>JADLZN010008808.1:0-184981 GCA_018155175.1 Sinocyclocheilus anophthalmus | reverse complement strand
GGCATTACAATATTAAACTTCTTGAAAACTGAATAAACCTCTGAAGTAAAAACCTTATCAAATTCCTTATTTTTTTGTTCCTGTTTAAAATAACTATACAAACATTCTATATACATTTCCCAACGCCTTTTAAACAAACACCACACGTCAAGTATAATTTGTTCTTGTTTTGCGATCACTCTTCTTTCCCAGATGACTTTTTTCATTAGCATTACAAACAGATTGATCACCTTTTTGTTTTTTTTCTTCTTATCCCACCCTAACATAATGATCTTATTCCATTCTGTAACTTCTCCATCTTGCTCCCCTCCCAGGTTTACAATAACAGTTTTACATTTTTCATTAAAATCCTTCAATGCTCTACAGTATAAAAACACATGTAAAAAACCTTCATCTTCCTCACTGCACACTTTACATGTGGCACTTTGTTCCATTCCAATTTTATTGAGTATAACATCAGTAAACACCACTCTGTGTCTGATAAAAAACTCAGAATTTTCCAATTTAACCTCAACTTTCTCCCCTTTCATATTTTTCCAAATTTCCTCTTCTTTTAAACCTTCAAATGTCTTCTGCCAAAATTTGTTTACAACCGGTTTCTTAAAAATCACATCTCTGAAAAAGCCATAAAACATTTTCACTGTACATTCCTTTAAAAGCCACAATTTCTCTCCCAGTATTACATACACATCCTTTTCCTCTTTCCCCCCTTCCATAGTTTCAACCTTTTTTATCCATTCTTTAGGTATTGCATTTTTTATAATTTCATACTTATTTTTTAGTTCTTGCATTTTATATTCTTCTTTTGCTTCCTCCATCACATCTACTATGTACTGCATTGGTAAAAATCCTTCTTTATATTCATATAAAACATCTCTTACTTTAACTATTCCAACTTCCATCCATTTTTTAAATATATTTCCTTCCCTCGGTTTAAAATGCCGGTGTTTAGGAACAATGGCTGATTTAAAATGTTTTCTCTTCCATGTAAGTTGTACTGTACAGTAGTTAAAAATTTTCCCCAAGCCCTTAAAACTTCTTTGTAAAACTTTGGCAACCCCACCCCTCAAGTGTAAGTTTTGTGCTTGTACATGGTTACGTATTAATACCTTACGTAAAACATGAGACATGGTATTGGCAGGCGTATGTTATGGACAACGAACACAGGTGCATTTTTATTGATGGCATTTTGAATGCACAGAGATACCGTGGTGAGATCCTGAGGCCCATTGTTGTGCCTTTCATCCACGACCATCACCTCATGTTGCGGCATGATAATGCACGGGCCCATGTTGGAAGGATCTTTACACAATTCCTGGAAGCTGAAAACATGAAAAGTTCTTGTATGGCCAGCATACTCACCGGACATGTTACCCTTTGAGCATGTTTGGGATGCTCTGGATGGGTGTATACGACAGCGTGTTTCAGTTCCTGCTAATATCCAGCAACTTCGCATAGCCATTGAAGAGGAGTGGACCAACAATCCACAGGCCACAAAAAAAAAAACTTGATCAACTCTATGTGAAGGAGATGTTTTGCACTGCGTGAGGCAAATGGTGGTCAAAACCAGATACTGACTGGTTTTCGGACTCCCCGGACCCCCCAATACAGTAAAACTGCACATTTTAGATTGGCCTTTTATTGTGGCCAGCCTAAGAAACACCTGTGCAATAATCATGCTGTCTATCAACATCTTGATATGCCACATCTGTGAGGTGGATGGATTATCTCGGCTAAGGAGAAGTGCTCACTAACACAGATTTAGACAGAATTGTGACATATTTGAGAGAATAGGCCTTTTGTGTACATAGAAAAAGTCTTAGATCTTTTAGTTCAGCTAATGAAAAATGGGGGCAAAAACAAAAAGTGTTGCGTTTATAATTTTGTTTCGTGTACAGAAATCAATAAATAATTAAATTCAATTTAATTATCATAAAAAAGAAATTAAAAACACAAAGTATCTTCTCTGTAAATGTGCAGACTCCCCATTGCTAAGGTGCTCTGCTTGTGAGCTAGTTAAACAAGTGTAGTTGAGGACTCTGGCTGTTGAGATAATTGCCCTCTTTTGCAATGATACTGCTTTGGTAAATAGAAAATAAATGTAAAAGGGCAAACTGCTCTTGGGTCCTGAAACCATTCTCTCGCAAACATGCACTTCCCTCCCGCTGACTCTCATTGAAATTCTACACAGTCTTCCATAGTGTTGTTAGGAACATCTTTCAGAGCCAATTAATTTCCCCTACTCATGTCTCTCTCTTTCACTATCTGGCTTCATGCATTTCCAGTTCCTGTCCCATTTCCTCTTAACACTCTTTCCTAACCACCAAGATGTTCCAGGAGACTTTACAAAACCAACATACTATTGTAGTTAAAGTCATTATGTTGTTCTAAAAAATCCCTAATGAGCCCAACATTTTTAAATTAAACTTCTGCTAGGGCTTTTAAACTACACCCCTTAAACTGCACAGTTCTTAAGCTTGTTTTGTGATATAAACTTTCTAACAAATCGCTATGGATCTGAATGGTTTTCCCTAAGCTGACAATCAAATATCCCGAAACTTAGACATCCTCTGAAAATGTTGCCTGTTCCAGATCTTGTAGGCTAGATCCAGTAAATGTAATAGAAAACATCAGTAAAAGGCTGCTAATTGTTTTCTAACTGTCATATTCACAGATATTTTTTCCAAGAGGGCAAGATCAAAAGTCCATTATTGCACATTGCTAACTAAAACTCCTCTCAGAGCTTCCAGGTTATGTTCATAAATCTGGGCATAGTCCATTAGCCTGCTCTGACTTACTAAATAAAATAAAAAGAATGTTCAGTTAGGCTCAGAATGTTTACAGTTTTACATGCCAACTGCCAGAAAGAACACACTAGAAACCTTCTGTAAAATAAAAATAAGATATTCCCAAAAATGTTAGTATGGAAGAAAATTACTATACCAGCAACTGTTTGGTTACCAACAATCTTCAAAATATCATCTTATTTTTGCATTCAGAGGAAAGAAAGTCATACAGGTTTGGAAGTTGAGTAAATAATGACAGAATTTTCATTTTTGGGTGAACTATCCTTTAAAGCCTTTTTAGTCTCTCAGCCAAGGCTTTGTCAAGCCATAATAAAATTTTGTCTTAAGGAATTTTCTTTTTTCTATTTTTTTCAGTATTGTTGTACATTCTTCCCTCAATAGTAAAGTGTAGAAAGTGCTTGTAGGGAATGGAAAGACTGACTGTGCAAGAGAAAGAGAAAAGTGAAACGCTCTGTTGGATAGACGGTCTCTGCAGACTGGGAAGAAGGATCAGGATGAAAGGAGTAAAAAGAGAAAGATAGTGAGAGAGAAAGGAGCAGATTGTGTCAGGAGCTTTACCCCTTGAATGTGAATGCAAGCAGGAGCCTTCACTTAACAGAAGGATCTGTCGTACCGCGTATGTGGCGCGTTTGCATGCATGTGAGAATCAGACACTGTTGACAGGATATCTTTCAGAGCTTGATGATATTGACAGAAATCACTGCCTGAAAATAATACAGGGGACATTTCAACACATGGGCCTGCCCTTGTCCACAATGACAAGATGAAATATCACTGATGACTGAACTATTGTATGTGTGTGCGTGAGCATGACAGTTCTTTTACCTTGACAACATTTCGTGTGACGGTTTAATTACAAGTAGCAAGATCTTCATACATTCAGATTAATTAATAAAGACAGCGTAAAAAAATTATACTCATGCTAATAATTTTTCTGGTTGATAGTGATATTTACAGCATCTTAAAAATAAAAACGCCGTAGATACAGTTTGGAAATTAACATTTTCAGGTTAGTTCATTTTGATGAAATAAAAAGCTACAAAAAAAATAAATAATAATTTTTAGCCTGAGTCTAGTGTTAGCCATTGTTGTCAAAGAGGACGTGAAAATGTGAGTATTTGTTTGAATTGCAAAGTCAGTGAGACTTGGTGTGTCCTTTATCTTCATCAGTTAATTTGGCAGCAGCTGGTTTGAGTCTTCCGCTGATGCTGATTTCGTGGAAGGAAGTGGCCTTTTCTGGCAACACAAGGGAAAATGTTTGTTTTAAGAAGAGCTATAGAGTCTCTCTCTTTCTCCGTCATGCTCCCTTGCTTCTGCTCTTAAGGTCACGGTTTGTACCCACCGTCACTGACTGTCACTCCATTTCTCTCTTTCTTTCTCACTGTTTCTCTTTCCACCTCTACCCTCCCCCATCTCTCTCTGGCCCTCTGTCAACCATTTCAAAAACACCTTTGAAAGAAAGAGAAAAAAGAAAGACTGAGGAACAGGAAAAAGGAGGTGAAAGAAAAGGAATAAAATCAGACAGAAGAAAGGGAACAAAGACAGAAACGTCAAAATATTTACCATCATTCTGTCAGATTTCCTGTCAAGACACATCAATCCATTCAACATCAAACTAGTAACTGTCTCATATTTCGTGTGAGAGCACTAACAGCTAAACTGTGGCCATGCACTAAAATATTTCAGTATGAATTACAAAGGTCATTCTTGCTCTGTGTTCTCTGTGATCTATTTACAGTGCTCCAGTTTTTCATGTCAAAAATACTTTTACCTCAAACTCTTGACACACAAAACTTGCCCGACATTCATACTTCAAAAAAAAGTCTAAAATACTTTAGCAGAATCCAAATAACAGCCCATACAAATGCATACTATGCATTTGTTCAACCAAAAAAGAAAATGTAGACACCCTCAGGCCATCCAAGATGTAGAAAAGTTTGTTTCCTCGTCAGACAGTCTGTAGAAATTTCTGGAGAACCAATTGATACTCATGAATTGTCCTTTGCCTGAATGTTCGTGTGCGATTCCCCAACAGCTGATAAAAACATCATAATAATTCACCAAATTAATCCACATGACTCCAGTCCATCAACTGACGTTTTGTGAAGTAAAAAAACAAAGAAATTCAAGATGACTAAGATCAAGATGATTAAGACAATTTTATGGATAGAGGACTCATATTTTAGCCTTTTTGGGAAGCAAAAGTTTAGAATCAATCATAATTTGTTTATTGCCACGGCTCTCATTGGTGACAGGGGCAAAGCGATGTCATAATAAATTCCTCAAAATTTTCCAGTGAAGAAAACAACTTCATTTTGGGGTGTCAACTTTCCTAAAAAGTACATTTTCTAAACCAACAACAAAAACCACTGATTTGTTTTTACAGTTTAAGTGTATGGTATTTAAAATACTTTTTATGGATTCATTTTCTCAGAAGCCAATAAAATTCCGAGTGCATAACTCAGTGTGGTTGGCACAAACCACATGTAAACCCATATTTAATTTAGTCTGGGTTATATTTTATTTTATCTTGTGAATTTTTTCATGGTTTATTTAGGATGAGTGCTTGTCAAGCAACCCGTCTGTGTTGCCATCTACCTAATTTAGCATAAACAGTGACATGTTTATTTTACACCATAATGCTTGTCATCAGCGGTCTTTGATGTCAACAAAATATACAGAAAATGTTTCCTCTTGCCTTTAACTTACTATACTATGTTCAGTGCAACGTTTTCTTGTGTGGTATGGCATAATTGTGCTGTTCTACATATTTTCTTAAGCAAATAATATATCATTAATATTTGTGAGGTTTACTCACAGAAAAATGTTCAAGCAAACATGCAAAGAAACAGCAAATTCGTTTTCAACACATATCAGGGATCTCTCAGTTTTCTTTATTCTTTTTTCTGTTGTTTGATACTTTTATTCTTTTTTTATTCTTCTCTCTCCGTCTGTCTCTGTGTGATCCCTCTCTCTGGACCTGCTGTGGTGCGTTCAAGCGCTCCACCGCCACGCACTAATGAACTTCCAACATCTTGTCCCGTCACGGCAATTACACACACCCACACACACCACCACCACACATGCACACCAGTGTTTATTGACACTAATACACGTATTTCCAATGCCCTACAGTACACCCTGCCCAAATGAAGGCCTGCATATTATGTAGTAAGGTGTGTGGAAGCGATATCATTAACATTAGCCATCACAGTCGATTTAAATCAAGCATTGAATAAGGATATAGGATGTCGAGGAGACTGGTGTTGGTCTGCCAAAAGAGTAGGTAATTTCAGGTTCATAATTGATGCATAAAATGTAACATGAATGTTTGCTCTCTTGACCCACACTCATTGATTCTTTTAAGTCTTTAAAAGACAAAACCTGTTGAATGACAAGAAAATTTCTTCATCAAAACAAAATTAGATAAAATGTTCTATTAATAATGTAAAGATGTTTAAATTTAATTTAAGATTTGGTTAGGGGGTTGGTTGGCACTTGCAGTATATTATAAAAATAATGATAAGAGCACTTATATGTCCACATCTTTCTGCATATTACATCGTTACACCTGTAGGTGGTGACAAGGGACTGTTGTTACAATATGAAAAGATTAATTGAACCGATTCGTTCCAAAACATTGATTCTGACTGCTTTTAAGAGTGAATCATTGAATTATTCACTCGTCCGATTCAAAAATACAGATTTCTTCAGGACTGCCATTACTGTGTGTTGCTTGAAGACTTTAGGGTTCATTGTGGCTTTGTTTGGATCTATTTACGTTGGCAGAGCGAAAGACGAAGTAACTAAAAGTATTGTCCAGAACGTAAGTTACCTTTATCTTCTTGTGTGTTAAACTGTTGTATAAAAGAAACATCACACTTGCAATTGTGCCATTGTTCATTATAAAAACCGGTTTAATTTAAGCATATATCAATAAATTGATCATACAATAGGCTTAATTATCAGATAAATGTGTGTTAAGGTGTTAGTTTGGAATGTTGAGGTCCCTATGTATATAACAAATGAAATCAAATTTAGTGAACATAAGAATTTATTGTGTGAAAATGTAGTGAAGAAAACTGGTTACTCCATAGCCAAACACGATTATAGAGTTTAAGGAATAGACATGAGTGGTTATAGACACTGCCATTACAGTGATATGATAAAGACTCAGGGTTAATTAAGGCTCAAATTTTAATAACATACTTAATCATTTATAGCTTAGCTGACTAAAGCAGACCCAGGGCCAGACACACATATACACGCACAGCTGCATGTATTATTTAGCCGTATTTCTCTTTTCCCGTTGCTCCTGAGTAGACAAATGGACAAATACACACTTCAGCGCTTCTGTTATTGGCTTAGGAGACACAAGGGGTTTCTGTTATGGCTTAGGCGACACAAGGGGTTCAGTTGAAGCTGTGTAGGATTACAGACTCACACTTGGATGGATAAATTGCTGAAGACTACTGGCAAATTAAACGTTTTGATAGCTTAGTATTAAAGTAAAAAATGGCCAAGGATTTTAAATGAAATGCAGAGGAAAATTTAAGAGCATTAATACGGGCATGCAATTGATCATACTGTAGGTTGATGCAGAGAATAAACCAAATAACTAATATTTGAGAATAAACGCACAAGTGAGTACAGAATAGAGGGTCTTGGAGAGGGGTAATGTACAGGTCAATCAATACATGCATTTAATACAATTTTAAAACACACATGATAAATATAGGTACAAAATTGCATTCATACCAAATTAAAATGCAACCTGTCATTTGGATAAACCTAAAGCAACTGCAGAACTGTCCTTCTCTTTTTAGTCTGAGACATAAATTAAGTGTAAAAAGAAAACAAACAGTCTAGCAGAGAAAGAGAACAAAATAAAGCGAGGGAGAAGAGGAGCGCCAAAGAGACTCAAGGGATGGTTGGGATTTATGGTTCAGTAGCTGAACTCACGATCAGATAATTCAAAAGTTAATCGCTTTCCATAACTCTCTTGCACATTATCTTGCTCATCTTTTATCAATGACAACACCAAATACCAGAATAAACTGCATCTCACATGCTTGCATCCGCACCCACCGCTTGTTTATGAGAAGAAATGATGCCCATTCAAAAGTTTGCATTCCATCATGAAATATCAGCAGTTTGGTGAACAGTTATGCTTTTGTAGACAGTCCAGAGCCTTTAGAAATGTTATGAGATCAGGGATGCAACAAGCTCATTTACAAAGTCATCCAAATTTGTTCTGTTATCTCATTTAAATGTTTGCGTTTAGAATAAAACTCTCAATATTACAATACTCCTGCCTTTTTGTGATTCTCACTTGCATGTTATAGTGAATAACACTTTAATAGGAAGCCCTTATTATACATAAAACTGAACATTTTCTTAAAATCCTGGCCTATTATTGTTCAAAAGTTTGACTGGTGAGATTTTTATGTTTTTGAAAGAAGTTTCTTCATGGCTGCATTTATTTGATTAAAAAATAATTCACTAAACGCTCTAATATTTTGAAATATTTGTAAAATTGTATAGAACTGTTTTCTACTTTAATAAAATTTAAAATACAATTAATTCCTGTGATGGCAAAGCTGAATTTTTAGCAGTATTACGTCAGTCTTCACGTTTTTAGGAACTCATTATAATTTGTGTGCTGTCAAGAAGAAACTATTCTTATTATTGTCAATGTTGAAAATAGTTGTGCTGCTGCTAAATATACCCGTGCTACTTTTTTCCGAATTCCTTTGCTTAAGCAGAAAGTTAAAAAAACAGCATTAATTTGCAATAGAAATGTCTGTATAAACATATTTCTTTCTTTCAAAAAAATATTACTGACCCCAAAAATTTGAATGGCAATGTATAGTTTCACATGAATATATCTGTGAACTTTGTCATAATGATTACATTGCAAAGCCATTAAAATAATTATTGATGTGCAAAGTCAGTATATTTGTACTTTATATCATAATTTTACTTCATATATTTTAATGTGGCAAGGACAATGAAACACTTAACGTCCATTTTCTTATATTTAATATTGGTTGAAGTAAACTTTAGGATTTTTTTTTTTTTTTTACAAAAAATTACATAAAACTGTCCAACCATACAGTACCACCGTAGACTCCCTAACAGGAGGTGCAGATCACTTGTTAAAGACTCCTGGACAAGTCTTATATGGAGAGAATTCTTTTTGATAGTTTCAAGGATTTTGCCATTTTGTTTGATCACTTAAAGCCAGTATGACAAAGGTTTAATTTATTGACTTATCTAGTCCTGTTCTTCTTGTAATAACACTTCAGATACTGTTAGCTGGTTCATGTTTCTACTGAATTTATACCGGTTGTTAATTAATAACTCCTTTGGTGTCAATAATCAATATCCTCACTGACATATTCTGTGTATTATTAAAAAACAGAGCGGCTAAGCAACTGAATATCTTCACACCTTCAGAACCGTGCAGGCTGGTATTTGAAATATGCTCTTGAATGTGTGTCTGTCAAGTTGCAGTCAATACCCACTGGGGTGGATTGAGACATGGGGAGTTGAAAGCATAATGCTAGCAGCCAGTTCAGGCCAGGACAGATTACCCGATACTCTATTAGTTAAAATAAATTACTTTTACCTTGTTTATTTGCTTCTTCAAGTTACATTTGAAATCTTTTGATGCTGAGAACATGTTCATATATGCATTGGCACCACTTTGTGCCTTGCCTGAACAAGTGCAATTCAAATTAACTTTATATTATGAACATCTTGAATACATGCTTTTGCATCAATGTTGACAAACCAAAAATGATGGAAATGATGCTTATGTGAAAACAAAATAGCTGCTATCTTAATCATCTCTTTTTATCTCTCAAATCAATGTAGTACCCTCATTGTACAAAGATGCTGGTATATTGGGTTATCCGACTTTGACATTCAAGAACAAAAGACAAGTAAAAAGAAAAATTCAAAATATAACGGCTAACACCACACTGAAACCCCAAGAAATGTTCTTGGGTGTAGGCTAAATGCTCGCTTGTTAGTGGCAAGATAAAAAGAATGGAAAGATGGAGAAGGAAAAATGGAAGAGTGAGGGGATTTGTTGCTGTAATTGAATAGATTTGGCTTGTTACCACAAAGTTGTTAGGTGTCAAACTGGGAAACAGTGTGTCTGTGTGTGTGTTAGAATGAAAGTTAGCACATATCCTTATGGGCAAAGTAGCATGAATGTTTGTTAGCGTGTGTGTGCATATGTCTATGAGAAAGAGAATTTGAAAAACCACATGCTGATTATTATTTTTCCCCATTCTGACCACATAGTGCTGTCTTTCTCAGCAAGCATCATTAATAGGTTTTGTTTTTACAGCATCTTTCCAAAAACAGGTTTAGAAGTGAAGGTGGTATTTATTATGCTCAGTTCCACCAGACCTGATCAGTGTGTGTGTATCCAGGATGACTGAATGTTGCCATTGACTGTCTTTTTAGTACCAATGCTAAAGGAACGTTCCCCCGTCAGCAGAAAATGGTAATCATTTTCTTACCCTCATGTCTTTCCACACCAGTATTTTCTTCCTAAACTTTTTTCTACCTTTTTCTTGGTAGGCCTTATCAGCCCTCATCTGATTCCCATGTAACATTCTTCTGACAGCCCTAGACAGTGTTTCATGGGTTGGTGATCAGTACAGCTTCTGAAGCTCATCTAGCAGCCTTCCAGAGATGTTCTGTCCAGCTCTTTGAGTGAACAATGATGTCATAAATGTACCTGACAGTAGACACGGCGAGGTCTCAGTATTATCCGTATTCCTCTAAAGAAATTCATATTTTTATTTTATTCAGCAACGACCCATTACATTGATCAAGAAGTGAGAGTAAAGACATTTAGAATATTACAAAAGATTTCTATTTCAAACAAATACTGTTCTTTCCATTAAAACAATCCTAATAAACTCACAGTTTTCACAATATAAAAATGTTTCCTGAGTACCAAATCAATGATTTTTGAAGGATCATGTGACACTGAAACCTGGAGTAATGATGCTGAAAATTCAGCTTTGCCATCACCAGTATGAATTAAATGTGAAAATATATGAAAATAGAAAAAACGGTATTTTACACTGTAATCATATTATAGTTCTAGCAGCTCAAATGGTTGTCAAAACACTGATATAATAACACCAGCATTTTTGAATGATTTCTGAAGGATCATGTGATTTCTGAAAAATTTTCTGAAGAAATCCATTGGTCGGATAATTTAGAAATGTTATAAACAACTCTGAAGCCCAAGTATGAACAATAATAAAAGTTTGTTCCTTAATTAGTTTTTATTGCCAACTCATGTTCACACATACACAACGTTTTAGCATTTAAAAATTGCACACCCAGCTCCACTACACAAACACCCTCCATTTCATTTCTTACAAGGTAAACACACACACACACACACACACACACCACAAATACTCATTCATATGCAACACACAAAGCATATGTGTGTGTGTGCATTCTCAAGTGTGTGTGCTTTAAATGTCGAGGGTGTGTAGGTTTAGCATTTTATTTAGCATACAATTAAAAACAGGAAGAGTGGGGATAAGAGAAAGATCATGAAAGAAGGGAAGTTAGGAGAGGGCAAGTCACCAAATTGAAGGTGGGTGGTGGTGGAGGAGGACGAGGAGGGGAAGAGGACAAACAGAATTTTATTTGGAGAAGATAAATGGATGAAAAAGAGATGGTGAAAAGGCTAAAGAGAAATTAAATATGCGGGAATGAATCAAGTGAAAATAGCAGACTTGATGAATAAATAAAGTAGCTGGAAGAAGCAATACAGTGTGAGGTATACAGAGAGAGAGAAAAGCCTATGAAAGAATGGATTTAAAGATTCTCAGATATTTCTATAAAACTTTCCACAGTACATTATTACAGAATGGCAACACTAGCCTTTAAATGACTAATTTAGTAAATGAAAAGAGTCACAAAAGTCCAAGTTTATATATATATAGGGTCACCCTCGCTGTATATCTGTGAGAAGCAAGTAAGTAGCGTCTATTTCCACCCACTGGTAAGAAATAGTATTGCAACTTGTTAAATTAATACTAACACGTAGAAAAAAGAGAAAGATACTGAATACAACAAGAATTTTTGTTCTGTTGTTCTGTATGTAATATATGTGTGCTATTTCATAATGCAGCCCTAGCTCATGAATATTAATTTATTTAGAAATAAACCAACATAATCTGTTACTATTGTGATAGTCTGTGATAATCATGTCTGTAGTATTTGCCTTTTTCCAGATCAACTGAAATGAATAATAAAGACCTGATTAGAAATTAGAAATGTTCAATAAATGTTTCAAAAGTTGCTATTTTCTACATAAAAGTTTGCACTACATAGTATAAGGCAGGGCTCAGTAATTATTAGTTCAGAGCCACTAGTTCAGATTTGCATTTGCCTATATTTTCAAGCCCCTTCTAAAATATCTGGGGATTTTATTCTTGCAGATATGGTTGGTGTTTGTCAGAAATATATATTTTTTGTTAAATTATCTGTCCCCCGAAACTAAAATAAAATAAAAATTAATTAATTAATTAAATGTATTTGATTATTTAATTGATATTAGTACATCTTGAAGGGGAAAGATAACATTTAATGAATCCAATGAATGAATTAATTTAAGTAATTAAAAACTTAATTAATGAAAGTAATTAAAGCAGCCTATGTTATTACAATATTAATGGCTATTCTAATATGAATATTTATTAGATGTCGTAGTATTTATTCAATTATTACAAAATAAATATTTATTCAATATTTGGAAAAGAAAATAATATCACTTGTATCTTCTCATGGTACCTTGTTAGTGTTAGTGACATGTATTAGTGATACAGAAAAAAATCCATAATATTGAGCCTTGCTAGGAAAACAAACAAAAAGACTCTACTAATCATGTTAGTCAAAAGTGTGGTCTGTTTTTTACTAACCTTTACCCTAACATAGTAGTTCATTACCTGCATTAACTCCCGCTTTGATCCAATAAAATCTGCACGTGAACTCTATTGCATGCAATCCTATTACAGTATTAGACTTCCTCTACTGCTGTGAGTCCAGCTGATTTCTAAGTATTCAGCCAGCACTAAAATACTATTCAATTATTTGATTAAGAAAAACCCAGCAGAAACAGACCAGTGAACAAATGCAGATTTAAAATACCAGAGAGTTAGAGAGAGATTTGCTGGAAAAGGCAGAAGAAATGAAGATAGTGCTTAGAAAGGGAGAAAATGAGGGAAGGAGAGAGAAAAAAAACGTGAGTAGGAACGTGAGGTCAGTTCTAATAATACTGATAAGACCTTGCCATGGCCACCACACCATCTCACTCTACTAGAAAGAATGGAGGCAGTGTTGGACAGCTGTGTGTGTGTCTGGCAGGTGTGTGTATGCGTTTGGGATGTATTTGTATGTGTATGTCAGATTAGTTTTTGTTTGTTAGAGTTGTGCGAGTTTATTCTGCAACTGTCTTTACTCCTGTTCCACTGGATTCCTCATATTTGGCTGGCGGTGTTCATCTGGCAGTTCACGCACAGGAAGACTCAATTTGATGCTAATCATGTCTACGGTACGCATAGTGTTTGTGTGTTTGCATTCAAATGTGTGTAAAAATAAAAAACTGCATGTTGTTTTATGTCTACTTTGTTGTGACTGTATGTAGCCTTGTGTGTGTGTTAGTGTGTATCTGTGTGTTGAGTACTAGATGCCATGTTTCAGCGGTCAAGCAGGCAGATGACCAAATGACACAGCACTTTAATGTATGATGTCACAGTAAGCAAGCATTGCTCATAAAGGGGGATTGATATTTATAAAATAGGAGTGGCTTATTAACTGTTTGATTCTAGAATTTTGGATTTCTTGAAGTCAATTCCATCTATTTACTTTATTCTTAAGAAAAAATGGGAATGAAATGATCTTATCTTAATGGGAATGTATCTTCAATAAGCTGTCTAATGGTATATTTTGCACTAACATGATTGATAGTATGAATCAGAAGGGCAAAATAACTCGACATTTCATATTAAAATTAAATAGGTCTAATCTTTGTAAACACACAGTAGCATAGTATAGTTCACCCAAAAATAAAAATTCTGACGTCATTTCGTTCCAAACCTTTGTGACTTTCTTTCCTCAGCGGAACATAAAAGAAGAATGATGGAAACAAGAAAACATTTTGAAGAATTTTGGTAACCAAACAATTTTGGTTGCCATCGACGTTTTTTCCATATAATGAAAGTCAATGGGAACCAAAACTGTTTGGTTACCAACATTCTTTAAAATATCTTCTTTTACAAGACTCTGAGAAGACTCTGTATTAAAGCATTTACTGTCAGTTTGAAAACAATGAACTTGCCTTTACTTCTTTAATTGCTTTTAAAATCTGTTTTTAAAATTAGTTTTGTTATGAATCTGAATTGAACTAATTGATTGAGTAACAGTGATTCCTAATACTCAAAAGAAATTGTTGCCACCAACTGGTGTAATGATGTAACACAGAAAGAGTCATGAATGAATGAATATAAATGTGTGTTGTTGTTTTTTTGGTAAACAGGATCAAAACATTCAAGTAGCAGTGATGAATCAAAGTCCGAACTATGTGCTGGTAAGGCTCTTCTAGAAAGTGTAATAGTAGTATTTTGGCAATCAATTAAATGGACATACACGTTCATCTGTGTAGTCAGTTCCCCTCAGTAACTTTTGGGATCGACCGCCAGCCCTGCCTTCTTTATAAGAGACTAGATTTAAAACTAAGGAGACTAAAATTGTAATACATTTTTAGTTTTGAAAAACTAACTTAGAGTAAATGTCAATAATAATTTGGGTGTTGTTTTGCATTTATTTATTTCTGTTGTCTGTATTGATGCATATGAAAGTGTGTGTATATCTACTATAGAATATAATATATATATATAAGCAAATATATTTCTATTAACAATGTGGCCTGACTTGCCATCGAAGCAAATACAATTTTGGTCTGCCTTGAGATCACATTGTCAATCTCCTCATGCAGTAACTTAAAGAGATTAAAAAAAAATCATACATACAGAGAGTAGAGGGTTAAAATAAAGATGGAAGAGATTTTTATATATATATATATTATATATATAATATATATATATATAATATATATCCAGATGATCAGTTCTCAATAAAAAGATAGAGTCTTTCAGGATATCTTTTTATTGAGAACTGATCACACTACATTTAATGTTGCTGAAGAGAATTATCTGGTGTTAAGGAGGTTTAACTCAGCACTGTAAATAACTAGTTCAGAACAGGATTGGCAGGATTGTAGTAGTCAGCTTCTCTAACCACTAACAACTAATTTACACGTGACTGGCTGGGTGTAAGCAAAAACACCAGCAACTCTGATTAGTCTGCTGACCCTGATCCACAGCAGCATTCGATCAGTGGACAGTAACATACTGGAGTCTAGACATCTAACACCAATGTCATCCAACAACCAGCAGCTGTTGCACACTGGGATGCTAGAGTCGTAGAGTTTAATCCGGACTCTACTATAATCTCATCAGACACTAATCTTGGTGACTAGAAGTCTTCCTCTTTGTAAATGGAGAAACATAAGATATATTTACCATGTATTACCTTAAATTACTGAATGGGGGGATATGGAATGTACACAACCACACACACACACACACACACACACACACACACACATACTTTCATTTATGGTTTATGGGGACTCTCCATAGGTGTAATGGTTTTTATACTGTGCAAACTGTATTTTCTATCGCCCTACACCAACCCTACACCTAAACCTAGCCCTTACAGAAAACTACTGCCAATTTTTGAATTTCATAAAACACCATTTTGTATGTTTTTTAAGCCTTTTGTCTTACGGGGACACAGGAAGTGTCCTCATAAACCATGTTTACGTTGTAGTACCCATATCATTATACACATTTGTGTCCTTATAAATCATATATACCAGTACATAGACATACAGACAGATAGATTGGTAGATAGATAGGTAGATAGATAGATAGATAGATAGATAGATAGGTAGATAGATAGATAGACCTAAATATGTGGAATTAGATCATAGTAAAATTAAATCTGCAGAATTTTGCAGACGTATTACTTCATCTACATGATATAACAAACACATAGTGATAATGCAGTTCTGGTCATATAGGTAAGTCTTGAGCTTGATAAAAGTCCTTTCTTGTGCCCTTTATAGTAAGGATCATTTGTACTATATATAACAGCACTAAACATACAAAGACAAACACACACACACACCTCCTCAACATAATATAATATAATTGCAATATTGTCAATTATATCATAATATTGTGTTCACAACATTGAGTGTTTTCTCAGAAGGATCAGATGGAAGTGTGCAATAAATAATTTAGTCATGCCAGAGCTGTGTTAATTATTCTAGGATGTAGAAGTAAATTAATCTTTTTTCAATGCCCTTGTGTTATAGATGGAAAGCCCACTTCTACAAAGTATTTAGATGGAACTCTGAACAACCTCAGCTGTCCCAGCACCATACACAATGACTGTAAGTCTATGGGAAAAGATAGCGTAACGGTCATGTTGCTGTATGCATGTCCAACCATGACCATATGCTTTTGTTTGTCTGTGTAAGTGTTTTGTGTTTGTATCTGGTTTTGTTTGTGTGTAAAGAACACATAACATGGAATTAAAGTGACAGTAAATGCAGTGTCTATGTGTGTTTGTTTTAGTCAGAACACTAGCAGCATGTGGTGCCACTGCAGATAATTTTAAATTTAGTTATGAAGGGGGTGGACACTGTCTGTGACACTGCATGCCAGAGTAGAGGGAGTTCATACTGCTGTCACGTTCCCACTCCACTTTGTGAAAGAGGATCATTAATAAGGTTAGGGGAAAAAATGACCATTTACAATCATAGTGGGAAATGACATCTGTTTTGTTATACACAGAAACTTATTTTCAGTTAATTGTTATCTCTACCTCTTTCCAGCCACAGATCACTTTATTTTGTTGTTTAAGTGAGAGAACATCTGTAACTAAGTCCAGATTTGGGGAATTGTAATGTTTAATAATTTATTTTATTATGTAAATAATTGTTTTGCATTGAAAAAAAGTAGATTTTTGTTTGTATATGTTGTCAATTATAGTTTTTAGAAAGAAAATCGAAAATGGCAAAAATCTTTATCGCCAGGTCACACTTACAAAAAAAAAATCGGAAATTGGAATCGGCCAAGAAAATTGCAATCGGTGCATCTCTAAATCTTTCTGTTCTTTGCTTTCATTTCAGTGATAAAAGTAAAGTATAGACTGGAAATTATAAGCAGTAGCCAGATTCGAACTCAGGTCGCCTGCATATATTCACGTTAACACTGTGCAGTATGTCGCTGCTCATGCATGACCCACCAAGCCACATCTCCGACAGTTCTTTGCTTCTTACGAGATCTAATGCACTCTAACAGGATGCGATAGTTGGCGATAATGTGATACGACACTGGTGTCACTGAGAATTGACCCTTTCTCTTTAAAGCCCCTGGGGGAAGTTTGCAGCATGGGATGGGCTCGCTATTTTTGGGAAAAGTGCACACGAAATATGACATTATGGCTCTGTTCCAAAACCTAGAGAGCTGCCTACATTGCACACATTTTAAGACTCAGTTCTTGTTTGCTTTCTGTTGTGTTGAGGACACTATGGTGCTCTCACTTTACCCGACCACTTGCAGACTACAGACCATCAAAGTTTGGGGTCGGGTATATTTCCATCCAATTATTTATTTAGGTTTTCATTATTTTTTTTTTTTCAGTCTCTTATGGCTCTCCAAGGCTGCATTTATTTGAGATAGTGTTTGGGGAAACACTTTGATTTTGGTCTAGCTCCCTCTTGCTATTACTCCATCCTCCTTTTTTACTCTTTCCCCTCACATTTTTATTGGCTGTTGTTCATCGTTGCTTTCCAGTTTATTTGAGGTGCTCACCTGAAGGCAGGTCAATCAGATTTCAAGCATATCAAACTGGCTGAGATCTGGGGCTTTGCATCTATATGCTGTTTTCGTCTATTGGTGAGACTAGTCACAAACATGAAAGAACGATGAGTCAAATCAAGTTCATTTATATAGCGCAATGCACAGTGCTTCAAAGCAGCTTTATAGAAAACCATTCCCTAATGGCCACATAGAGATAGCCAAAGGAGATTGTGGCAAGGAAAACGTTTAAAACGGGGTGGGGTGGGTGGGTGGGATTGGGGGGCACTCCTCCTCTGGCACAGTACATATATTACTGTAAATGCATGTGACAAACATTATCAAATTGCATGGTATGCGTAATACTTAGATGAATAAATTATTGTATATGTTAGTAAGACAAATGTTTACATTGTAAGGATATTGGCTGATTTATAGTCTAAGTCAATCCTATAAAACAGAATTATTCAGTGAATCATCCTTCACTGTCTGGCTGGTATAGTCTGTATTTGTCACTAGGTGTTGCTCTCTATAATAATTTATAGTCTTTGAAATCCATTCTAAAATGACTGGAGGAGCTGGCTGTGAAATGGCTGTAGCTGGAATGTTATGACCAACTTTAAAATTCTATTATAGTGTCTAAATATAATTTTTTTAAACACACTAAAAAGTAAAATCAGTCATTTTATGTGCTACAAGTGAATTTAGGCATTCCAACATTATAATGAACAATATAAAAAAAATGAATACTCATTTTGAGCTTTGCTAAAGATTGCATTTGTAATAAGTGTAATTAAATTAGCAGCATTTTTTTAAAAGATTAACTTTAAGTGAGTGTTAGATGATGGTAAAGGTCATCAAAATGTAAAAATAACAATATCAGCCAATACTGATGGATTAAAAAATCTCTAAATGCCAAAAATAACCAAAACCGGTGCCGATATATTGTGAATCCCTATAGTTCAAGTACTAAAATGCTTTGAAATTCCCATCACTAGATATTCTGAAGCAGGCTTCTTTCTTGTAGTCTAAGCTAAGCTTTCAAGTATGTTTCTTTGATTATATTCTGCAAGCTACAGTATTAAAATAGATGGTAATATCAGTGCAATCTGGATGGGTTTATCATAAAAGAGAGTCTGCTCTCATTTAACACAAAGCAGTGCACTTAGGACTTCTTTTCTGTCATCAGCATTTGGCTCTTCTACGAGGGCATGAATTACTCACTGCACCAACCCACTGACTGCAGCTGCCTTTGACATTTGTTACAACAAACAGATGATATTCTTAACTGGTGTCGTGAACAGAACAAAAGTGCCCTACTTTTTTCACCCTCTCCTCCATTTTTTTTTCTTTCTCTAAAGCTTCCTCCCCTCTTCTCCATAGAACATCCTCCCACCAATGCGCCTTCCCATGTCTCAAATCTTAAGAACTCTGCAGCCTTGCCAGGGATCAAAGAGGGATGAGTTTCATCCAATGAGAATGCGCCTCTCCGCATGACAACACCTGCCGCGTTCCAATCAGCTCGCACCATTTTCCTACTTCTTTCTGTCTGTCTGTCTGAATCACTGGCATAACAAAATGCTATTTATTAGTCTGCGCTCTCACATTGTCTCATATGTTAACAAGGACGTGTTGTTTTTCCCTCTTGAGCAGTTTATTTTCTAAGCATTGCAGACGGTGAGGCACTTCTAATCCATAAATAGGGATTACTAAATTTAACTGAAGCCTTTGAAGTTAGTGCACTAGATTTGGTCACAAACACACCATATTGCCCAGAGTTTTGCACAGCAGGTCTCAGCGGTAATGAGTTTATGAATCGGCGGCCTTGCAGGATGAGATTATCAGCAACCTCTTTATTAATATTTATCTCTAAAAACAGAATATTGTCATTTGGAACATATTATGTTAATATCACACACAAGCATCAGCGACAGAGACCCACACACTCAATGGACAATTCTTAAACTTCTGCTGCTAAAACTGGAGAAACAAATGCTGCCTAAGTGATGAATTATTGAAATAAACTGTGCCTAATCTAATGGAGATCAGGGTTGTTCGAGTGCTGGGAGGCAGATGTCAGTCAGAGCTGACACATGTGACAGCAGTGAGTACCAGTGTCCAGAGGCGATGAGAAGGGCCCAAGGGAACAGCTGTCTTGGGTCATTAGTGAGGAGAGGGCTAGTGGGCAGGGTGGTCGGCCCTTTATCAGACTGGTCAAAGTGGGGTTGTGACGGATGACACGTGGGGCGGACAAACCCTTGAGTCTGGTAAGGATGAGGAATGCTGCACTGAGGCAAACTCGGCAATGCTTTGCATCATCAGACCCCGAGGAGAAGAGCAGTGGCTGTTGTTCAGCACAGCTCCCCCTACAGAGTATCAGTGCTGGGAGTGATGCAACTCCTGTACAGCTAGGGAGTTATTACAACACACACATGCACATGCACGTAAAAAGAAAAAACAAACAGAAAGTAACAAAGCAAAAATTGAATTTTTTTTTAATTTGGAGCACATTATGCATTTAATTTAGATCTGGCCACTTTAGTTACTGCTGCTAACTCAAAAAATGTTTATAGAACATCCTATAAATGATCAGAATTAACTGGAGAGTGTGACTTTCAGGAAAAGTGTTCATAAAGTGGATAAAATGGATTAGCTTTTATTGTTGTGTGGGCTTGAATGAATCTTGCACTTCAAATATTTTTATCTGCCATGTTTCTTTGAAATAAATTGTTAAATTGCACCGAAACATGGAGATCAGAATCAAGGTAAACACTTCTTACAGTCAAATGAAAAGAAAAAAAGCTTAATTTAACAGCAATTAAAAGCGAAAACATCTCTGTTCCTAACATTTCTACTGCACTGTCACTACTGCGACTCTTCAGTTACAATCAACCCTATGAAGTGAAATTAAATTAGTAACATTAATTTAGTCTGGAATGGATAAAAAAAATTAAAAACAAATTTCATTCACACATTGCTAGTAAATTTCACAAATAGTATTTTCTTTTCAAACTTACTCCAAGAGTCTTTTTTAACACTTGAATTGTATCTACTGTGTATATTAAATATATCTATATACATATAACAGTGTGTAGGTGTTTCGCTTTTTCTAATGTCATACATAGTTTAATCCACAGCATGAACCTCTGAAGATTTATTTAAAGAAAAAGAAAAAAACATATCCTCCATGGGTACCATGTTGCACTATTATAAGTGACCTGGCAACAACATTTTACCATATTTTTGGATTATGTCCATAAAACTGCATTAAAACAAGCCAAATGCACAGATGCTCCATAGACTTACATGAGAAAAGAGAAAAAGCCTGTTTGAGAAAATGGCGGATGGAAACAGTTACTAAGGTATGACTGACAGTAACATTTTTTTAAATGCGGGCTTAGTGATGGGTCAGTTGATGAAAAAACAACGCAATGCACAAGTGCACAACAGAATTAAGTCTTTAAACACAGCAAAACATATTATATTGCTGTTTGGGGAACAGTGAAGTGTGAACAAGAAAAAACTGCTCTGAAAACAGTGTGCATTGAAGTCTAAATAAAAATGGCTTTATAAATATTAATATTGATATGATGTCATGTTTTACTTCACCGATTAAAAAAAAAAAAAAAAAAAAATTCCTTTTGTGTAAGACGCTTAATTAAAATGATTGTTGGAAACGCTGTACATTAGCATGACAATAAGTGCTACAAAACCATCCGTCTTTATTCTGCATATAAAGCTCCATACATTCAACAGAGAATGAAAGAGAAAAAGCACATAGCTGTAATTAACACGAAGAAAAGACTGGGGATTTAACAGCAAACACTAATTCCATATGACCTACTTATTCAAAAAGCATTTCCAGACTGCCTCTGGTTATAGCTATACTGGATACATCAAAACAGCAAGTTCAGATGCATCTGACACATTGGCTTTCCAATCATACTATCCTTTCATTCAAATTTCTCAACGAGAACCAAAACTAAAAATTTAACAACGAAGCGTTAAAGGAGAAACCACGGCAGACGGACTAAACTTAGTCAAGACTAAACTCCTGTCCAGTAGTAATGATGGAATGGGCCTTTGAGACACAGGCCATTAGGCTGGAGGAGTGTGTGTGGAAAATGGACACCATTTCTCACACACTTCCTCTTCGACAGCACCAGTGATGATACTCAAAGCATGGGCAGGAGCGAGGGAGCCAGGGATGAGAGGAAGATGAGAGAGATATCCCTGGAAGACTGAGGCTGCCGGACAACAGTGATGGGCGAGGGAGTGTTCCCTTGTCTCTAAGCCTGGATGTTGAAATGTAGGCCAGGGAAGAGCGGAAGGAAAATGAGGAGCCACAGAGGTAATGGCTCTATGACTTTTTCATAAATCATGAAATATGGCAGCACAAGGTCTAAGGCACAAATGTTTAGTTGGTGCTGCTATAATTGCATGTTTCATCTTCATAAACAAAATAAAACAGTAAGAAAAAAGACAAGCTCCAACAATGTCAATTACTACGCAGCCTGAGATATCCCGATAATTACAGTATCAAAGATGCAAACTTTGATTGCAATCAGGATGCCACAAGTCAAACTTTACATATGGGTGTCTCCCGACATAAACAAAACTCGACGAATATAATTAGCCCTAGTCTACCGCTGCGACTCATCGACACAACTAATATATATATATATATATATTAGTTATTATATATATATATATATATATATATATATATATAACAACAATACGAATGTACAATGTCAGTCTGAATAGAAATACACTGGCAACTTACTGTGGAGGCGATCGCGACACTAATGCTTAGTCAAGGTGAATGGTAATTTGATTATAATGAGTAATATTTAACTTGAGTCATTTCTTGGAGAGCTAAAAAGGATTTTGTTGTCTAATTCAGTCGTGTACATATGCGCGCTAATATAACTACTAAATAATTCACGGAGATGTTTACGCTGTCGTGCAGATTAACACATTTCCGTTATGAGTCCCAGACGCTTGCGTGAATAACCCATTTCAAACTGTTCTTCCCATGTTTATGTCTACATGAGTTATCTCAGCATAATTATTACGAAACCAAAAATCATGCCATACTGCATAGTGTCCGAATGCATCATTTTAAGGCTCACGCGCGCATCCTCATCGGCAGACGCGTCTCCGTTTATCACTGAACTTAAATGTCTTCTCCTCAGGAAAAGAAGAAAACGTCGCTAAAAGTCAAACTCTCTGTGTCAGTGAGCCGTAAATGGAACTGACACTGAGAAAATTAGAGTCTTCTGTCACATGAGAATCTCTTACCTTTCCTTTTCTCCATACTGCGAGCACAGCGTCCTCTCTCTCTCTCTCTCTCACTCTCACTCAGTCATTCTGCAGTTACAAGAGTTCTGCTGGGCACGAGCGCTTTTTCCTCAACGGCGCGAATTTTGAATTCCTGTGCTGTATTCGTGTCGTTGAGTTTGTCAGTCAGGCGGCGACGGACGGTTAGGTGTGTTAGGTGCAGAAACAGAGCGCTGAGGGTTCTACGGAGAGATGCGCCACAGCGGGCGGTTCACGGAGACGCGGGCGGGCGAATGAGCGAGCTTTAGGTTGGTGAGGTGAGCTCATAGTGTATAATAGTCACTGAGCTGATTTGAATCAGGGCTCCTCCTGCGCGCCCCTCACGGCAATTCTCCTCCCCCAAATACATGCATTCACGTTTTGCGTTTCGGTGTCGAGACATGCGCCTCAGGAAAGCAAAACTGATCGCATCAGATACACGGTGCTGTTGTTTTATCGATATTTCATCACTGACACCGTTTCCAAAGATCGATATTCATTAATCAGGTGCTAAAAGATTCATATTTGACATTCATGCTGCCTTCAAGCTAGAATAAGGTCTAAGCATGTAAATGTCTTGCTGATAATGTCATTATTGGCCAAGCCTTAGCGGGCAAATTGTAATGCTGAGACGAGAATTTACAATCCGGCTTAAGCGATTTAA
The DNA here is from genome assembly GCA_018155175.1 of Sinocyclocheilus anophthalmus. NCBI lineage: Eukaryota > Metazoa > Chordata > Actinopteri > Cypriniformes > Cyprinidae > Sinocyclocheilus > Sinocyclocheilus anophthalmus. The sequence continues at coordinate 161,210 of JADLZN010008808.1, read as the reverse complement.
TCTATAAATACTACTGGGTATTATACAATATATTACCTGTTGCTAGTTTATTCTACTATATTAAGACTATCTAAACTTTTATTTCATCCCTCATAAAGGGATACTTTTGTAACAACATAAGGGTGAGTAAATGACTAGTTTTGGGTAAAAATATGATTGTTCAGCTACAAAATGTATTTCCAAAAAAAAAAAAACACTTTCCTGTAGTAAACAAAAACTCCATAAAGCAATTTTTAAAGTTTTAAGTTGTGCCACAGAAAAGACTGCAAGTCTACCCCTCGCAACCTCTGTTTTCATCCATGTTAAATTCTATATGGCGTCTAACCTCTGACATGTGTGCATGTTTAAAATATGCCCACATTTATTGTATGCTTAATATTTCGAATGACTCTGTTAATGTTTCTTGTTTCATCACATTCAGTTATTAATTCAATGAAATTATAGCCTATATTTTCAAATACAATTTCAAAATGACAAAAAAAAGCCAAGTGGCATGCATCACTGATATTACTGTCGGTTGTTTAACATTTCTGTTGTACATTGGTTGTCAGATATTAAACATTTACTTGCTTCTTACCTCACACTCTTTCACTGTTAAAACCAAAGTGTATGACTGGAATTCATGTTTGGGTTCTGTGAACAGTAAAGCCCGCCTTCTTTAATTTGACTGGCCATCTTAATCATTTTAAAATAGATGAGCGCTGTTTGACCACTCAGACCAACCTAAAAATGGGAACTTGTCTTGTCTGCTCACACATATTAGACAAATCTTTCTTGCACAGTTCAGAAACAAACATTGGTGGCAGTTGGAACAGGACTAGATGAATAGGTTGGGTCAGTTGAGGTAATACACTTAAGTTGATCGGATCTGATTCTTATTAACGACCATCATGCAGTCTTCCTTATTAATGTCTGTTTTAAACTCACTTAAATGAATCAAGCGTATAAAAAACCATAAGGTCTGTTTACTGTCACACTATGACAGCAGAATCAATTTCCCTGGGATGTTCCCAGGCATTTCAGGGATGTCACAGTGCCCTCGCTGTGGGCTTGTCAGCTTTGTGCTCTTAATGGTATGGATTCAGCAATGTCACTGGATATTATGATAATACATTACGTGTGAGTTAGAAATTATTAAGGAGCACAAAACATTACCCATGCAGCACCTCTACACTAAAAAATTATGCCTGCCCTCAGCAAATATGGCTCATTAAAATAAACAGATTTTACTTAAAAAATTCAGTTTTGCACATTACTTAATTTAAAGCTACAAATGTTACATAACATACTGAGTTTATGGTTTACTTTAATTAATAAAGAAACACAACAAGTAATTTTGAGTAAAGTCAACAATAATAAAAAAATATTAGTCAAATTAGGAAACAGTCCTCATCCTCCATAAAATGTGCTGCACACATCCGAATACTTGGGTTGAAGTGTTCTGGAACAATGTTGTAAAAAACTTAACCACTGATTTCTAGTCGTACCCTCTTTTGGAAGACCAAACAAAGTAATTCCGCTTTCACAACGAAACACACAGCGACTCCACAACATGGCAGCGGCGGCAACAGCAAGAATTAAAGTTACGCCTTCTTTTTTTGCGTGAACATTTGGGCGGCATTATGCAAATCGTACGACATCGTGACGTAGACATGTGGGGCGTGTTAGAACCAGCAGTGGGCGTGGTTGACTCTTAACTTTTATAAAGAATATCTCTTTGGATTTGAGACTTTAGTCTTTGCAGCTTTACAGATCTTCTTTATGCACCAAGAGCTTGTAACACTCCAAAGAGAAAGGAAAAATTGAAATCGCATCATATGACCCCTTTAAGTAGAGCTTGTCTTTATCATATATCCTGAATATAGAAGTTACTGATTTTTTTTATTTGGCACTTTACTAGATATCGTATGAGCACTGTTATGCATGCGTTATCTTTTGTGAGACCAAAATACACATTGTACAGTTACTTTTATGAGATGAATGTTAAATAATGGTGAGTGGCAGATTGTTTGGTCTGTGCAAAAAAAGGATGGTCCACAGTAGTTATATTTCGCCGTCTGACACACGGTGCGATATTAGATCGTGAACAAATAAAATTTCTCCACAGTTTGCCTTTGATCGTAATCGTGCTACAGTGACATTGTACCAGTGGCAGTTCTGATGCATCCGTTACAACAAACTGCATGACACGACATACATACACATCATATGTCAGCATTGTAGCGGTAGTTCTGGGCATATATATCGGTAGACAAGCATTTTATAGCCATTCCAGTTTTAACCTTCAAATAATTTTACTCGCGTGCTGTCCTGACAGTGTTTCTGCACACACTCTGTAACGGCCACCTAATTTGTTATGTACCTTTAAGGCACCTCCTGTGATGTCATGCGTTGTCTAGGTGGGTGTGCCTGGGTAACGTTTGCGCTGGTGATATAGCGGACAGTATCTAGTATACTCTGCTCCAGAAAGCATCCTGATTCTTTTATTATTTTTATTTGTAATTCTGCCAAAGTGTGTCTTGTAATCTTCCCCCCACTCTCCCCCATGTATGCGGAGAGTGCGAGGATAATTTGAAGCTACGTATAAAGACATATGGGATCACCAAATCTCTCGTCTATGAGCATTATTTTCCTTCTTTTATTCCTGACATCTGGGCAAATCCTAAAACACTCTGGTCGACGTTACAAAGTGGCGCCCGAACATCTGGATCTACACCTGTCATCGGTAAATCTGATCACACGCATGTTGCACTTTTATCGGAGCTGAGTATTGTGTGATTCACCCGAGGCACGGACATTGGCTGACTAGCTTGCTAATCGTGCGGACCATGCGGTCGTCTCGTTCTGGATTCTCCGTTGAGATTAAAGACTTTCGGCTGTTCGCGAATGCGGTGATCGAGGATTGACTGGAATATTGATCGGTGAGATAGAATTATTGAACTGCTGGACATTTAAAAAAAAAAAAAAAAAAAAAATTTTTTTTTGTGAAAAGGAGCAATGTGTTTTTGATATCAGGAATTTTACTTCACGTTGACTGGACAATTGTAGCTGAGCTCGCCCCCTAATAAGAACACTTGTTTGAGTAATTTGTGCTTTATTGAAATGTTCCTAGATGATTGGAATGGGTTAAATTACTGAGTGTGTGATTAGGGGAGATAATTTTAGTTACAGGGAAAAAAGTACAGTGAATGTTTTTTTACTGAATATTTTACAGAACTGCTTCGGTTTCTCTTCAGTTGGTGAGTGGAAAAAAGTGTTTTGATAGATACTTTTTGATTAATAATTCCTGAATTTTGCTGTTTGTCTCCCATATATGGTTTATGCTGGTTTATTATACTTGATATGGCTACTCACCCTGATTTTCAAACTGACCTTTCTGACCTGGCTTCAGACACAGACGATATGCAGAGACAGAGAGAGTCACAGCATACGGTCGGGGGCTTAAGAGCTCAAGTTCAACTTTTACAAGCAGAAGTGGCGGTGCTACAACAATGCCTCCGCGACTCACTTGACCTGCAAAAGAACATGCTGGAGTGCTTGGGAACAAATGAATGCTCTGTACCCGTTGTGACACAACCTTCCCCCTTGGCTAGCTCCACGCCACAAAAACCAAAATACACAAATAACAAAAAAAGACCGCAACAAGGAAAAGAGAGGACAACAAAATAAATGAAAAACATACAAACAAACGTGATGCAACAACTGCCATTCGTGTTGAAATGAATGCTCGTCAAGGTGTCCTCGCTTCTTGTGTTTTCATCAATGCGCTCACTGACAACGCAACACCCCACTGTGCTTGCACCGGAAGATGGAGCGGATTGGCTCAGTCGACCCCAGAAACAATCTACCCAAACACGAAGCCCACTGATCTCTCCGGACCTCCTCCTTACAGATGCTCAGATTCTCCTTGAACTTCCGCGTTTCTTGTCAAAGGAACCAAGGAAATGGTTTAATGTTCTTAGTACACATGTAACCACATGGGCTCAGTTCTGTGAATTTTTCAAAATGGTTTTTCTGCCTTCAGATAACCAAGAACGGATAATGAGAGGTATTCTGGACCGCGTGCAAATGCCTGATGAACCACTACCAACTTTTGTTGCTCATATGCTGAGTGAGTTCCGTAAACTAAAAACTACTCCACCACAGCAGGAAAAAATAGACTTGATATGTAAGCATGCGCGTGAGAAGTACAGGGTTGCGCTTTATGGCACGCCTATACCATCAGTCATGGAGCTTCTTTTGCGCGCCCATGAGCTTCATGCAGTTCTTGGCCCAAGTGGACAGAGTTTACACCCGGCACAGTCTATCGGTAAGCCTGTGAGGGCCGTCCAATGTTTCAAATGCTTACTACCAGGGTACACCACTCGCACTTGTCCTAACTGTAGTTCTGGGGTGGAGCAAGATTTGCATTCAGGGGAGGCACCTAATCAACAGGCCGACACCAGCAATAATGCACTAAGTTTGGGCCAGTTGGGTGGCCATGGCCGGATTGACGGTGAGGACGTACTGAATTCTGACAATGGCCAGGCGGGAAACTTCAGGGGGGGGAGGAGGTTTCGAAGAGGCAATCCTCCCTCCAGAAGATAGATACGCCTCACTTATCTTGTTCATTTGTGACCAATCAGCCAACTGTGGGTCACGTGGAAGATGTTACATCTACATCTTTCTGGAATACTCCGTTCAGAGTCAAAGTTAATCTTCAGGGGCAAGTTCTTGATGCCACTCTCGACACTGGTGCTTCTCTTTCTGCGGTACGGGCAGAGGTTAACCAAGCTATTCCTGGGGGGGACAAACGTACAAAACCATGGTCCGCACCTCATATTCAGCTGGCAGATGGAGCAGCCTGTCTCCCATCTGGCATGACGTGGTTGACCCTAGGCTTTATAGGCCAGCGGTTCTATCATCGATTTGCTGTTATTTTAGGGCTTTCTACTCCCCTTGTTTTGGGAATGGACTTTATGCTGAGAGCTTCAGTAACAATTAATGTTCCGTCCAGAACAGTGGTGCTTCATGAGGAACCTATGCTCATAGAGGAGCTAGAGGGTGTGAATCTGGCAGTACCTGACCACAGTGTGTCATTTTTGGGGGTTGAATCTTCTGCTTTAGACTAAATGATCACCAAAAAAGGCAGCTGGCTGAATTACTGGAGACCTTCAATGTTTTGTTTGATGGACATTTGGGCCACACATCTATGGTTGAACATAGGATCGAAACGGGTACTGCAAAACCTATCCATCTCGCTCCTTACCGCTCTTCTCCGGCAAAGAAGGAGTTGATAGAAGGACAAATTCGAGAAATGTTAAAGGATGGCATAATTGAACCTGCTTCAGGCCCATGGGCTGCTCCTGTGGTGATCGTGCAAAAACCATCAGGAGAGCCAAGATTTTGCATTGATTATCGTGGCCTGAACAAATTCACGGTGAAGGACTCATATCCACTCCCAAGAATTGATGAGTCTCTTGACTTCCTGGCCAGGGGGACTTATATCTCCACGATTGACTTGGCCAAAGGTTACTGGCAGGTGGATGTCGCAGAGGACTCAAGGCCCAAGACTGCCTTCATTTCCCACTGTGGGCTATTTCAATTCCGTGTCCTACCCTTTGGCCTGTGCAACGCGCCAGCCACCTTCCAGAGACTCATGAATACCGTCCTTGCAGGGCTCATATATAAGTCTTGTGCCGTATATCTGGATGATATTGTCGTGGCCTCACCTACATTTGAACAGCACCTTGTCGACCTTAAGGATGTTCTCACCCGACTGGAGTCAGCAGGACTATCTATAAAGCTAGCAAAGTGTCAGTTCTGCAGAAGCGAACTTACCTTCCTTGGTTATAACATCACCGCAGAGGGCATCCTGCCAAACAAGGACAAGGTGAGAGCAGTCACATATTTTGCAGTACCAGTCAACGTCAAACAAGTCAGACAGTTTTTAGGACTGACAAGTTATTACAGACGTTTTATCCACGAATACGCTCGCCATGCAGAGCCACTGTTCGCACTTACCAGGGCAGATGTTCTGTTCGTATGGACAGATGCATGTCAGGGAGCCATGGACTACCTTAAAGACAAGTTGACTTCTGCACCTGTCTTGAGATTTCCGGACTTTTCCCTTCCTTTTTTCGTTCACGCTGATGCGTGTGATGTCGGACTTGGTGCCGCCCTCATGCAAAAGGGCAAGGATGGCAGAGAGGTTGTGGTGGCCTATGCGAGCCGTGCACTGCACAAATCTGAAAAGCCTTATGCTACTCCAGAAAAGGAGTGTTTGGCTGTCATCTGGGCCCTAGAACACTTCAGACCGTATGTTGAGGGTCTTCATGTGACCGTTGTCTCGGACCACAGCAGTCTAAAATGGTTAATGTCCCGCACAAATTTCACAGGCAGGCTGGCTAGGTGGTCCCTCCGCTTACAAGATTTTGATTTTAACATTGTCCATAAGCCAGGGGTTAGTAATAAAGTTCCAGATGCCCTGTCTCGAAACCCCATGCCTTTTTGTGACGCACCCATGGACATTCTGCCTGAGTACGCTGTTATAGGGGGCCTTGATCTGCGTGCCTTGCCTCCTGTGATCTTTTCAGATCGCGAGCACATAAGACAGCTGCAACTCAATGACCCGGTTACAGGGGAACTTATACGCACGCTTGAAGGACAAGAGGAGAGTGACACAGGAGAGCTGTTACAATATACAATGCATGATGATCTTCTGTACTTCAAAGACGGCAAAGTGTTGTGTAGCCTTCACCCTCTGAAACAGCTTAAGCTTTATGCTCCTACTGCCATCAGACGATCTTTGCTGGAATATTACCATGATCACCCAACCGCTGGACATTTGGGGACGACAAAAACTGTGGCAAGACTAAAACACAGATTTTTCTGGCCAAAAATGTCGTCGGAGGCCAAAAAGTATGTAATTTCTTGCACTGTTTGTCAGTTCACTAAACCTAGCCAAAGGAAGCCTGCTGGGTTTATGATACCGATTTGTCCCCAAAGACCCTGGGAGTACACTGGAGTTGACTTTGTAGGGCCTTTACCTCGCACATCTTGCGGAAACGCTTATATTCTTGTTTTTGTGGATTATTTTTCAAAGTGGGTGGAAGTCAGTGCAGTGAGAGAAGCAACTGCACAGGTAGCCGCAAGCAAGCTGCTCAGCGAGGTTTTTGCACGACATGGTGCCCCTACATACCTGATTTCGGACAGAGGGTCCCCTTTTGTTAGTGAACTTTTCAAAAATGTACTCTCTGCATTGGGCTCTGAACACAGACTCACGACTGCGTACCACCCCCAAACTAATGCAACAGAGAGGGTGAATCGCACCTTGAAGACTGCCATTCGTGCCTACATCGGCAACAAACACACCGCTTGGGACCGTTATCTTCCGCAAATTTGTTTTGCCCTGAGAACCGCCCCACATGAGAGTACAGGCCAAAGCCCTTCAATGTTGTTGTATGGACGGGAATTGGATACGCCTCTCGATCTCATTACACAGCCAAACTCTGATGGTTTTGGTGAGCCAGGTATTCCTTACCCTGAAAGCCTGACGTCATCAATTCAGGAAGCACACGATCATGCGAGGGCTGTCCTGGATTGTAGCCATGCTAAAAGAAAGCATTATTATGATCGTAAACGTCGTTCTGTCTCTTACTGTGTGAATGACCTGGTTAGAGTAAGGACACATCCCCGATCTGATGCCCTGGCAAGCTTCACAGCCAAGCTGGCACCTTTGTATACAGGACCGTATCGTGTCACACAGAAACTGTCAGATGTGAACTATAGGCTCACGGACGTGAGTACGGGGGGAGACGCAGGTGTCTTTCATGTTGTGAACCTGCAACCATTCCGTACCTGGGATTCATATAATGGCCCGCAGCATGTGACTTCCGAGAGTTGCGTTAAAGGAGTTCCTGGTGACTGTTCATTTCAGGATGAGGTGCCTGGGACGACTGTAGACAGGCAGTGGTGGACGATGCTTTTGGCCTGACAGACAATATGGACAATGTTGATTGTTTACCTCACCAGGAGGTTGACATAACCTCTAAGACCGAAAAATTTTCTGTCAGTGACTGTGACCTTAACAGGCACTGCTATAACTTGAGACCTAGGCTGGCGCCAAGAATCACCTCTGGGTGGTCAACTAACAGGTGGACAAATACATACCACACTGACAGACTAGACCTTAAATGAGGCAGTAAGCACGCCAGTGAAAGCTCATTGTTCTCTATTCAACACTGCAGAGTTTGTCTGTTGACATGTTACATGTTTTGAGGTTAAAAACAAAGGAAGTTGTAAAAACCAGAAAAAGTATCCCATTTTGCATCTGTGATGGGTTAGGTGCTGTTTTCTTTTAATTGAAATGGGTCGCTGCAGAATATGTATGTTGGTTCAACTGTACTGTCATGTATGCCAGTTGCTGCCATGTCAATACATGCCCCTATGTGATCTGACACTCTTTACAACTGTTCATGTATGAGGTTGTAAGGTACTATTGTTACTCAGTTGTGCACGGCTGAGGACAGCCTTTGTTTTCCTGGGGGGGATCTGTAACGGCCACCTAATTTGTTATGTACCTTTAAGGCACCTCCTGTGATGTCATGCGTTGTCTAGGTGGGTGTGCCTGGGTAACGTTTGCGCTGGTGATATAGCGGACAGTATCTAGTATACTCTGCTCCAGAAAGCATCCTGATTCTTTTATTATTTTTATTTGTAATTCTGCCAAAGTGTGTCTTGTAATCTTCCCCCCACTCTCCTCCATGTATGCGGAGAGTGCGAGGATCCTTTGGAGCTAGTATAAAGACGTATGGGATCACCAACTCTCGTCTATGAGTATTATTTTCCTTCTTTTATTCCTGACATCTGGGCAAATCCTAAAACACTCTGGTCGACGTTACAACGCACAGAAAGTCTGTCACACCAGCGCGAAGCTGAACTAAGATCTTTGCAGCTAATCGCTCTTAAACTGTCGAATACACACAAGGACAGGTTTACATAAACAATCGTTTACGTCCTAAATGAATGTAAACAGAAAATAAAAGTTTTTTTGTTTGTTTGTTTGGTTGAATGATTTAGATTAATGACTGCTTGGATGTCTCCATCAGTGAGCTTTATACATGTTTTAAGGTTGAGCCTGACATATTTTGTTGTCTTTTTGCGTTTTTACCCCCTTAATGAACAAACAACCAAAAAAGCACAATATGCATTTTATTGTTTTATTGTTTTGTGTTATAGGACACTGATCGGGAAATAGCCCAAGAAGACCCTACGAGGGGGCTCTCCAGATGGCATTTCTTCCTTGAAAGGTGTTGAGGTTCTGTCAGGATTTTCCAGTGTTGCAATGCATGTTTTGTGTTGCCCTTCTTGGCCTGATGTATTCTGTAAAACTGAGTTACCCCAAGGCAATGAGGTATACATTTGATTTGATTTTTTTCAGAAAATCCGGCTTGACTTGATTGCAACACTTCTAACCCCTGATTTACACTGCACACGTCTGCAACACGTCCACCGGAGCTGATCACGGCCACTCTAGTCAATGCTTGTGTTACACCAGCCGTGCCATGGCACGTTTCAGAAGCGGCTTTCTGCGCCACTTCGCTAAAGATAGGTGCCTAGTCTATTTTTGACGAATGCCGCATCCAAGCCGCACAGAAAATGCAAAATAAAAAAGTCACAAAATTCTTCGTATTTCATATCACTATCCTTGCAGACCAGAAATGGATGACGAGAGTTTCATCCTCGAAGTTGAAAAACACACATTGTTATATGACACCACAAATCCTTTTTACAAGGACAATTCCAAAAAGGACAAGGCGTGGAGTTTAATTGCAGGAGTTGTATGAGTGGAATAAACTGAATTAAACCGGACAAAACAAACATTTAACCAACCATATTAGAACACACACACAAAAAAAAAACTGGACAGGCAAATCACGTGGTCTCGTGAAGAGTCTTCGCTTCTGAAATGCTCCTGGCGTGAGTTGGCACCACGTGGAGGATGGAACAAAACCTCGTCTGAGCTGTAATGCGCCGCTGACGTGTGCAGTGTAAAATAAGGCGGGTAACTTGGACATAAAAGATTGTTGAATTTTTGTTTTGTATACTTGTTAAGTGTCTTGTTAATAAGCCAAAATGCATTTTAATGCCAGAACATTGCCACAAACAGCACTTCCTGCACTCAAACACCAAGCATTACAACACCACAAACATTATGTAAACAACATACTCAACTCTATACCATACACACAAACATAAAACACCACACATATAAAATAAAGAATGTTGATGCTTACTGTCATTTGTTACCGATTGTTTACTGTTTTCTGTAATCGTAGTTTTAGTCATTTTCAAATCAAAATAATGGTAATGGTAGAAAACAGCAAACAAGTCACCTAAACAAACACACACACACACACACACACACACTAGTTTCCATGTGTTATTGGACTTCCTAAGGCATAATGGTTTTTATACTGTGGCAAATAGCATATTCTGTCCCCTAAACCTACTTGTCACAGAAAACTTTCAGCATTTTTACATATTAAAAAAAACTTAATTTCAGTATGATTTATAAGCCGTTTTCCTCACGGGGACCAAAAAAAATGTACCCACAAGGTCAAAATTTACTAGTATCACTATCCTTGTAGGGACATTTGGTCCCCACAATGTAGCAAAACAAGTACACACACACACACACACTGTGCACTATTTCAAACATACTAACATTCAACAAAATTTTAGAACAAGTCAGACATGTTTCTACATCTGTAAATTGTTGAACAGCAGAAAATGTTTTAAGAGATGTTTAAGTTGCATTTGTAAAAAAACAAAACAAAGAAGAAAATAAAGAAGTAATTTAATATTCACCAGTTGTCTGTTGTGTCTTCCACTCATTGTAATGTATAACTAATTTGAAGTATCTAGGTATTTTAAAATACAAAAACCTAAAATTATCAATCTAAATAAGCTTAAAATGTATAATGGGGTGAACAAGACTTTTATTGTAGAAATAAGTCTCGGTTACGTATGTAACCCTCGTTCCCTGAAGGAGGGAAAGGAGAAGTCACGTCGGTGACCGACGAATTGGGATCTCACTTAGAGAGACCAATCCATTTCGAGTGTAAACTAAATGAGCCAATGCACATTGGCATGCGATGATTGCATCCAGCTGCCGCTAATCACAGCGTGAGCATAAAAAGGCAGCCGGTGCAACGCATACCAGGTTTTCGCTGAGGAGGCAGCGCTGTGGCGACGGGACGTGACGTCTCTGTTCCTTCCTTCAGGGAATGAGGGTTACATACATAACCGAGACGTTCCCTTTTCGTCGGTCACTTCGAGTCACGTCGGTGAACGACGAATTGGGATCCCTACCAAAGCGCCATGGATGCTGCCCCTTCCAGTGTCCTGTGCGAGCTGCCTGTGCCCCTTTGTGGTGTAGGCCGGGGCTCGCAACAAGAAGACCAGTCACTGTTGTCATAAAACTACCCACTCAGTGAGATTGGATAACACTGGGAAAACGTACCCGTTCCACTTGGAACAAGAACGTTGCGGAAGCCCATACTACCCCCTAGAATGAGGTGCGGAAGCTACAATAGGAATCAGTTTGGTGCATATGAAGATTCGAGGTGATTGTAACCCCAGGGAAATGGCAGAAGTTGCGGGGAAACAGGGTAGAGGCTATACTGTGGACTTTACACATATGGGAACCACTTAGGCCTCTACCCAGCCCTCTACCGGTTCTCACGGATTCAGCGAATGAGGGCATGGCGGCCGGGATCGTTCTTTTTTTTGGCCACCCAGTATGGCGCGCCGAAGGGGACGGAGGAGCTTAACAGTGCCTACAGTACGGACACTCTGGCGCAGTTTTAGCAAGCCGACACTAAATCGGGGCCTCTCAGCGCCTCTACCCGTTTGAGGTGAAAACTCAGGAGGATACCAGCTCCACACAAAGGCTATAGAATCTAGCGATCGTGTTGGGGGGGGGGTCGCCCAGCCCGCAGCACTACAAATATCTGTCAGCGAGGTGCCACGAGCCAGTGCCCAGGAGGATGCAACACTCCTAGTAGAGTGAGCTCGCAACCAGAGCGGGCAGGGCACGCCCTGTGCCTTATAAGCCAGGGTGATAGCATCCACAATCCAGTGGGCCATCCTCTGCATAGAGACGGCATTCCCCCTCTGCCGGCCTCCGTAACAGACAAAGAGCTGGTCTGAGGTCCTAAAGCTTTGTGTCTGGTCTACGTAGCATCTCAAGGCTCGGACGGGACAGAGCAAAGCTAGAGCAGCAGCTGCCATATGCCCCAGGAGCCTCTGAAATAGTTTCAGTGGTACCGCTGTCCTGCCCTTGAACGAATTCAAGCAGGTCAGCACAGACCGTACACATTCCTCTGTGAGGCGTGCTTTCTGTTTGACCGAATCCAACTCCATACCGAGAAAAGAGATCCTCTGCGTCGGGGAGAGTTCACCGCCGTACCTGCAGTGGGGCAGTGAGGTGGAACGCAGGGACCCAACTCGGGCGGCAGGGGCGGACGCAGGGGGCCGCCCTCGGCAACGAGCAGGCTGGGGCACTGCGGCTGGCGGACGGGTGGAGGCAGCAGCTGCCCGCCGGGGCAGGGTGTGACGACCCGCCTCAGTCTGCTTCTGTGGAGCCGAGAGCTGCTGGGCCAAGCTCTCGACCGCGTCGCCAAGAGGCCGGTCTGGGACACAGGGGCATTAAGGAACCGAACTTTGTCAGCATCCCTCATATCAACCAGACACAGCCAGAGATGGCGCTCCTGGACCACAAGTGTGGACATCGCACGACCCAGAGAACTCGCGGTGACCTTTGTCGCTCGGAGCGCGAGGTAAGTAGTGGTTTGGAGCTCTTTCAGAACTTCCAGATCATGACCACCCTCGTGCAGGTCCCTCAGTGCCTTGGCCTGATGAACCTGCAGTAACGCCGTAGCGTGTAAGGTGGAGGCAGCGTCTCCACAGGCCATATAAGCATCGCCGGACAGGCCAGACGAGTACTTACAGACCCGGGAGGGGAGGCACGGTTCGCCCTGCCGGGTGGAGGCGGTATTAGGACACAACTGCATCGCAACCGACCGCTCCACCGGGGGACCCTTGTATACCCCCTAGCTGCACCACCGTCGAGGGTGGTGAGGGAGAAGGAACCAGCAGGTCGGTTTACAGCAGTAAAAGGTGCCATACATGACCTGGTGAGCTCCTCATGCACCTCCGGGAAGAAAGGCACCGAGGCAGGGCACTGAGAACCAGCACGAGCCACCCCGAGAAACCAATCGTCCAACCTCGAGGGCTCGGGACGCGGTGGAGGTTTCCACTCGAGCCCTACCCTCTCGGCGGCCCGGGAAAGCATAGCCGACATCTCCGGATCCGATTCAGGCGTTGCCACCATCCCAGAGGGTGGCAACGCAGCCGAATCTTCCTCTCCGGAGAGCTCTCCCTCCGATGCAGTGATCGACATCCGGTCATCGGGAGGAGCCCCGAGGGATACCGCTGGTACGCTCTTTGAAGAGGGCCCAGCGCGTTCCTTCGGCGGCTCGGCTGGCTGCGGAGCGCTGGAGGAGTGGTGGGCCCCCGAGGGTTGGTTCCCTGAGGGGTTTGCCACCACTGTAACTCTCTGACCGCCAGTGCTACTGCCCGAAGTAGTCCACGCCTGGCTGCCGCCAGGACGAACACTAGATCGCGGCAGAGGCAACGGAGCTCCGCCCCCCTGGAGGAAACGGAGCCTGGCCCGCAGCTCCGAGATGGTCACCTTCCCGCAATGGGAACATGACTCATCCGCGAACGCCACCTCAGCGTGTTTAATGCCCAGACACGTGAGGCAGCAATCGTGACCGTCACCCGGCACCAGGTAACGACCGCATCCAGAATTACACGGGTGAAACGGCATCTTTAAAAAGACGATCCGTCGTTCTGCTTATTGTACTCTTTTAGAGAAATTGGCTCTTTTAGGGAAATGCTCTTTTACGTGCTGAGACGCATAGGGGAAATGGCCGTTTGCAGCATGACAGAGGGTAGTGCAGCCTGAAGTGCGCAACCCACTCGACACAGGAACGACCACCGCTGAAGCGCCGTCCGCCAACACAAAAAGCTCCCGAGAGCGCGCTAGACTCATCGCACATGAAGCAGTTTGGTAGGAGAAGAACGATGTTCTCGCTCGGCTCCGGAGCGAAAAGCTGGTATGTGTTGCACCAGCTGCCTTTTTATGCTCATGCTGTGATCAGCGGCAGCTGGATGCAATCATCACATGGCTCGTTTAGTTTACACTCAAAGTGGATTGGTCTCTTTAAGCGAGATGTGACTCGGAGTGACCGACTGAAAGGGAACTTAAATGTATTAGTATAAACTACTTAAAATATTGTGTTACACCAGCTAATAAATTTGAGCAAAACCGTTCACTGGGATACTCAAACATTTAAGCACTGCTAACTAAAGATTTTTAGGTAACACTGCTTAAAATTCCATGCGAAATTTACTTAAGAAGAGGGATGCAAAAATGATGCACTATATTTTTAAGTAAATCTAGCATATTATTTTTTTTCAGTGTAGCACTGCCAGGTGGTGTCACTTTCCTCCAAGACAAATTTGACACCCTCCCTTTTAGAGACACCGGCTGTGAACACGAGAAGTGATCTCATTAGAGCTTAATTCAGAGACAAACGGTCTCGCCTAAAACTGACATTCTTTTGGCGTGGGGATCTATTTTCTGTGTTGCGGTGCCACGCCTCGACCGTTTCCAAGAACCTTCGCATAGTGCGGTGAGACACTACAAAGCAGCCGGCTCTTCCCACGCTCGGGCATCCGTCCTCATTACCCCACCATGGGCCTTGCTGCCAGCACTTACAAAGAACTGCCCAGAGACAATGCAAGTTCTGCTGCTCCAGCACTCTGACAAACAAGAGAGAGAGAGATGGAGGAAGAGAAGAACAATGGAGGAGAGAGAGACTCTAGGAGAGACTGCGCACTGTAGATTTAAAAGAGCAAGAGAGGAGGCCAAGCTAAACTTTGTGTATGCAATCGCCACAAACCCACTTAAAAAATGGTGAAAGATGTGCCGGCACTGCTATGGTGTGAAGCTCCTCTAAGGAAGCCTTGTCTTGAATGGTTGGTGACATACATTTTGTGTATTGTTTTAGAGGTATGTCCCCCATGTCAATCTTAACAAAAGGAAAATTGAGAATGGTGGGTGAATACCTGCCAAAATGGTTGCAATATTGTCCTGTATACAAGACAACAATGGCATTGTTCAGTTTTTATGGCTAAATGAAACTAACTCTTTCTTGCTAACAAGGGAAAAGATATTGATGACACACACACACACAGAGACAGAAAGAGAGCTCATAAATACTTAGTGCCCTTGGTCATTCTGTTTCACTGAGATAGTGTATGACTCTCCAAACTCTCCGAGTCTCCATTAGGGGAGAGAAAATTAGTTTCAACTGATAGCTATGCACAGAAACATCTTTATACACTCACAAAAAACCTACACATAAATATCTAACTTAAATTAGCAAATTTGCTCAGAATACTTTTCATACTGTTCATAAACAGCATCACAAACTAAACAAATAAACTGTCAGACCGTGGCCCAAGAGCAAGACAAATGTGAAACTTATACCTGCACAGACTAATTATGTTAAAAGGATCGACATCAGTTTAAAATGACATCACCGGCTATGAATGACATCATTGACCATCATCCTCATCTTTTATTGATGTCTAAATGCAATTCACATTTTTATTTAATGACAGCTGGAGGTTCCTCCATGCCAAAATGGAATTCCTGCTAGACCTTAATAATGCCATTTAAATTTACCTCATGGGTATCAGCACACGACAGATGAAGAGTTACTAAAGTTACAAGCATATTTGTGTCATTCAGCATGGTTAATCAATCTAGTCTCACTCTTCCATATTATCCTACCCAAATGCATAACAAGCCCATGCAAACATCAATGCAACTTTGCTTAGAGTTAGTCAGACATTGTCTCAAGGAGAAAAAGAAAAGTGAACTCTCTTTTCAGTTGACCTAAAGTTACCTAAAAGCAACAATATGTGGAATTATACAGTGGCATATGTATATGGATGTATGGATTTATAATAATAATGATGATGATGATGATGAGGATGACAATAATTTATTCTTAGTATTATTAAAACTATGTCATACAACACATTATTCATGGATTTGTTTAAAAACTAAAATAATGAAAAACAATTTTAAAAATAAAAAAGTTAATCTCCTGAGATGGTCTGACTTATATGAAAAAAAATTCCAAAGTCTATTGAGACCACAGAAAAAAAAAAAAAAAGAGGGAACCCTAACATTTATTTTGAAAAAGTGCTGGGCTGCATGCCATGGCAACAGAGTGCCACTCAAAATAAAAAAACAGCCAATCAGACATGCACATTGACAGCCTTTGTTTCACAATTAAATTTGTTTTTTCAAGCAGTCTTTGCATCTAAGCAACAGGATTTCTTGTCAAATGTCAGTACAGTGCCATACATGCTGCCCGCCACCAAGGGTGGTAGATGAGCAAAATTACCCCACACTATGCAAAAAGTACCAGCATTTGGCTGATGGTGGGTTTTAAATCCATAACCTGCTTCAGTCTGTCCTCGATTTATGAACTGCAGAGCAAGGTTGTCCTCAAGTTGTGCAGGAAAGTCACAGGCAGATCTAATGCAGCGTGGGCAGAATCTTCCTGAGCTCAAACGCAGAGAGTGGAACCAGAACATTAAATACTCTAATGAGCCACTCAGGTTTTCTGAGCTGACCAGAATGCTGAGGAAGATCAGCCTTAGTTCTGCCCACAACACACTCTCTAATAACCCGCTGTCTGTCCAAGCCTGAAACATAGAAACCGAAGATATGACAAACCATTTCTTGACCTCAGTTAGCTGTAGCTAAAGTTTAATAAACTTAAAAGTGTTTCATTATGATGCTGCATTGGTTATTCACAAATAGTCTCCCACAGACAGTACACTAAATGCATGATATGCACACAAAATGAAATTAAATCACCAGCTCAAATCTGATTGGCTGGCTTTCCACAACTTCCTGTAGTCCTGCAAGGTACAGGATTATAATTAGCACATTTGAGGAGAAACTAATCACACGATTTCCAAAAGTTTACAATATTAGTGGCATCAAATCGTCTCGGTTATGTATGGTAACCCTCATTCCCTGAAGGAACGGAGACGTCACGTCGGCTGACCGACGAAATTGGGATCTCGCTTAAAGAGACCAATCCACTTCGAGTATAAACTAAACAAGCCAATTCCCATTGGCATGCAATGATTGCATCTAGCTGCCGCTGATCACAGCCGTGAGTTAAGTAGGCTAGCAGATGCAGCACCTATTCAGGTTTTAGAATGAGGAGCTGAGCCGGTGGATCTCGGCCGCTCAGCGGTGGTACAGGAGCCGAGACGTTCCCTTTCAGTCGGTCAAACTCGACATCACATCGGAGGACCGACGAAATTGGGATCCTACAAAAGGGCCACAGCTACTGCCCCTTCCAGTGTCCTGTGGAAGCCACCTGCGCCCCTACTTTGTGGCGTAGGCCAGGGCTTGCACAAGAGGAACAGCTACTGCTACTTATAGCACTACCCACTAAGTGAGATTGGATAACACTGGGAAAACGTATCCGTTCTACTTGGAACAGGGACGTTACGGCAGCTCCAACCTTCCCGAAGGAGGGTTTCGGAAGCAAATACCCATATGAACATTCCTTAGGTGCATATAGAAGAATGGAGGTGATTGAACCCTCTAGGAATGGCAGAAGTCTGCCGGGGAAAAACAGGCTCAAGGCTATACCGTGGACTTAAAACATATGGGATCCACTTAGGTCTTACAAATGGAACCCAGCCTTCTACCGGTTCTAGAGGATTCAGCGAGTGAAGGCCTGGCACAGGACGATCCGCCACGTCTGGCTGCCGAGGGGAAGGAGCTCAACAGGGTCTACTATATGAACTCTCTGGAGTGGTTTTAGCAAGCCGACCCCAAGCCGGGGCCTCTCAGTGCTTCTACCCGTATGAGGTGAGAACACAGGAGGATACCGCCTCCACACAAAGGCTATAGAGTCTAGCGAACGTGTTAGGGGTCGCCCAACCCGCAGCCCTACAAATATCTGTCAGAGAGGCGCCACGAGCCAGCGCCCAGGAGGATGCAACACTCTAGTTGAATGAGCTCGCAACCTAAATGGGCAGGGCACACCCCGTGCCTGATAAGCCAGGGTGATGGCAACCACTATCCAGTGGGCCATCCTCTGCATAGAGACGGCATTCCCTTCACGTCTACGTAGCACCTTAGGCTCAGACGGGACAGTTTGCAAAGTAGGGCGGGGTATGCAATCTCTGGCGGCAACGATTGCCAGGGTCAACACCTGATCCTGAAGGGAGTAGGCCGGGAACCTTGGGCCTCCTTAGGCACATAGTCGGGACGGGGCCTCAGGGTTACTCTCGGGAGTCAGCGGCCCGAACACTAGGCACGAAGCGTTGACGAAAATGCGTGCAGTCCCATAACCTATTGCTGGAGAAAAATGCAAGCAGGGAGCAGAGTGTCAGTGACCGAAGCTGCAGCTTGACCGCCTGCAAAGGCTCAAATGGGCCATGCTGTAGTGCCGTGAGCACTAGAGTAAGGTCCCAAGAGGGTATAGAGGGCGGACGTGGAGGATTTAACCTTCTCGCCCCACTAAGGAACCTGATAATCAGGTCATGCTTTCCCACCGACTTCCCTTCAACGGGGTCGTGGTTAGCAGCAATTGCAAAGACATAGACTTTGAGGGTGGAGGGGACAACCTTCGGCTCCAAACCTTGGTTGAATAAAGATATGTCTCTTAGTGATCGCCTAATGGGGCGTCATATATTTCGAAATTTTTGCCGGTACGGTATACGTACTAGGTAAACATTTGCATAATCCCCGCAGTTGACCTGCCACAAACACTTCCGCATTTAGTGTTTTACATATGTTGAGAAGACGCTGTGTCAAGGATACACAGAAATACAATTCGAACTTATGTGTGTGCATGTTCATTTACAAGGACGCTTTCTAATCTGGCTTTATCTTCCGTTGGCTTATAATTTCTTAATTTTGGACTAACAAGTCTCGAAGCACAAAACCTGTACCGTACGATTGATACGTTATGGGTACCATTTTCATTGAGTGTCACAATATGACAAGTTGTTGGCTAATATGTGATGTACCCTAGAGGCAGCTTTTAGGTTTCCGGGTAAAGCATCTATATTTCTGTCTACTGAGTAGTCGGATAATTCGCTGTGAAAACCCACTAGTTCATGAGAATGGTCGAGTAAGCTAGACTGACGTTGTTCTATACTTTTTTTTTCGGTTTTTGTTTAATGTAATAACGAATGTAGAAGTGCAGCGCAAGACTATTAATCATTGGAAATTAATGTTATTCTTTGCTGCACCGGACAGTTATAGGGTAATGCGGGAGCAGAGACGAGCTAAGGGCGAATGTATCCACCATTATTGTTTTAAGTGTTCACAGTTTAGTAGCTAAACTTTTGCTGTGGGCACGATTTGCTTGCATTAGTGTTTTTGTATTTTATGTAATTATTATAAGAATGGATTGGAGCACTATACTATTGTTTTCTGCAAAGGTGCTTTGTCAATGGTAGCACTAACTTGCTCAAGGACTCCTCTCTGTGCCAATCACAGCAGGCTTGGCCAGCTGACCAATCAGAGCAGAGTAGGCTTATGGAAGGGAGGGGTTTGCTCCGAACTAGCTTGGAACGAACCGTTTAGAAATAATTTGCAAATTACTCTAATATTAAATGTATATTCTGAGAAAATTACAATGTTTTCTGACCTTAAACCTGTTGTAAAGGACTCCAACACAATATTAGGACACTATAAAATACAATATGACCTGCTCTTTAATGTACCATAAGAACCAGGAAGCTAATGCTTGCAAAATTAATTGGACTAAATACAGTTTTCAAATCACGGTGCTTAATTTCTTGTTATCCTTTTCCCCCGTACAATCGTTGGCAGCAGAGCAACACTGTTGTGCAATTATTTGAATGGGCTTTTCCAATTGGGCCTATTGAGGTATATACGAAATGGTACACAAAGACAAAATGTGCCTGGTACTTTGCATGTCTAAAGACTTTTCCAGATTAAAGGGATAGTTCACAAAAAAATGAAAATTCTGTCATCATTTATACACCCTCATGTCATTCCAAACCTGTATAAGTTTCTTTCTTATGTTGAACACAAAAGAAGATATTTTGAAAAATGTTGAATTGTCCACATAATGAAAGTCAATGATGTCCAGTGTTGTTGTGGACTCAACTGAAGTCACTGTTATATAGCAAAACAGCATTTTGAGTTACAATTCTTTTGAGTTCCACAGAAGAAAGGAAGTAATTTAGGTTTGTAATGACTTGAGGGTGAATAAATGACGACATAATTTTCATATTTTATTGAACTGTCCCTAAGCAAAGTGGACCAACTGTACCCATTTAGTGTAAATGGAATGATTTTATGTTGTTTAAACCTCTGTAGTACAAATCTACAAACAAAGTTAATTGTTCATTTGTACAAAGAAGCTACATCTGATGGTCTTATCTTTTGCCATTTTGGCTTTGATGAGAAGATCATCACACTAATAAAGGTTGAGCCTGGCTGTCCTTCCCTTCTCTGCCTGCCATCTCTCCACACACACTGCGTCTCTCCGCAGGGACGCCAGGGCTTCTCCTCGTGCTTCTGATCCTGGCAGTGGGCCTATTGTGTGGCATCATCCTCTCGTCTACTCTCGTCTCGTATGAGTCTCAAACACATTCACATTCCAGGAGCAGTCTCTGTCAAAATGGCATCAATGGCTATACTGCACAGAACGGCCTTTGAAAGCACCTCAGCATCTATTACCTCCCGTAATCGAAAGAGACAAGAAAGAGGCAGAGGAAAGAAAAAGAGAGAGAGGGAAAGTCACTGTGGTGTCAGTGACTGGTTTGTTAAAAGTGTCTTTCCCAAAGGTGCACCAGTCTCTGTTTAAATTCGTGTTATCTGCCTCAAGTATTTATTCTACTGTGAACCATATTCTTTTCGTTTCGTTTCGCTTCTTCCATCCCAAGATTCGTTTGTTTCTGCTTGGCCCCTTTACGTGAAGTAATTTCTCCTTTTTGTCCTCCCCTGCCATGTCAAAGCTCCCATGCTGGGAACCACTCTCCTATAAAACAAATGGCTCCAGAAAACCTAATTTTTTCCCTAAATGGAATCTTTCCACACTACTGGTCGTCAGATAAACAGATCCAATTTGGTCTCTTGCTGGTCGTCCCATAATGAAGTCAAAATGCAATTATCAGCAATGTTTTAGAAAAGAGCAGATATAGAGGAACAGGGTGCTGCACACATACAAAGCACACACACTCGTACACACAAGCTCTGGGTTTCAGTACCGAGACATCTAGAACTGATTATATAAACAAATAGAGAGGAACACAATAGACCAATAGCTTGTGTTCCAGGGGAGACATCATATAGTTTTTCATTCAGAGCAGCAAGATTTGCCATGTGTTACAGTTCTTTTGTGATGACAGTGAGCAGAAAGCAATTACACCAGTGTTGTTTGAGTAAAACACGCGCCTGAACTGAATTTGCAAGCTGCCAGGTGCTGTAGACTTTTGCAAGCATTTGTGCCATCCAAGCTAATAAAATACTGTTATTATTCTCTATGCGCCCATTTTTATTTCATTTTTTGCTGAATGCAAATAGATCTCTCATTCTTGTTTTTTTTTAAACAATTAAACTGCTTTGTGCATGGGTCCAGAGCAGCAATGAAAGCTCAATAATTTTCAAAATTTGATGCACTTGGGAGAGCTTGAGGTTGTGAGTGCCTATGAATTTTATTATGTGCAACAAAGCGAGCATTGTGCAGAAAACTTTGAATTTAAAGGGGATATTCAACCAAAAATGAAAATCGTCATTATTTACTCACCCTCATATAGTTCCCTTTCAGTCAGTCACGTTCAAAGTTACGTCAGTCGGGACTGACGAATTGGGATCTCGCCCGAGAGTCCAATCACCTTGAGTGTTAACTAAACAAGCCAATGACATTTGGCGTGCGTGTTTCGCCACGCGCACTCCGCCCCGCAGTGCGGGTATAAAAGGAAAGCGCGTGCAAACGCACATCAGCTTTTTCGCTTTGGAGCCGAGCCTTCTAAGGACGAATCTCTGCGAGTGTTTGGAAGAAACAGCAGTCGTTGGTGTTACGGCGTGTCAGCGGGAGTTGCCATTCAGTGCTGCTCATCTTCAGCGTGCTGCAGCTGCCATTCTGCGGTCTCGCCGTCGACCTCCCCTGGGCTCTTCAGCGCTCTCTCTAAAAGAGTGTTTCCTTTTTTTTCCTAAAAGAGCAAATATCTAAAAGAGATCCACGAGCAATGTGCGTCTTTTTAAAGATGGCTTCCCGCGCGTGCGTTTCTGGATGTGGTCGTTTCCTGGCTTCATCTGATGGTCATGATTGCTGTGTCTCGTGCCTGGGCTTACAGCTTGCTGAAGCAGCGCTCATGGATGAGTTGTGTTCTCAGTGTGGGAACATGACCATCGCGACTTTGCGGTCTAGATATCTCCTCATTAAACGGGGGGGGTATCCCTTTGCCATGCCCCGCTCTAGCTCCTCTGTTTCTCGGAGGGCTACTTCGGTTCATGTTCAGGGAGACCTGAGGGTTACGGTGAGTGCTTCCCCGTCGAGTACGTCTCCGCGTGCCTCTCATTCCTCGAGCATGTCGCAACACCGGGCGCTTCCGGACGAGAGTGCTGGGTCCTCAGACAGGGCGGGGTCCAGCATCTTGTGCGGAGCATAGGCGGATGACAGGATGTCGACCGCTACATCGGAGGGCGAGCTAAGCTCTGGAGATGAGGATCGGCTGCGCTGTCACCTTCAGGTAGAGTGGCGTTGCCCGAGTCAGATTCAGAGCTGACCGCTATGCTTTCTCCGGCCGCCGAGAGTGTCGGGCTGCACTAGAGGCCTCCTCCTTCTTCCGAACGCTCGAGGCTGGATGATTGGATCCTGGGGGCGCAGGCCGGGCGCCGGCAGCAGTCTCCGGTTTCATTCTTCCCGGAAGTGCATGAGGAGATCACTAAGTCTTGGAAGTCACCTTTTTCTGCCCGAAACAGACTTGTTGCCTCCTCCGTCCTCACCACCCTCAATGATGGAGCGGCCCTCGACTCCAACCCGAGAGAGTCCAGCTGATTTGGAGGTGCTTTGGGGACGCTCAGGTAGACCTTTTTGCCTCCCCGGACACGTCCCATTGTTAGTTGTTTTACTCCCTGGCCGAGGGACCCTTCGGCATGGACGCACTGGCGTGCAGCTGGCCTCTGGGCCTACGCAAATATGCGTTTCCCCAGTGAGCCTTCTCACACAGATGCTGTGCAAGGTCAGGGAGGACAAGGAGCAGGTCCTCCTTGTATCGCCATACTGGCCCAGTCGGACTTGGTTCCCCGAACTGATGTTCCTCGCGACAGCCCCTCCTTGGCAATTCCTCTGAGGAAGGATTTGCTGACTCAGAGACGGGACACCCCTTGGCACCCGTGGCCGACTTGTGGATCTCCACTATGGTCCCTGGACGGGACGCTGAGGTTCTAGGTGGGCTACCTCCAGCTGTAGTAAACACCATTGCTTCAGCTAGAGCCCCGTCTACCAGTCACGCTTACAGGCTGAAGTGGAACCTTTTCGTCGATTGGTGCTCTTCCCGCCGCGAAGACCCCTGTAGATGCCCGATCGGAGTCATGCTTTCTTTCTTGCAGGATGGGTTGGAGCGAAGGCTGTCTCCCTCCACACCCTTAAAGTGTATGTTGCCGCTATTGCCGCGCATCACGAGGCAGTAGACTGTAAGTCTTTGGGGAAGCACGACTTGTCATCAGGTTTCTCAAGGGGCAGGAGGTTTAAATCCTCCGGCTCCCTCACCTGTTTCCCCTTTGATCCCCCTTGGTCCTGACGCCTTAAGGAGACCTTCGAACCCCTGCAGTCCTATCGCTTAAGTTTCTGTCATTAAAGGCAGCGCTCCTCACCGCTTTGGCCTCGGTCAAGAGGGTGGGGGACCTGCAGGCATTTTTGGTTGATGATTCGTGCCTAGAATTCGGAACGGATAACTCTCATGTTGTCCTGAGACCCTGGCTTGGATATGTGCCCAAAGTTCCCACCAGGCTTTTTAGGGATCAGGTGGTGAACTTGCAATCGCTGCCCCGGGAGGAGACCCCGCCTCGTTCGCCTGTCCCTGTTCGCGCTCGGCGTAATACTTGGACGTACGCGGAAGCTTCAGGACCCAGACAGCGCTTTGGTCTTCTTTGGAGTGTCCGCAGAAGGGAAGTCTTTCTCCAACAAAGATTTGCCCACTGGTTAGTGGAGGCTATAGTCTTGGCATACCAGTCCCAACGTTTACCATGCCCCCTCGGATTGAGAGCTCACTCTACGAGAGGAGTGGGGCATTGGCGTGGGGCGCTTCGATAGCAGACATCTGTAGAGCTGCCTGCTGGGCGACGCCTAACACGTTTGCGTGATTCTATAATCTCCGTGTAGAGCCTTTGTCCTCTCGTGTACTTACCTCAGAGGGTCAGGAACACCGAACCCACTCGGTATTGATCACGCTTGCTGTGCCATTCCCCTCTATGGACCGGATACATGCGCTTTTGTGCTCCTCAATAAGTTCCCCATGGCGAACCCTGGTGGAGTCCCTCCCGCACCCTCGGCGGTCAAGCATGCCGGAGCGCCAGACTCCAGGTTCAGCACTCGTATGTATGCCCAAGGTCAGCCCTTGTGCTGGGCTAGGTGCCTGTGTGTAGTGATTCCCCCTTGGGGTGATCCCACATGTGTATTCTTCCACGGTACGGCTCCCCTCACGTTAAGCCTGTGTCTTTCCCTGGCAGTCTTTCACTGCCATCTCTGCTGCGTAGTCCTCACCCCAGGCTTGTTGAGTCTACCGCAGGCTCCTACTGTTTCCTTTCTCTCCTCTCGACTCTTCCTTCCCTTCGTGTCTTTCCGGCTTGGTCGGTCTCTCTTTCGCATCTCGCTCCCGCTGCAGCAGTAATCCTGTTGTGTCCTCTCGTCT
Organism: Sinocyclocheilus anophthalmus; assembly: GCA_018155175.1. Classification (NCBI taxonomy): domain Eukaryota; kingdom Metazoa; phylum Chordata; class Actinopteri; order Cypriniformes; family Cyprinidae; genus Sinocyclocheilus; species Sinocyclocheilus anophthalmus. Next base: position 136,154 of record JADLZN010008808.1, on the reverse strand, counting down.
TTCGCTCTCCTATGCTTCCCTGTGTGGAGTGTATTGTCGTCGTTGTTAACGGGTTCCCGCAGTGTGCGCTTTCCCATGGATCCAGTACCAATGGATACCACAGCGCCCTGCCTAGCCGCGGTCCTAGGTCCCCCCCTGGTTGGGGAACGCCGCGTTGCCGCAGCACTAGTTCAGCAATAGTGGCTTTCCATAACGATCCCAATTCTCCAGATCCACGAAACGGACTAATGTAACTGACGGACGGAAGGGAACCTCTCGTTCGTGTGTAACCCCGTCCCTGAAGAGGGAACACTTACTCCCTCGCCACATTCTACCCCGCGGTACACTGGGTTCACATAGTCTCAGCTCTCATGAACACTGATTGCGTTTGCCCGCGCTCATCCTTGTATACCCGCTGCGGCGGTCACGTGTCGAACACGCACGCCCTGTCTGGCTTTTTAGTTAACCCGCAAAAAAAAAAAAAGAAGTCATTGGCGCCTTGGGCGAGATCCCAATCGTCAGTCCGACTGACGTAACGGCTCCGTTCCTCCTGCGAACGAGGGGTCACAAGTAACCGAGACTTTTCCTAATATTTATGAACCCAAATAGAACATTTAAAAAATGTTGGTTGATTTTTTGCCCATACGTCAAATTCATGGGTCAAGGTCGACTTTCATTTTATAGATAAAACAATTCAGCAGTATTTAAATATTCTTACATACTCTTGAAAACAATACCTTTAGCGACAGTATACAGAATAAAAAATAAATACATAAACTACCTCCACAAACATACCTACTCCATAAATATACCTATGCATACAATGCACTGCAAGTTCCAGCTGAAATGAACACCAGTGACAGTAAAACAAACAACTTTTCACGGACAATTATGCCAGAGGCAGATGTTTTTGTGTGTGTATGTGTGTGTTTGTGGTTAATTGCGCAATACTATGTTATGTCAAACACTTTTACCTCAAAACACTTTCACTATAGTGCATGATTTGTATATTAATACATTTTGATGTTTGTCAGCATATGTATGGCTTTTCTGATGTATTAAACTTACTAGGTATAGCTCACCTTGTACATGAGCACTCTGGTTAGAGTTCCGTGAACACAGATCACAATAAAAGCTCAAAGACTTGTAGAAGTGAGCTAAAATGGCATAGTTGCTTCAGCAAAATGTGTTTTATCTCACGTTTGCTTTTGTTTAGTGTAAAGGTGGTACGTTATTTCAATGCTAAGAGCATTTATAGGTGCACTCACCAGAAAGTATTTCTTCATACTGCATACAAAAACAGCCACTTAATAAAATGTTGTCAGTTTCATGTTCTTTTGTTTTGAATAGAACCGAACAGGGTTCTACCGGATATTTCACTTTCAAATCACCCCAAAACATGCAAGAAGCAACATAGTGTTTTGGAAAAATGTCGCCACAGGCACATTTGCCACACACTGCATCACTGTTTGGTATGGCACCTGCAACGCATCCTGCCGCAAGACACTTCAACGCATATGTGAGAGCAGCTGAGAAGATCGTTGGTGCTTCTCTCCCCTCCCTTCAGGACATCTATAATACCCGTCTCACCCGCAAAGCCCTCTGAATTGCAGGTGATCCCACCCACCCAACACAGAGCTTCTTTAGTCTGCTGCCATCAGGTATGAGACTGCGGAGTCTTCAGGCCAGGACCAGTAGACTGAAGGACAGCTTCATTCATCAGGCAGTAAGGAAGCTGAACTCCCTCCCGACATTGCCCCCCTCCCCTCTTTTGCCCCACGGACCACTGAACTCTGACCCTCTGATGGTCTCTCCCACTCCCCCCCTCCCAAATACACACCCACTGTCACTTTAATCAGTCTGAATAAGCTTTTGCACTACAAATCATTGTTTTTTTCACTACAATCATTATATCTGCACTGTTGTTTACTTTTACTGGTTTGCACTCGGCTGCCGACCTTGTCTCTTTATTTATCTATGGTTTTTGTGTTTTACATTTTACCTTATTTGTATATTTGTATAGTTGTATTTTGTATTTTGTATTTACTCTGTACTCTCGGTATTTATGTTTCTGTATGCACCAGGGTCGAGAGTAACAACCATTTCACGCCTGTGTGTATGGCATGTACATGTGGAAGACTTGACACTAAAGCAGACATTGACTTGACTTTACTGATTTTTCCAATGACTGGGTTAATATCTTCTTTTGTGTTCTGAAGAAGAATGTAAGTCATACAGGTTTGGAACGACATGATCCCTTTTAATGTAGACCACTCAAGAGATATCAGCCAATTGCTATCTCTAGCTTTCAAAAAGAATTATAAAATAATTATATATTTATAATGATCTAATTATTATTATTATTTTTTTAAACTACGCTCAAGTAATAACCTATATCCTTCAATAACATCTTCAAAACCTTATGTGCGCACTCAGACGTCATTATAGAAGCAGTACTGTTACATTTAAAAACTCTAATTGAAGGTGCCGTACATTCCCACTCCGTTCGTCCTCAGGGAGTGTGTCAGAGAACATTGAGTCAAAGAGCCACTTTCTGTTTCTTCTGTTGTATGCCCCTGGAGCCCTCACTCCCAGTCCAGATTTCTGCTCATAAAGTGGATGTCCTCGCTCATTAAATTTCACTTAGCTGTGGAAAGCAAGCCTGGACGCCGGCACCAAGTCGTGCCGTCCCCTCATAAAAAGGAGGGGACAGGGAGGGACCAGCGGGACTGTGCTTCCCTGAGCACTCTGCCAGTCTGCTTCTACGTTTCCTGACTCAATAAAGGAGAAAGAGAGAGAAATACTGAAAGAGACTGAATGCTTGACAACGAAACAGGCCAACAAAAAAGCCCCAGAGATGAAAACATGTACAGGAGAGTAACTGTGCATGGGTGTGAGTGACCAAATGAGAATTCAGTAAGGTAGGTGTGTGTAGTGCCTGCTAGGCTGCGGAGGAGATTATATAACAGGTGGTGCTCTCTGTAGAAGAGGAGACACTGGAGACCTGATACTGTAAAGTTAAACACACACCATAAAAGGCCATTCTCAGAAGGCTAGCCAATGGCAAGAGAGGCAGTGGGAAAAAACATCCTGAACCTCACCTGGATCTGCTTGTTGGATACAGGCATCAGTTTGCACTAAGAATTGCAGTAGTCAGTACTCAAACAAGAAATAAGATGTAGGCCTATTTCCGTCCGATCTTTTCCAGGGCATAATTATTGGAACGTTTTCTGGAGTGCCTTGAAATCGAAAAGAGACATTCTGAATTATCCTAGTACTTGAAGTGCAACAAAAAAGGATATGAGACCAAATACTATCTAAATAAAAGTGTACTATCCTGATTTGTCTGGACTGACAAGCTGCAAGTAAGTCAACTTATGTGCCTTAAAAGTAGGTTTACTCATTTAGCTTCTATCTTTTTTTGTAGTACTTGCACTTCCATCCATCAATCTATTCTCAAAACTGCTTTTTCTTGTGTATCCAAATTACCTATGATGTGGAGGAAATCCACACTAACACAGAGAGTACATGCACTCACAGATACAAAGCTGCCATTGGGGCGTAAACGTTTCAGAAGGTACACTTTTGTACTTTTATGTATATATGTACTTTTAAAGGGATCGTTCACCCAAAAATGAAAACTACCCCATGATTTACTCACCCTAAAGCCAATATGGACAATTTAGGTACAGCCCCAGCAAAATATTTTGTACCTTTTTTTCTTTTTCTGTGAGTGTGCAAACTCCACAAATAAAGGCCTCCTGGCTCAACTGGGACTCAAACTCAGGAACTTCTTGCTGTTAGGTAACAGTTCTACCTAGCAAGCCAACACTGCCACCCCAGTACTTGCACTTACAAATAGTGCAATGCACTTTATGGCATTTTTCCAGGCATAGCCTAGTTGTTGATACTATCAATACACTGATCAATTGTTTGTGCAGCAAGTTATGATAAACAAGTCATAGCTTACTTAAGCTTAATTAAAATGCGTAACTGAAACTACAGAGAAACAGCAGATATTAGCATAAGCTGATATGAGTTGAATATTAAATTGCAAATTCCTTTTCATGTTACAATTTAGATTATAATACATTTTTAGAATCACAAAACTCAGTCTACAATCAACCGCAAATTCTGCATACCTGAGAACCTGACCAAAAACACACGTCTAGCACTGCCTTGATAGACTTGACAAAAAAGTAGAGACTCCTTTGTCTTATTTGCGCACTTTTTTAAAAGAAAGAAATTAACAAAGTTGAAAAAAAACTTCTGGACTTTCAATTCATCAAATAATCCTGAAAAAAAAAAAACAAAAAATTGTCACGGGTTTGGACAAAAAAATATTCAGACACAACTGTTTTCAACTGTGATGAGATTTCTTTTTTGAGCACCAAGTCAGTATATTAGAATGATTTCTGATGGATTGTGTAACACTAGAGATTTTAGTAATTTAGTAATTTATTTAAATAAAGACTCTAATTAACATGAATTTTCATATTATTATTGTTCATTTTATTTATTTTGCTTATTCCTTTTATTTGTTCACTTATATTTTCATGCATCTATGAATATTTCATATTCCTTTTTTTTCATCTATTCTTTGTACTGTATTTCTTTCCACAAAACCTAAATCGAAATCAACTAATTTACAGTAATTGTATTTATAAGGTACCAGCTATAAATTATAGTTAACAATCCAAAACATTCTACATCTACTTTACCCAGCAGGAGAGGCAGCACCTAAGCGTAAAACTGGGTACCAACCGCTCCTGTGTGGGAAGAAAAAAAAGGCTATAGGTCATTAGTTTGATGTAATCTAATGCCTCCTATTGAGACTCTGCACTCAATTAGACCATTAATTGGACAGAGAGTAACCTCACCTTTCCAAGTTAAAAAGAAAAATAACTAACAAACAAACAAAAAAAATGCTGATAGCGTTCCTTTGACTTCACTCTAATTAATTATCGTGGCACCTGGGGAACTCGAGAACAACATTGCAGACCTGCAGTCATATCTTCCTCCTTGTTAAGGTTACGCATTAGTGAACATGAAGTCATATGCCGTGTGGTGATATTTTCTATGAGACGAACTTGGAGTAACATGAATTTTGAGAAGTGCTGTACAAATAAAATTGAGAAATGTTTTATGATGCAAATTAGAGATGAGTGTGAAGATCCACCTGCCTGCAGAGTTTAGTTATATCCTTGTGGCAGAACATAAGCAAGGCTTTCCAATTCATTCTTCATGCAAAACTGTGGGATTGTCAAAGTGAGAGCATCAAAGAGTTGTGAAATGCTAAACTTTATGCAAATATGAGGCAAATAACCCTGAATAACAGCCAATATCTGTGAAATAAAGGCAAGCCAAGGTTGTAACACTGCTGTCAACAGTGCTGGAGTTTAGTTATATTTATATACATATCATAATGGATTGGTTGGTTGGTTGGTGTTTTAACGCGATGCCAGCTTCCTTGGATATTTTCATGGTGAGTAACAAGTAAAAATAAAAGTATAAAAGAGCTATTAAAAATATATAAATCATATCCTCTAAAATGGATTCAGGGTTGACTCTGTTAAAATTTTCTTTGAAAGTGTTTCTAAGTAATATCATTTCCCAAAAGAAACCAGCACAATTTAATCAAATGTTTAAGAGATACTGGACTCTCGCAAGAGGAGCATAGCGGTGGATATTAAGAACCTGTGTGTGATTCTAGAATGTCCTATTCAGCATTTTGTATATATGAACTGATCCCAGTGATTACTAAAAATAAAGATGTGACTTTTACCCACAGTAGGGTTAATTTCATACAGATTCATACGAATGCTAAGACAATAGCATTAGCTTCAGTAATAAACACTAAACTCTGACTAGAAATTCGAATTACAATTTTATGATTAATAATGACTAATGCAGCTGACACATGTTCTGTAGACTTTGATCCATCTGTATATACACCCCGATATCCGAGATTTGTTGTAATGTGGACTCATCCGACAACACACCTGACTGTAATTTTCAAATGAATCCAAGGGCCTTCAAATGAACCCCGACCCTGACATCAGGTGTGCTTGATCGAGTTGCAACTAAACTCTGCAGGAAATTAGATCTCCAAGAGTGAGATTGAGCATCCAAGGTAAATGGAAAATCACAGACCTGCTTCAGTAATGGATGGTAATGTAGTCACAAGCTACGTAGTGTCACAGTGATCCTAATTCTGTTGGTACACACCCTGAGAACTACACAGGCCCGGCTCTGATCAGTGAAACAATCAGGAGAAGCACAGTGAAGAGAATCTGATTAGCACCACTCGAGTCCAGTCCAGCTCCACCATTATCCCATTACTGCAGTGTGTCCTCTCTCTGCTGCAATTAAGACAAACCTTCAGAGACATAAGAGCTCCATCTCTTTACAGCAAATGCCATCCATCAAACATTTAGCTTCATATCAAGGGAGAGAGTGGTCGAGACTCTTTTTCGGTATGTCCGTTGACTCCAGAGCTGGTATGAAATCATGGCGGCGAAGCTCTGGGCATCTCTGCAGCGAATCAGCCAGGCTGATGCATCCTACGGGGATCTATGGGGTTCGAGAGGCTGGACTGATGAGATAGGATCTGATGTGTCCTTGCCAGCTGTGGAAGTTTAATTAAAACCTGCAGACACGCCACCGTGGGAAGTGCGAGTGTGAGACAAGAGACAAAGCCAGAGTGTGTGAGATTTGTTGTCCAAAACAAGCAGATCAAGATGAGGATGGCTTCAATGGGCCCTGTGCTTGGTGAGGGACGTCATGGATATTGCAGGAGACAGGGCATGAAGGGATGCTGATTTAAAATACTTCTAGCTAGTGGATGAGTGGGGATGTAAATGAAGGTTGTGAAGGGTCTTGTTAGTGGGTAACAAGCTATGTCACTGATGTCTCTCCTCAGAATGAGATAAGAGGCGGAGAAGAGACAGGTAGAGGCTCTCGAATTCAAGCGTGATATATGGCAGCTGGATCCTACTGCCAGACTCAATGGTTTGTTCCATCTGCATGCACTAAAGCTCTGCAAATAACTAGCTAACTACAGGTGATCTGCTCAGTTCAGAGAGACACTTTATGAAAAGTGTGGAGGGTAACTGGTATTATGCTCTTTAGTCAACACTAAGATTTGGTTTTACTGTTTTGATAATCAGCCACAAAGTAGTTTGATTTCCAACCTACAGCTTAATGTTTTGGGGAAGAGGGTAACATTTGCCTCTATTTTTATTTTTTTTGAAAATGACAAGAAGTTGCTGTAAAGAATGAGTGGGAAAAGGTTCAGGAGCAGCACAGGCCAGATTTGAACCAATAGTTATAGTTAACTGAGGGAGCATTTACACGACACTGTTTTCAGCTAAAATTGACTACTTTTTAAGCATTTTGGCTGGTTACTTACACAATAACAGCATTTTGGGGGCCTGAAAAAGCAAACTTTTGAAAATGGGTTTCAAAGTGCAAGTTTTTGAAAACGATACCATTACCGTCTCCATGTAAACTACAAAAACATGAGTTTGTTAAATGAGCATTCGTATTATGTGTTCAGTCTATAGGTATGTGCGCAAAAGTTTCTTTACAAAGTGACATTGCCCATTCATTCATGGATCCGTGTGAACGGGGATCGTTTTGACAATGTTGCCATCTGTACGCTAAACTAACAATAACATTTAAAATTTTTAGTTTTACGTTTACCTGTTGTCATGTAAAGGTACCCTAAATCTAAAACTAAATTCTAAAAAAAAACATTTTTGTTACTTGAAATAGAATAACTTAATTAAAATATAAATAAATCACTTAAACTTATTTTATTTCAGCTAATTTCCAACATCTCTTATTTTCATTCAGTTTAACTTTATGTACTTTTGAAATAAAAATTTATTTATAAACAAAATATATAAAAAACTAACAAAAAAAAAAACGATTCTGTATTCTGATTCGACTTCTGTATTGATTTTAAGAAATAAAACTACAAAAAAGCAATCTCCAGAGTCATAGGTGTACCTTTAAACAAGGTATTAAGCTGGAAATAAATATTTCCAGTGACTTTCTAACACCTACTTATAAGTAAAATCCTTCTCTACCTGGAAATAATTCTCAGTTGTTGTTGCACACAAAAAGATTGTGACAGGAGGGAAACGAGGAAATATGATGAGATATTTCGCACAAACCAAACATATTTACCTGTGTTGTTGTCACTGTCATTCTCATGCAGTGACACCTTCCTACTTCCTTTCAGGATGGATGAGGGGAGAGAAGAATCGTGAGAAGATTGTGTTTATGGGGCAAAGGCAAATGGTGCATTTGGAAAACAGCAGGAAACAAAAACGCGACATTCAAGAAGAAGAAGGAGCGAGACAAAAGTAGCTTGTGAGACAAACATTGAAGAACTTGTGGAGGTAAAACAATGTGCAAAGAAGAAAGCAGACAAGAAAACAAGCTAGACAAGATGCTGTAGAGCGCGCACTCTTGCTTACTTGAGAAAGGCTAAAGCAAACGTCTAGAAATAAATACCCACTCTAATGAGAGAGGTGACCTATCGATTGTCTGGAAGGGAGGTGAGAGGGCTGACAGAGAGCTGGGAAGAGGATGATAGAGGCTTCTGTGAAACAGATTGAGGAAAGAAACTGTGGAGCCATAACAAAGGCCTGATCCTGTCCAAATGAGAGCAGTCAGAAATAATCCCAAAGAGAGCACCTCTGATTTATGATCTGACAATATCCACCTGGAACGCTTCTCTCTCAAACACTGTGCCCCAGTCAACTTAGACAGAAAAAGACACACTATAGAGATGAAAAAGACAGCAAGTGCACATTAATTACCTGCAACAGCAGGGTAAATGGTAAGTGGGGAGAAAGATTAAATACTACATTCCAAGTGAACATTTTCGCTAGCACTGACCAGGTTTGTTTCACGTCTATCCACAGCTTACTGCCAACCATTCCTTTTATTTCACTTGTCTAGATCATGCAACTGAGGTAAAGTGAGTTGAGCAGAGGACAAACAGTGACAGATGCTGGCCATGTTGGTAGTTGAACACTCCAGTTGTGAACGTCTAATCTTATATCACTGAGGTTAGTTAGAATCAGAATCAGAATCAGAAAGAGCTTCATTGCCAAGTATGTTTACACACAAGGAATTGTTTTCCGACAGAAGCTCCACCGTGTAACAGAAGACAGTGCGAACACAAACCCGATAAATAAAAATAGAAAAATATAACAATAAATAGGCATCAAATATAAAATCTACATTGTATTACAGTTATATCCAATAGCAGTTTGTATGTGCAGGTAGTTATTTATGGTTAGTTACAGCTGCCACCCACTTTTGACAACCACATTACATCTACAGTGGTGTGAAAAGGTTTTTGCCCCCTTCCTGTTTTTAAATTTTTTTGCATATTTGTCACACTTAAAAGATTCAGATCATCAAACAAATTTTAATATTACACAAAGATAATGCAAGTAAATACAAAATGCAGTTTTTTAAATAATGATTTCATTTATTAAGGGAAAAAAGCTGCCAAACCTACGTGGCCCTATAAATTATTTCCCCTCCTGTTTAAGCATGAGACCTGCATTAACCACATTATGTTAGAAAGCGGAGTTAAATTTCACTAACCACACCCAGACCTGATTACTGCCAGACCTGTTGAATCAAGAAATCACTTAAATAAAACCTGTCTGACAAAGTGAAGCATGCTTAAAGAGCAACACTTCATGTCGCGATCTAAAGAAATTCAAGAACAGATGAGAATCAAAATAGTTGACATGTATCCGTCTGGAAAGGATTATAAAGCCATTTCTAAGGCTTTTGGGACTCCAGCGAACCATGGTCAGAGCCATTATCCACAAAATGAGAAAACTTGGAACAATGGTGAACTTTCCCAGGAGTTGCCGGCCAACCAAATTACTCCAAGAGCACAATGACGACTCACCCAAGAGGTCATAAAAGAACCCAGAAAAACATCTAAAGAACTGCAGCCCTCACTCGCCTCAATTAAGGTGAGTGTTCATGATTCAACAATAAGAAAAGAGACTGGGCAAAAACAGCATCCATGGGAGAGTTCCAAGTCAAAAGCCATTGCTGACCAAAAAGAAGACAAAGGCTTGTCTCACATTTGCCAATAAATATCTTGATTATCCCCAAGATTTTTTGGGCAAATATTCTGTGGACTGATGATACAAAAGTTGAACTTTTTGGAAGGTGGGTGTCCCGTTACATCTGGTGTAAAACCAACACAGCATTTCATAAAAAAGAACATCATACCAACAGTCAAAAATGGTGGTTGTAGTGTGATGATCTGGGGCTGCTTTACAGCTTCAGGACCTGGACAACTTGCCACAACTGATGGAACCATGAATTCTGCTCTATATCAGAAAATCCTGAAGGAGAATGTCAGACCGTCAGTTTGACCTCAAGCTCAAGCGCACTTGAGTTACGCAGCAGGACAATGATCCCAAACACAACAGCAAGTCCACCTCTGAATGGCTCAAGAAAAACTAATTAGGTTGGTTGGAGTGGCCAATCCAGTCCGAATTAATCCGACTGAGATGCTTACACATCCTTCATGCTCGAAAAACCTCCAATGTGACTGAATTAAAACAATTCTGCAAAGACGAGTGGGCCAAAAATCCTCCACAGCGATGTGAAAGACTCATTGCAAGTTATCGCAAACAAGGTATCGCTTGATTGCAGTTGTTGCTGCTAAGCGTGTCACAACCAGTTATTAGATTTAGGGGGCAATTACTTTTTCACGTAGGGCCAGGCAGGTTTGGACAGCTTTTTTCCCTTAATAAAAGAAATCATCATTTAAAAACTGCATTTTGCATTTACTTACATGATCTTTGTGTAATATTAAAATTTGTTTGATGATCTGAATCTTTTAAACGTGACAAATATGCAAAACTGTAAAAAACAGAGTGGGCAAAAAACCTTTTCACACAATCAACAAAAAAAAAGACAGAAAATAAAGCGGACTTGTATATTATGTATACACAACCATACAACAGTGGGTCTGTTAATGGCAATAAAAAAAAGTAGAGGAAGAAGAAGAAAAGATGATGAAAACAAAAACATGACAAAAAAAAGATCAAAAAAGGGCAAAAAACCCTGCTTTTAACAATAGCTAAATAATGATAAATGGTGATAATTAAGATGAAAAAGATACTGAAAGTTAAACAAGAAATGGTAACAGTTTGCAATAGGTTTCCATTTGTTAATATTAATTAACATGAACTAACAAAAACATTTCTACAGATTATTTTAATCTTAGCCAATATTAAAATCACAAGCTGTATCTGTAATATTAATGGACAAGAGCTAATATGAACTAACAATGCCAAGTTGTATTTTTATTACCTATGCTGCAAAAATAAAAAATGCAGAACACAACACAATGCAGTGCAAAATTAATATTAAATTAATACAGTACATTGAACACTTTTTATGGATTTATTATTATATTATTATTATATTATTTCTCATTGTTAGTTAATGCTAGTTGCCAACTAACTAATGCATTAACTAATGGGACCTTACCAAAAAAATATGCATAAAATATGAAAAAGATCAATAGAAATATTTAAAAGTATAATAAACAAATGAAAACACATATATATAAGAAACAGTATTAAAATATAAGTATTCATTTTTAAAAAATCTGATTTAAAAAAAGATGACATTTTTTGAAAGATGAAAAACAGATAAACTGTTATAAATCAGTTTGAAAAGGCTGAAAATTTTCAATAAAGAGAAAAAAGGATAATTTCTCCTACACTGTCACAACACTCTGCAGTGTGTAACAAGCTTGGCATTTCTTTTAATCTTTATATATGATAATATTGCATTTGCAGAGAGCTACGATTCATTTTCTAGCTGAACTAGTGGCTGAAGTGGTTTCAGAAATGCTCACTGGATTTTTCACTGGGAGAGACTGTATTTGACTTCGCATAGTCAGAGATCACAACATCTACAAAAGTCATTGCATCTCATTTCAAAGTATTGTTTTGTATATCAAAGGACTTTTTTTTTTTAAATTTTTATCATCTTATAACCCTGGAGCTTTTGAAGCTTTTAAAGCTATTGAAGCTTTTACCACATACAATATGACAGCCATTTCAAAAATCATCCCTACATGGCCGACACATGAAAAGCCAATGGGAGCAATTCCGAAAAACAAGCAGCACAGCTATTTCTGCAGAGTAGTTTATGTGCCAACAACACCGGCATAGCACCGTCAAAGAGTGAAATAATTCATTTGCTGAGGTTTAAGTGGGGCTTTACCACAGGGATCCCTAACTCACTCGTGTTTCTTGTTCCTGGGCAGCTGAGTGGAGAAGTGTGACATGGGTGAAGCTGAATTATCTGACAGCATCGTGTGCTGTCTGCTAAATTTAATCGTCTCTGTGTTTGGACTCATCAAATATGAATTTAAAGTTTTTACTTTTCAGAAGAGTGAAAAAAGAGATGGCGCTACAATTGACAGCAATTTTACTGCAGTATAATGAAAGTAAACAAGAAAACATATACATAGCAGGGGAAAAAACAATAAAAAGGACAAAAGACAATCTGATAAAAACACAGAAAAAAGGACAAAAATAAAAAGAGGAGAGAAAAAAGATAAAAAGATTTTCTGATTAAATCAGATAAAAATAATTAAAAAATAGACCATTCTGATGAGTAACATCTTAGCCAATTTCACACACCGCTTTTTCCATAATTTAACAGCATTTTCCCATTTAGAGGTCATGTGTGAATAAGTTGTTGAAATGCTGGCAAATCAACAATTTTACTGCAGTGTAAAGAAAGTGGCTCGAGTCTTTGTGGATATGCCTAATATATAGTTTGAATGTACTTATTTTTGGCCTTTATTGAAGGGGAAAAGATAATGTTATATTAACCCTCATGTGGTGTTCGGGTCCTTTTTGCTCTGAAAATTTTTTCTTTTTCCCGAAAATACTAGTTAATGTTATCGCATTGAACTGACATTTTGTGACTTTGTTCACAAAGCGTATAACTACTTCTAAACAATTTTTTTTATCATTTTCATACTTTTCTGGGGGAGATTTTTCACCTTGTTACACCCGTGATGTTACGGAGCAAAAAGGACCCGGCCTCAAAAATTGATTATAAATCACTCATTATGCTATATTATCACCAAATATTGGATTCAATCTTTTTATCAACTTCTTATCTTTCATTTAGGACTGGTTTTGTATTTATATTTGCTTCTGATTAATCGTAGGCCTCATTTATCTGAGAGTAGGCACCTCGTTTTTTGAGTGAAAAAAGCATTATTTATGAATAATTTTCACAATATTAAATAAAAACTGATGAAAATTTGCTCTGTTTATCACACTAGTGTACTTTAATGTTTAATCAAGGAGTTTGTTTTGAAAGGCTTTTATTCTGTACAAAATGGCACAAAATCACACTGTTGTGGCCTCAAAAAATGGCTTACAAATCACTCATTATGCTATATTATCACCAAATTATTGGATTCAATCTTTTCTTTCATTTAAACATTAAACATTAAAGTACACTAGTGCAATAAACACTGCAAATTTTCTTCAGTTTTTAATAATATTGTGAAAATTATTCATAAATAATTATTTTTTCACTCAAAAAATGAGGTGTAATACTCCCAATAGTTTGTATAAGTGTGTGTGTGTGTGTGTGTGTGTGTGTGTGTGTTAGCGTGAGTATGCATGCATCCAAGCATGAACAGGTCCAAGGCCTTTATGTTTGTTTATGTTGAGGCCGGGTCCTTTTTGCTCTGTAACCTCGTTAGTGTGAAAGGGTTCTGAACGCAACTTAAAGCAACAATTTAATGCATACAGTGAGGCAAATGATATATTAATGTATAGCTATATTAATGTAGGTCAAGTAAAACTAAATTCCCTCCACAGACTTGTGTGTACGAGACAAGACTTGACTACACATGTAATTTAACTACAGGCTTTACCTGACGTGCCTATATTTCTAATGTGGCGAACAGTCTCGGTAATAGTTTACCTTCTTATCTGTGTTTAGCATCTTTGATTAAGCCGTATGCTAGCTGCATGAGTTTCCTACTTGATGCTTAAAGCACAAGATCAAAGAGAGTGAGATTATTTGACAGTGTTGTCACTGCGACAGTGCTGCCCGCTCTAGGTCTATTTGAAGGGAACGGGGTGGCTTACCGAGCAGTGTGGGAATTGTCAATTGGCCCTTGAGGAGTTTTGCGTAAGAAAAACCAGCATGTCTGAGGATGGCAATTGGGGAGTTTGAGCTCTCACACTGAAGTAGTGAACATTTTCAAAACAACCGTTAATGACTGATATTGATTTGTTTAATTACTTTTTAATGATTATCTTTTTTATGCCATTATCATACATTTTTAATGCTTTGTTCTACTTGCTAATATATAATTCCTTTGTGAATTGAATTGCTTTTTACAAATAATCTATACAATTTTTTGCATATATTTACATTTATTATATTACACAATTTCTTTAATGATATCCATTATATATTAATATAATTAAATAATATATTACATTTTTTTTTGTTTGTTAACCATATTCGTGAGCTTTTTTGTGTTTCAAGCACATTCTTCTACCATTTAAATGAATGCAAATTAGAAAAGCCTTGTACAGAAATTCATTTTACTCGCAGATTTTCACAACTCTTGCCTGCAAAATGAGAAGAAAGAAAAAAACAATGAATAAGAACGAAGGCCAAATACAATATTTTAAAGCAGTCATGACATGCCATGTCATTAATGAACACTCCTAAAATACAGAGAAACATAGTGGATCCAGTCCTTTTGACACTTTTTTTTTGTGAAAAGTGTGCAACGCCACATTCAAGTTAATCATTGAAGGTCCTAATGTGATGGCGCAGGGTTTTATCTTGTAATATCTGGCACCCATTTACTCGTCCTGACGGGTGCACCTACACTCAAAGCCATATCATTCCTTTCAGTTCACTGACCTCCTCACACTCCTATTCTTCCCCTCTTCTATCCCACTGCCTCATCACAGACAGGCATTGTGAGGACGTGCCCGGCAATTAAAGCCAGCCTGGCGCCAGGGCTAATGAGATTCCAGAACCACACTCTCTCTCCCTAACACCTCACCAAGGTTATCGGCCAGCAAGCTCGCCCCACACACCGCTCCCAGCGGACCCTGGCAGAGAAGCTCTCTGCAGAGGCAGAGCTACAGAAAAAGCCAAGATAATGTTAACTCCTGAAATCCATTTGCTCTGCGAGGGAAAGCGAGAGAGAGACGGGGGAAAAGGAAGAGAAAACGTAAGGGAACGAGAGCGAAAACGAGAGACCGAACTGCCTCATTAGTGTTTCAGTCACAGCATCACTTTCTGCTCACACCAGGCTTACATACTAAGGAGAAAAGCTGCAGTGAAAAATCACCTCACCTCTGACAAGTGCTGTTCACCAGGCAGACACAGAACAATAACGGTGTCTTACAGCGAGGCCTCCACCTCACTCTCGCTTTCCCTCTCTCTCTCCCCTTCATCTCTTTCTGCATGCTGTTCTCTCTTTTATCAATAATGGATATGGTTTGAGAAGCTGTAGATTTAAAAATCCAAAAAACAAAATATGGAACAAAACATTTTTTACAATAAATTATTTAAAAAGTGTCTATAATGGATATGAATGTTCCCTTTCAGTCAGTCACGTTCGATGTTACGTCACCTTCGAGTTGGGTCCTTTCTTTAACATTTTAAAGGATACTATGACAAAGTTATTGCTTTCCTTATTCAAACTGATTTTTTTTTCATGAATATATGGTTGACCTGAAGAATGAAATCTATATCATACACTTGGAAAATTATGAGCTATATTACCGCTTATCGACACTAAGGGTGTGACAATACACTTAGCTCATGAGATGAGACGAAATACAGATACTTGGTTCACTAGAACAAGACGCTATTTTAATACTATTTTTAAGAAATTTTCAGTGACAAAATATTTGACTTTTAATTACAACAGGTAAAACAATGCAGTTGTATTTTGAAATATTTTAACTAATCTAGGGCTGTAACTAATGATTATTTTGGTAATCAAGTAAACTACTCATTATTTTGACAACTGAGTAATCTGATATTTTTAGAAACACAAACATACCTAAGTGAAAAGCAGGCTTTAGTATGACTATTTATATATAAACTAACGATGAGGCAATAATAATTGACTCAAATAAAATATCAAAACCAAGGAATTACATGGGTTTATTGAACAACACTGATAAAAAACATAATGTAATCAGGGCTCTACGCTTACTTAAAAAATTTAGGAGCACGTTCAAAATTTTAGGAGCACCTTCTAAACAATTATCCAAAATGTTATCAAAAAGTAGCCTTTCCTTTACGAGGTGATATTTGACTCCTCTAACTTTATTAAAAGTATGTCATCTTTTGTCAAATTCTTTAAAAAATTATATTTTATAAGCTTTTTAAAAATTGTAATTAAAACGACAGAATAAGAACAAGTAGAATAAGAAATATAAGTTACCAATCAAATTAAATCAGTATTAACAAAATTAATTTGTAGAGGTGGCACAGAAGAACACAAAAGTGGCTTGGTGTACTTTCAGACATTTAATGAGGCTCAGAAGTGGAATGAGTGCAATTAAATCCATCAATTCATGATGATATTAATGTTTTAAATATAACATTTTGAATACAGATATATTAAATTATTTAAATAACTGAAATTATACCTTTTAATAAGAAACAAACTGCCAGCAGGTGGCGGTAAGTCACTGATTTTTATCACTGAATCATTCATTCAATTGATTCATTCGAACAGCTGATTCCTTCAGGAATGAATCAAGTGAATGTCTTTATGAATGGGTAATCATGAATCACTGACTCACTAGATTCATTTAAAAAAAAAAAAACGTTCATTCATAAACGAAACACCGCTGTGTTTGAATGGAGATGCGCAGCGGCTGAGCTGTTACTTTGTTTCAAACTATTTTCGACGAATAGAGCAAAATCAGACAATATTGTTATAGCCCACCATGTAAGTCCCTTAATATTAACTTCTTGTTTATTGAAATGCTGTAGTCTATTAAATCAATATCACATTTACAAACTCCCTTAAAAAACATTAAAAGCTGTCATTCATCTTAGTTAATCGCGATCTCACAAACCTCCGTTATAATCAATGAAGCTCTCTACACTGCACAATGAATCTCTCACTTTGCTTATGAAAGGATTTGTGAGATACGTCTGTGATACATTACTCAACGCTGCAAAAACACATAGAAACATTTGAAGCTCCCCTCAGCGATCACAAATACGATGAAGATCGGGTCAGTCGCACTGGCTCCTAAATATTTTTTCATAGTCGCACGCAGTAGATTTCAGTCGCAAATGCGACTGAAATGGTCGCACTGTAGAGCCCTGGTAATATGCCTATACATAATACGAATATAACCAACTTAAGTAAATTATGTACTGTATTATAACAAATACTTGCAGATACTTGCAAAGTGTTTCACTTTACAGGGTGATTAAACGTTCCATTAAATCCATTAAATTTTAATATTTGGCCACATGCAAACTCAGAAACGTTTATTTTGAAATCGCGATGTACAATAAATCGCATATTTAGAAATATGTTGATGTATTTTCCTGTGTTGGCATAGGTTTAAATGATTTACATTACAAGTCAAGTGAGTTTTCCCAGATGAACGTTAATTAAGAAACCCAAACTCACCGCATATGCAGAGGAAGAGTTTAGCCCCTTTCACACATACAGCCTTTACTGGTAAATTACCGGTAAGAGATTATGTGTGATTCAGGACCTTTTCAAAAATCCCGGTAATTTGTTCTGGCAATCATATCGTTCTTATGGAGATGACATGATTACTCTGAGCTGTTTACAAAGCTCCGCTGCTTTTTAATTAGTTTTTCTATATAAATATGCGTTAGATGGACATCTTTGACCATTGCGCCTCACAACTTTTTGTCGCGCTTCTCCATTCATCAGGGCTGCGATTGAATACTATTATGCACGTCTCGTGTTTATAAGAGCAAAATATTCTGATTGGCTAGTAATGTTAGTTTGGTTGAAGCTGTGGAGTGAAAGCTGTGCTCCTCTCATACCATTGGTAGGCGAACTCATGGACTCGAAAGTGATATCAACAAGTTTTTTAAATGTAGGATTATTTTTATACGCAGCCAAATGCTGCACACCGGAGATCCTGCACGGTGCTGGAGAACTTTAAGCCCTGCGTATGTGTTCAAGCAAACAGTCACCGGTAGCAAAGTGAGAAAGCGAGTGTTGGTGTTACGGCGCGTCAGCGGTAGCCGCTTGTTCCAGTGCTGCTGCAGCTTTTTGAGAGATATAAACGCTGCACGCTGCAGTTATAAACAGCTGTCAGTTGTGCTGCAACCTCTCCGGTGTGCTTCAGCACTTCTATTAAAAAGAGCATTTCTCTAAAAGAGCGGCAAGGGTGTGACGTTTCGTCTTTTTAAAGATGTTATTCCACCCGTGTGTTTCTGGGTGCGGTCATTTTCTGGCTCCGTCTGACATTCATGATCGCTGTATCATGTGCCTGGGCTTTAAGCATGCTGAGTCGGCATTCATGGATGAGTCATGTTCCCATAGCGGGAAGATAACTATCGCAAGTGAGGTGGAGTCCCCTTTGCTATGCCCCGATCTAGTTCCTCCTCCTCAAAGAGAGGGAGGACTACTTCGGCATTTGGCCAGGGTGACTTGAAGATTACAGTGAGGGCTTCCCTGCCAAGCACGTCTCCATGGGTCCTTCGCTCCTCTAGCACATTGCAAGCTGTGTAGTTCCGGTTGCTGGTCCTTCTAGGGGGGACCCAGCATCTCATTCAGGACTCTGGCGGATGACAGGATGTCGATCGCTGCATAGGAGGGTGAGCTAGGCTCCAGGGATGAAGACCCGGCTGCGTTGCCCCCTTTGGGGAAGGTAGTGTTGCCCGAGTCAGACCCAGAGCTGACTGCTATGCTTTTCCGGGACGCAGATAGCATCAGGCTTGAGTGGAAGCAGTTGTGTGAACACAGGGACCTGGTGCTCCAGCACCTCATCTATCTGAGGCTTCGGGTCAACTGGGAAAAGAGCAAACTCTCCCTGACGCAGAGGATCTCTTTTCTCGGTATGGAGTTGGACTCAGTCAAGCTGACCGTACGTCTCTCAGCCGAGCGTGCCCAGTCGATGCTGAACCGCTTGAATTTATTCAAGAGCAGGAAAGCGGCTCCACTTAAACCGTTTCAGTGTCTCCTGGGGCATATGGCATCCATAGCCGCAGTCACGCCGCTCAGACTGCTCCATATGAGACCACTTCAGCATTGGCTTCACGACTGAGTTCCAAGAGAGCACGGCATGCTTCAATCACCCCGACCTGCCACCAAGCCTTCAGTCCGTGGTCGGACCTTGCCTTTCTACGGGCAGGAGTTCCCCTAGTGCAAGTGTCCAGGCATGTTGTTGTCTCAACAGATGCCTCTGCCACCGGCTGGGGTGCCATGTGCAATGGGCATGCAGCATTGGGCTCTTGGACAGGACTTCGACTGCACTGGCACATCAGTTGCCTTGACTTGCTAGCAGTACCCTCGGCATGGATGCGCTGGCACACAGCTGTCCTCGGGGCTTACTCAAGTATGCGTTACCCCCAGTGAGACTTCTCGCACAAACACTGTGCAGGTCATGGAGGACGAGGAGCCGGTCCGTGCTGTTTCCCATAACTGATGCCTCCGTACGACACCCCTCGAGCCCACCCCCCCCCAAGAAACCTGGCAGATTCCTCTGAGGGAAGGATCTTCTTTCTGAGAGATAGGGCAAACTTTGGCACCTGCGTCCAGACCTCTGGAACCTCCATGTGTGGTCTCTGGACAGGATGCGGAGGTTCTAGGTGGGCTACCTCCAGCGTTGGAACACCCTCACTTCAGCGAGAGCACCGTCTACGAGACATGCCTACACTTTGAAGTGGAACCTGTTTGTCGACTGGTGTTCTTCTTGCCAAGACAACCCTTGGAGATGCCCAATCAGAGTGGTGCTTTCTTTCCTGCAGGATAGGTTGGAGCAATGGCCGTCTCCCTCCACCTTGAAAGTGTATGTTGCTGCTATTGCCGTGGATCGCGATGCAGTAGACGGTAGGTCTGTGGGAAGGCATGACCTGATCATCAGGTTCCTTAGGAGTGCAAGGAGGCTAAATCCTCCCTGCTCTTACCTGGTACCCTCTTGGGATCTCTCTTTGGTCCTAACGGCCTTACAGAAGGAGCCCTTCAAACCTCTGCAGTCAGTAGAGCTTAAGTTTCTGTCGTTAAAGAGAGTGCTCCTCACCGCATTGGCCTCGGTCTAGAGGGTAGGGGACCTGCAGGCATTTTTTCGATGATAGGCTGAGTTCAGGCCGGCCAACTCTCACGTTATCCTGAGACGCCCTTTAGGGATCAAGTGGTGAACCTGCAAGCGCTGCCCTTGGTGGAGGCAGACCCAGCCCTTGCTCTGCTCTGTCCTGTTGGAGCTTTGCGCTTATATGTGGACCATACGCAGAGCATTAGGACCTCAGACCAGTTCTCTGTCTGTTATGGCATACAGCAGAAGGGAAAGGCAGAGGCTTGCCTACTGGATATTGGATGCCATAGTCCAGGCCTACCAAGCGCAAGGCCAGCTGTGCCCCCTGGGGGTGAGAGCTCACTCTACTCTGGGTGTTGCTTCCTCCTGGGTGTTGGCACGTGGTGCCTCGATAACAGACATTTGTAGAGCTGCGGACTGGGCAATACCTAACACGTTTGCAAGATTTTATAATCTCTGTGTAGAGCCTGTGTCCTCCCATGTACTCACCTCAAGTAGCCAGTAAACACCAGGATGTGCTCGGTGTCAATCACGCTTGCTGCGCCATTCCCCTCTTCAGACTGGATGCGTGCGCTCCTCTGCTTCAAGGGTTAGTTCCCCTTATGGTGAACCCTGGAAGAAGTTTCTCCAGCACCCCCCGGCAGTCTGATGTGGCAGCACGCAAGGCCTAGTGCTGGTGGGTATGCCCCAGGTCAGCCCCGGTGCTAGGCTATGTGTTGTGATTCCACCACTGGGTGATCCCACGTGTGTCCCCTTCCACGGTATGGCTTCCCTCACTGCGAGCCCGTGTCTTTCCCTGGCAGAGCTCACTCTGCCGTCCCTGTTCGGTATTGACTTATTGTTATCCAAATGTCTCACTGTACGGAACAGCAGTAATAGACACTCCTCTGTCTAAGCCCTGTCCTGTCTTTCACCCCAGCAGGTGCGGGGGTATTCGCCCAGCTTATACAGGGCACTGGTAGGGGCAGCAATAGTGGCACTTTTGTAGGAGTCCCAATGCTTCAGTTCAGTTCTGACGTAACATTGAACGTAACTGACTGAAAGGGAACATCTCAGTTACATATGCAACCCTCGTTCAGTTCAGTTCAGGCCGGCCTACTCTCATGTTATCCTGAGACCCTGGCCTGGATACGTGCACAAGGTTCCTACCACGCCCTTCAGGGATAAAGTGGTGAACCACAATTGCTGTACCACTGCAGAGCAGCCGGGACACACCATCTCGGCTCCTCAGCGATAAACTGAATGTGCGATTGATTCCTTATATACCCGCTTTGTGGGGTGGAGTGCACGATGCAAATCTTGCATGCTAATGTCAATTGGCTCGTTTTCATTACATTCGAAGGTGACTGGGCTCTCGGGCAGGATCCCAATGCTTCATTCCGTTCAATTCTGATGTAACGTCTCCGTTCACTCCTTCAGGGAACGAGGGTTATATACGTAACCAAGACGTTTTTTGAATTAATGTTTTTGGATCAAAAACAATAATTTCATTAATCAGTCTCATACAGTGTGGCATTCTAAAATTACTCTAAAAGTATATATAAAAAAATAGATTTAACTTTATTTTAATGTATCCTTGTTACAGACAGTGTAATTATACATTTAAGTACTGAGTAATATTAATTGACTACATGTACTTCTTATATGGTTAGGGTTTGGCTTAGTGTTACTTGCATGTAATTATGCATAATTTATTGTTATTATAATAGTAAGTGCATCTAACATGTAACAAGGACACCTTAAAATAAAGTGTTATCAAACATTTAAATGCATTTTAAAATGCAAATTTGTAAAAATATATATTCCATGACTAAAAATGCCAACCTTCAGCTCATACAGTATAAGACTTTTCACAGAACACACTACACCGGGGAAAGGCTGTCTAAAATGGGATTCACATCAGAAACTTGCTCGCACTGCTCACAAAAAAATTGTCCGGACACATATATCCATGCCACATGGCACTGCCCACCCATTAAACACTTTTGAAAAGACGTCACTGAATCCCTATCCCGCCTCCTGGGCTGCCACATCCCATTATCCCCCTAACTCTGTCTACTGGGTGATCTATCAACTCTCAATCAGGAAATAATAAACAAAAGGATACTCCTCGTAGCTTTAGCCATCGCCAAGAAAACTATCTTCTTGAGCTGGAAATCCCGAAACACCATTCACATAACGCATTGGAAAAATTTGCTCACAGATTACATTTCCCTAGAACATTTCTCACCTCCTTACAACTATACTTCGGAACCACAACACTCCAGATCAGACCTCATTCAACTTTTACAAATCTGACACACTCATCCTAATAATTTATTTATTCACATATTATTATACATATTTATACAAGGTTTTAATAATACTATAAGTGTATTCAATATTGTTTTCAATATTATTATTATTATTATCATTATTAATATCATAGAAACATTGAGCAGTAATAAGATGATGTTGATGGGATGAAATTTTATATAAGGACGGTAATGGGTTAATGAAGATCATAACACTAAATATATATACCTAAAATATATAAATATAACTAAATCAAATCTGCACCCAACATATACCACACATGTTTTTAATGCACCGCATGCTGATTTTAATGCACCACACGCTTCTTTTAATGCACCACATCAGCTTAGGCATACATACATATACATATAGTAATCTTACCGTGAATTGGAAAGGAAAAAAAAAACATTGACACAGAAGCTAGAATAGGTGTGGTATGTGTTGGGTATGTGTCATTATTACATTATTATTATTACGATTGTTATTACATTATTATTATTTTTATCATTACTTTTATTATTATTGATATTACTGTTGCCGTCATCACAAGGTATTATTATCATCACCATCTTTAGTATTATTATTATGATTATTATTATTATTATGCATGCTAGTACTACTTGAATACTACTACTATTATTGTCAGATGGTCATCACTGTTTATTTTCATTGCTGTTATTATCATTGCTGTTTTTTGTGTTCACCGTATGTTGTATGTTTTGTACTCTTAATTTAAATTAAAAAAGAAAAAAGAAAAAGAAAGAAAAAAAATGTAAATGCATTATTAAAAATAAAAAAATCTAGAATTACTCCAATTTCTTAAATTATTTTTTTTGTTATAATTGCTATTAGATTTTAATTATTGTTATAGTAACTTTTGTGAGCTCACAATAATTTATATAATATTTGCACTTTCAAACGTTCATTTTCTTTGAAGAACATTTTGGTAAGGCTTTAGATTACAACCCGCAATGTACTGCGTAAGTAAACAGAATTTACAGCATAACTTTTTTGTAATTACAGAGTACCTATTCAGTACCTCCGTGTAGGTATTAGGGAATAATATGCTAAGTTTGGGGAATAAAGGGGTAATAACCAGTAAAATTACCAATTATTTCTACTGTAAGTATTTTGAAAGTAAGGGGTACCTATCATAATATTACAGGGTATGTATGACCTCTTATACTTGCAAGCGATTAAGCAAAAACATACAATGTGTACTTTTTTATACACATATAAAAGACGCTGGTAATTGTTTCAATCCAAACAATCGGTTGAGACAGTTGGGTTAAGAAGCTGACTTGATTTGACTCAATTTGGGTTGATATCAGTAATAAGAAACCCAACGTTGCTGGGTTATGAATGTGGAGGACGTACGAGAGCATTCAATCAAGTCATGATTTCAACATTTAACGTTCTTTGGTGCAACCACATCCGTGCTGCGGTGCTTAAGATGGGAACATGTGGAAAATAGAAAAAACTAATCGAAGCGCAGATGAGGGACAACTTTGAAACTGTCTTAGAATGTGTTCCTACAGCATGAATGTGGGTGAGTGCTAAGTTGAAACTGCTGGAATGGCGCATGAGACGAGTCTATCCGTGTTTGCGGTGCTCCTGACAGGAATATGTGTAGAAAATACAAGAAAACTAATCGAAACGAAGAGGAGAGAGATTTTTTAAACTGACTGGAATGTGTTTTTTTTAAAACTGGAGGGTTTTGTCCGAGCATGTTCTCACAATTGAGCAGCGACTGATGAGCGGTAAAACTGGGAACTGAACTAACTTTAGTCAAAATGGTGCTTGAGGACGTCGATCAAAATGGTAAAATCCTGTCAGTTCGCTATAATACACAGTTTAATCTTGACTTTCAGTTTTTATTACTGTGTTTATTGGCATGATGTTTTGGCCATAATAGTTTAACTAGTCATTAAGTCAGTGGGTGAAAACATGAACAAATTGAACAAAATCTATTTATTCTTAAACAAGCTTTTCAAAAGAATTTGGTTTAACTGTATAATCTGTATAAGTATGGAGTTGCTTTGCTTTTTTTCTGAACTAGTGTAATACATTTAAATTTTTTATTAGGCTATCTGTTGCCGGTGTTGTTACTGTTGTCATATTGTGTATTATTTTAATGTTTAAACCCATTTTGGGTTAATTTAACCAAGCAGTAGGCCTATAGTAAATTACAAACAATATCTGAATTAAATAAAACAGCCCACCATGTTTATTGATACATTACCTGATATATAATGTATGTATGTATGACCTACTGTATAAACAATAGTTGTCACAGTGTTTGTTGTAGTGACCTGGACTGGTCACTTGAGGGCGCTCTTTTGTTTTATGTTGTTTGTGTTAAACTCCATTTCCCATTGTCCCCTGCTCACTAATCCTGGTTTATCGGGTACACCTGTTCATCATTAACCCTGCTATATATATCATGCCTTCTCTGTCTGTCATTGCGTCTGGATTGTATTGTCTTCTTAGTTGGTGTTGTCGGTGTCAGGTTTTTGGATTACCTTTTGCAACGTTTTGTTCTGTTTTGCCCTGTTATTATTTTCAATAAAATGCACATGGAACTTACCTTGTTTCCTCCTGGCATTCCGTGACAGAATCCAGACGCCAATACTAGTTCCAGCAGTTTGTTTTGTACCTTTTGTGGATCATGGACGTTCGGAGTGTTCCTCCTCCTTCGAAGGAGCGCAGGGCTCGGCTCCGGGTGTTGGCGGATCTTCGCCAACGGGGGATGGACATTGGAGATTTCGCTCAGTCCTTTTGGAACCTTGCGGTAGGGATGGGACTTCATGACTCAGACTTGAAGAAAGTCTTTAATTGTGGTTTAGACAATCCCTTGCCTACTCGGGAGATGGATGGGCTTAAAATACTTGACTTTTGGGGCCTCATTGATTACCTTGGTTACCGCAACTTAGTGATCTCATGTCGGTCTGAGTCTCTTGAAGTGCCCCGGGAGATGCAGGAACCCGATCCAGTCTCGGAGTTCACAGAGCCCACTCCATAGTGCCCCCTTTCCAATCCAGGAGGCTACCGAGCCGTTCCGTCAGGAGCTCACCGATCCCCCCTCCAGCGCCCCTGAGCTCACCACTCTTTCCTTCAGACCCACTAATCGGCGTAGGTGAGAAGAGAGACAGTAAAACCACTCCACACAGGCCCCGCTCCAGTCCCGGAGTTCACAGCCCGCTCCAGTCCCTGATTTCACAGAGCCCGCTCCAGTCCCGGAGTTCACAGCGCCCGCTCCAGTCCCGGAGTTCACAGAGCCCGCGCCAGTCCCGGAGCTCACGGAGTCCGCTCCAGTCCCGGATTTCACAGAGCCTGCTCCAGTCCCGGATTTCACAGAGCCTGCTCCAGTCCCGGATTTCACAGAGCCTGCTCCAGTCCCGGATTTCACAGAGCCCGCTCCAGTCCCGGATTTCACAGAGGCCGCTCCAGTCCCGGATCTCACGGAGCCCGCTCCAGTCCCGGTTCTCACGGAGCCCGCTCCAGTCCCGGTTTTCACGGAGCCCGCTCCAATTCCGGATTTCACAGAGCCCGCTCCAGTCCCGGCGTTCCCAGAGCCCGCTCCAGTCCCGGATTTCACAGAGCCCAATCCAGAGCCCGAGCACCCATACCGACCATCCCAAGCTCCCAGAGTCCGCTCCAGTCCCGGATTGCACGGAGCCCGCTCCAATTCCGGATTTCACAGAGCCCGCTCCAGTCCCGGAATTCACGGAGCCCGCTCCAGTCCCGGAACTCACGGAGCCCAGTCCAGAGCCCGCTCCAGTCCCAGTCCCGTACTCACGAGCCCAGTCCCAGTCCCGGAGCTCACAGGAGCCCCCTCCGTCCGGGAGCACCCTGCCACCAATCCAGTCCAGTCCCGGATTTCGCGGAGTCCAGTCCAGTCCCGGATTTCGCGGAGTCCAGTCCAGTCCCGGATCTCGCGGAGTCCAGTCCAGTCCCGGATCTCACAGAGCCCACTCCAGTCCCGGAGCCCACAGAGCCCAGTCCAGTCCCGGAGCTCGCGGAGCCCAGTCCAGTCCCGGAGCTCACGGAGCCCGCTCCAGTCCGGGAGCGAGCTCACGGAGCCCGCTCCAGTCCCGGGTTTCACGGAGCCCGCTCCAGTTCCGGGTTTCACGGAGCCCGCTCCAGTTCCGGGTTTCACGGAGCCCGCTCCAGTTCCGGATTGCACGGAGCCCGCTCCAATCCCGGATCTCACGGAGCCCGCTCCAGCCCCGGAGCCCCAGATGGCGCTCGCGGAGTCCAGTCCAGTCCCGGATTTCACAGAGTCCAGTCCAGTCCCGGATTTCACAGAGCCCACTCCAGTCCCGGAGCTCACGGAGCCCGCTCCAGTCCGGGAGCACCAGAGCTCACAGAGTCCAGTCCATTCCCGGATCTCACGTAGGTCCATCCCAGTCCCGGATCTCAGGGAGCCAGTCCATCCCGGAGCTCACGGAGCCCGCTCCAGTCCCGGATGTCACAGAGCCCGTTCCAGTCCCGGAGCTCACGGAGCCCAGTCCGGTCCCGGAGCTCGCAGAGTCCAGTCCGGTCCCGGAGCTCGCAGAGTCCAGTCCCGTCCCGGAGCTCGCGGAGCCCAGTCCAGTCCCGGATTTCACGGAGCCCGCTCCAGTCCCGGATTTCACGGAGTCCGCTCCAGTCCCGGATTTCACTGAGCCCCCGCTCCATTCCCGGATGTTCACGGAGCCCGCTCCAGTACCCCCGGATTCACTTAGCCCGCTCCAATCCGGATTTCACTAGCCTCGGCTCCAACACGATTTCACACGAGCCCCCGCTCCATTCCGGAGCACCCGGAGCTCGCAGAGTCCAGTCCGGTCCCGGAGCTCACGGAGCCCAGTCCGGTCCCGGATTTCACGGAGTCCAGTCCAGTCCCGGATTTCGCGGAGTCCAGTCCAGTCCCGGATTTCGCGGAGTCCAGTCCAGTCCCGGATTTCGCGGAGTCCAGTCCAGTCCCGGATTTCGCGGAGTCCAGTCCAGTCCCGGATTTCGCGGAGTCCAGTCCAGTCCCGGATCTCGCGGAGCCCACTCCAGTCCCGGAGCTCGCGGAGCCCAGTCCAGTCCCGGATCTCGCGGAGTCCAGTCCAGTCCCGGAGCTCGCGGAGTCCAGTCCAGTCCCGGAGCTCGCGGAGCCCAGTCCAGTCCCGGAGCTCGCGGAGCCCAGTCCAGTCCCGGAGCTCGCGGAGCCCAGTCCAGTCCCGGAGCTCGCGGAGCCCAGTCCAGTCCCGGAGCTCGCGGAGTCCAGTCCAGTCCCGGAGCTCGCGGGGTCCAGTCCAGTCCCGGAGCTCGCGGGGTCCAGTCCAGTCCCGGAGCTCGCGGGGTCCAGTCCAGTCCCGGAGCTCGCGGAGTCCAGTCCAGTCCCGGAGCTCGCGGAGTCCAGTCCAGTCCCGGAGCTCGCGGAGCCCACTCCAGTCCCGGAGCTCGCGGAGCCCAGTCCAGTCCCGGAGCTCGCGGAGCCCAGTCCAGTCCCTGAGCTCGCGAGCCCATCCAGTCCCCCGGAGCTCTCAGCAGGAACCAATCCAGTCCCGGAGCTCGCAGAGCCCAGTCCAGAGCCCGCTCCAGTCTGGGAGCTCGCGAGCCCACTCCCGAGCCCGCTCCAATCTGGGAGCTCCAGAGCCCCCTCCAGGCCCGCCCTTCCTGTGAGCTCGCATATCCCGCCACGTCCGAGCCCTCTCCGTTCGTGAGCCGCAGAGTCCCTGAGACTAAACTCAAAAATAACTCTCTCTGCTTTTGTTTTCAGGTACTCCTGAGTTGCTGAGAGGGGTTTCGGTCCCACCAATGTTGCCTGATAGGATTCTGGCTCTGTCCTGGTTGGCCGCCTGGGTTCTGGTGTGGCAGGAGCCTCACTGGCTCATTCCTCCGGCTCCGTCCTGGCCATCTGCTGGGAGTCCTGCGTGGTTGGGGTCTTGCTGTTCCATCCTGCCGGTCCCGCCTTGGCCTTTCACCCTGCCAGTTCTGTGCTCATGCCTTGGTCTAGCTCTGTTCCCTGGTCCTCTTCCGTTGGCTGTCCTGGCCCGCCATCCCTCCCCCTGGCCCGCCTCTATTCCACCTCCCTCCTGAACTTTTGTGTGTCTGGTGTAGCGTCTGGTATCCGCTCCGTAGAGGGGGGGTAATGTCACAGTGTTTGTTGTAGTGACCTGGACTGGTCACTTGAGGGCGCTCTTCTGTTTTATGTTGTTTGTGTTAAACTCCATTTCCCATAGTCCCCTGCTCACTAATCCTGGTTTATTGGTAACACCTGTTCATCATTAACACAGCTATATATATCATGCCTTCTCTGTCTATCATTTGCGTCTTGATTGTATTGTCTCCTCAGTTTGTGTTTTCTGTGGTCAGGTTTTGGATTATCTTTTGCACGTTTTGTTCTGTTTAATTTTTAATAAACTGCACTTGGAACTTACCTCGTTTTCTCCTGGCATTCCGTGACAATATTCAGAGCATTTGTTGTCGCCACATACCCTAGTAACTGTAAACCCCACTTTAATGTACAGCCCAAAAATGTTGTATTTACCCTTTAACTACATGGAACAATGGGGGAACAAGTTGGACTTAAACACAGAACAAGTGTATATTTGCACAGTAATTGCAGAGAAAAATATTGCACTAGTTTTAATTTAAATTGTTTGATGGCCAATTTAAACCCTCTACATTTTTTTTTTTTTGCTATAAAAACACCACAGTATACATCCACTGAAATACAAATGTTGTATCATGTTTTTTTTTTCTGCGAACAGCTGGAAAGAGGTAAACTTGTTTTAAGCTGCATTGAACTTTGATGGTATATCATGCAAAGTTATTTTGGTGATAGTGGTGTTGAGAAGTTGCTTGTGTGAAGTTGCTGAAATCGACGAATAAGCTTTCATAAGGTAAGTAGACTTGTGAATTATAAATCATAGCAGAAACTCATTAACTCATTTCACTAGATGTCCAGTTTTGTTGTTCAGTAATCTCCATCATGTCCATCTTTTAATAATAGAATGTGCACCCCATGGTTAAAAAATACCTATACGCCTATAATAAAATACCAGTATAAAATTATAAAAAGTATATATCGTCTTTCTAAATCATTCCCAAACATAAGATTGTTGTTTAGGCCATACATAGCACGTATTATTAGAATAGGTACCTCTTAGTTTCAAAATACTTACAGCATAAATGATTTGTAATTTTACAGGTTGTTACCCCTTTATTCTCCAAACTTCTCATATTATTCCCTTATACCTACACGGAGGTACTGAATAGGTACACTATAATTACAAAAAAGTTACACTGTAACTTCAGTTTACTTACGCAGTTCTTTGCAGGTTGCATATTTGGTTGTTACCTCCTTATTACCCAAACGTAACACATTGTTCCCTTATACCTACACGTATGTTCTTTATAGGTACACTATAATTGCAGAAACGTACACTGTAAATTCAGTATACTTACATAGTTCTTTGCAGGTTGTAATCTAAAGCGTTACCAACATTTTTCAACCATAAAGAGTGCTTTGTGGAATTAAAAGGTTCTATGGATGTAAAGGCTCTTAATGGAACCACAGAAGGCAATTTTTAAGAGAGTATATATTAGATTAGCTAATCACTGGCATAGTTCCCCCTAAATGAGCTCTTGGTTCTGTTGTCATAACGGTTTCTAAGTGAATATTTACAATTATATACAGCTTAGTTTTGTGTGGTGAAGGTGGACTGGAGAAGTAGCTTTGTGCCAAACCTAAACAAAGTCTTATATTTAAAAAGAGTAATGTTTGATACTGTTTCAACCTAAAAATGCTGACTTAAAATTGAGAGCAGACAGACACTGGCCGT
Source organism: Sinocyclocheilus anophthalmus (assembly GCA_018155175.1). Taxonomy (NCBI): domain Eukaryota; kingdom Metazoa; phylum Chordata; class Actinopteri; order Cypriniformes; family Cyprinidae; genus Sinocyclocheilus; species Sinocyclocheilus anophthalmus. Next base: position 105,718 of record JADLZN010008808.1, on the reverse strand, counting down.
TTCTCAATATGCGTTCTTCAGCGATCTTGCGTCCTTGTGTTCTCATGTGGCTCTACGTCATCATTAACCGTCAAAGTTCAATTCCAACTCTCAAGAACGCAAGTATAGAGGTCGCATGAAAGTGCCCGGATGTGTTCTTGATATCGAGAAACGAGCAGTTAGAAATCCCAGAAGACGCTGCGGGCGGCCGGTGTACGGAAGCCTGCAAGCTTTAAACTCGCTCTCGCAAATACTTGACGGCTCTTGAAAGTAAACATTTATCGTTTTGTTTTGTTTAATTTTAATAAAGTTATTAGACCCCGAGAAAGTCTGCAGTATTTTTATTGGCATATTAAAATGAATCTTAACATAGTCATAGTTAAACATATAACGCTGTAAAATAAAACAATACAATTATATGTAAATAATATTTATAATAGTATGAAATGTTTAAATAAGTTATGACATTTGTTTGTAATGTTATGCTATGTTATGTTATATTTATGGTTCATTGGCCGCTGCTTATGCTGTGACTATGCTGTCAGTTAAGCAAGAATGCAGCACATCTCAATTCTCATAAGGGTGCGTTCTGTGTTCTCGTGTCCTTCCGAGTTCGTTCTTCCAAGGAAGCTTGGCAAGACCGGTCTCCACGAGAACGCAAGTCTGTTCTTTGCGTTTTTGGAATTGAGAAACAGCCACTAACTCACTTGTCCGTTCTAGAGCCAAAGCAGAGGGAAATATACAGTATTGGATTATCCTCTGTAAACATAAAATGTAGCAGGGGATGAGAAAACAAACACTGCTAGTTTCCCAAAAGGAGTTGAGGGCTATTCTTCACAGCACAGAGAACAGCTGGGGGTGGAAATCCCTAGTCTCACCAGATTTACTGTTGTGAGTCACATCAAAAGCAGAAAATATCCACTATAAATAACTTCAGTGGCTAGCGCTCAAACCCGTGTTTTTCAGTTTAAAAGAGGCTCTTCATGCAAGGAGAGTTGGATGCTGTGGGGCTGTGAAGAGGAGCTGCTCAATGCCAGTTTGTGTCAGTCAGAGAAGACGAAACCCCCTTACAGACCAATTCTAAACAAGGCCTACTGAGAATTTCAGAAAAAGGAAAGCTGCCAGAGATTCCTTTTAATATGAGACTTGAAATGTCTGGTCAGATTTGATCACAACACGCCGAGTTAATGGCCAGATGTTTAAGCAATTTGGTAACTCTGCTTCAACAAGGCCTATGAATACATCAAAAATAAAATGACATGACATGGAACATTTAAGGGGCAATTCACTTAAAAGCATAATTTATTTACTCTCATGGTGTTCCAAAGCCATATGACATAGAACACAACAAAAAAGAAATTCCGTGGAATGTCCTAGATGCTCTTTCTCACACAAAAAAGTGATTAACTTTCATGCCTTAATAAGGATATATATTTAAAAAAGAGGGGTGTGTGTGTATATATACAGTGGGTACGGAAAGAATTCAGACACCTTAAATTTTTCACTTTTTTTTATATTGCAGCCATTTGCTAAAATTTTTTAAGTTAATTTTTTTTCCTCATTAAGTACACACAGCACCCCATATTGACAGAAAAACACAGAATTGTTGACATTTTTGCAAATTTATTAAAAAAGAAAAACTGAAATCACATGGTCCTAAGTATTCAGACCCTTTTCTGTGACACTCATATATTTAACTCAGTGCTGTCCATTTCTTCTGATCATCCTTGAGATGGTTCTACACCTTCATTTGAGTCCAGCTGTGTTTGATTATACAGATTGGACTTGATTAGGAAAGCCACACACCTGTCTATATAAGACCTTACAGCTCACAGTCATGTCAGAGCACATGAAAGATCATGAGGTCAAAGGAACTGCCTGAAGAGCTCAAGACAGAATTGTGGCAAGGCACAGATCTGGACAAGGTTACAAAAAAAATTTCTGCTGCAGTTAAGGTTCCTAAGAGCACAGTGGTCTTTATAATCCTTAAATGGAAGACGTTTGGACGACCAGAACCCTTCCTAGAGCTGCCGTCCGGCCAAACTGAGCTATCGGGGGAGAAGAGCTTTGGTGAGAGAGGTAAAGAAGAATCCAAAGATCACTGTGGCTGTGCTCCAGAGATGCAGTTGGGAGATGGGAGTAAGTTGTAGAAAGTCAACCATCACTGTAGCCCTCCACCAGTCAGGGCTTTATGGTAGAGTGGCCCGATGGAAGCCTCTCCTCGGTGCAAGACACATGAAAGGCCGCATGGAGTTGTGAGATGGTGAGAAATAAGATTCTCTGGTCTGATTAGACCAAGATAGAACTTTTCGGCCTTAATTCTAAGCAGTATGTGGGGAGAAAACCAGGCACTGCTCATCACACTGTCCAATACAGTCCCAACAGTGAAACATGGTGGTGGCAGCATCATGCTGTTGGGGTGTTTTTCAGCTGCAGGGACAGGACGACTGGTTGCAATGGTTGAAAGATGAATGCGGCCAAGTACAGTGATATCCTGGACGAAAACCTTCTCCAAGTGCTCAGGACCTCAGACTGGGCCGAAGGTTACCTTCCAACAAGACGATGACCCTAAGCACACAGCTAAAATACGAAGGAGTGGCTTCACAACAACTCACAACTGACTGTTCTTGAATGGCCCAGCCAGAGCCCTGACTTAAACCAATTGAGCATCTCTGGAGAGACCTACAAATGGCTGTCAACCAACGTTTACCATCCAATCTGACAGATCTGGAGAGGATCTGCAAGGAGGAATGCAGAGGATCCCCAAATCCAGGTGTGAAAAACTGGTTGCAATCTTTCCCAAAAAGACTCATGGCTGTATTAAATCAAAAGGGTGCTTCTACTAAATACTGAGCAAAGGGTCTGAATACTTTAGGACCATGTGATATTTCAGTTTTTCTTTTAATAAATCTGCAAAAATGTCAACAAATTCTGTGTTTTTCTGTCAATATGGGGTGCTGTGTGAACATTAATTAGGAAAAAAAAAAAAACTGAAATGATTTTAGCAAATGCTGCAATATAACAAAGAGTGAAAAAAATAAGGGGGTCTGAATACTTTCCGTACACACTATATATATATTCTATCTCTAATATATATATATGTAATATTGAAGCAGTTAATGCTACACATACAATAATATCATAAATAATTCAGCACCAGTTGAGACTAGTTGACATTAGTTAGTATTGCACTGTAACATCTCTACACTTCTCTACACTCTTAAGGTACGTTTAACAACTAAAACACTGTATTATGCATGTCAGGCAAGTAGTTGGTGATGTCTGGGCACATATGTAAGCACTGAACACTTAACGCATACACATGACGTTTTTCACAAATTCATATTTTTGTAGTTACACTGAGATAATAATGATCCGTTTCAAAAACTTGCATCTTGAAACCCATTTTCAAAAGATTGCATTTTAAAAATGCTGTTGTCATGTAAATGCCTCCTTATTTTACGTGTGATTGACTGGCCAAAAAAACACCACAAAACAAATAAAATTAAACACGAATTTGACCGTTTTTTAAAATTAATTTGAGCTTTTTTATTCAAACTGTCTATAGATATTACAAAATATTATTATTCATTTCTTTGAGCCAATACACAGCCATGGATAGGAAAATATATTTTTTATATATCAATTAAGCTATATAACAACTAAATATATGATAACACTCATTTTCTTACCAAAACCACCTTAATGTAAAAAAATTAAAAAATGTGAGATAAATTGTAAAATAAGAAATAAATTCACATTGCAAGAAATAAAGTTGTGAATTGTGAGATATTAAGTCGCAAATGCAAAATGTATTTATTTTATTACTATTACTTTATAATATTTACATCATCTCTTCAACCTTGTCTGAATGTGGCCAACACCAGGACTGTTCTCCACAGGCACACATTGCCATTATGGGATGTGTCCCCTGGCAGCTCAATGCATCAGACTCAAAGAGTGAAATCCAGTGGGCATCAAAGGTTACGGCTACTCCGACTACCTGACTGCTGAGTTCCTTCAAACTTGACATCCGTCGGAAAGAACGTCTAGCACTGGAAGACTAACATACAGTGTCCTCTATTGGGATTCAAATGCTCTTTGGATCCACATGACATTCCGAGAATATCTTATAAACAGCACATTATTCTTAATGCGGCTCAAGTTTCATTAGCATGAGGCTATTTATGCTGCGATGTAGCGAGTAAGCTCGCTATTGCTTTGAGACGTTGTCGTTACTGTCACTATACCAAGCGGCAGCTGTAACTTAACGTGATGTGATTTAAGAGTATTAGGAGAGGCTGTGATTACAACACAGACTCACAGATGTGAGGGAGCCCGTCGCTCAGAGTAGTTAGCATGCAAAGTTTAGCATGCAAATTCAGCAGTTCAATGGGGCGACAAACATGCACATTAGAATTGCCGACACTCAAAACAAATGTTCTCGCCCTGCTCTCAACGCCACACGTTCCGCCATCCAAAACCCCCTGCAAACAATTAGACCACGAGGCTTTTAAGTTCACTCATCTTTCGTTTTAGTCACAATTGTGAACAAAACCGTGTTCTTATCGATAAGCCTGATGGAAAGCTTTATTATGCTATTTAACAAAGGGATGAATCGGCCCCTTTTTCTCTTGCGTCGAGCAGCATACAAAGCACTTTACAAAAGAACGCTCTTGCCTGACTTGCTCAGCTAACCTTCGCTGTGGCTCATTTGAATATTCCCATCATGCTTCATTTCAGGGTTTAGCCAGGTGGCGAAATGGGGTAAACCAAACACTTCCAAATGAGAGGCTTTCTAATGAGCGCTAAGAGACCTCTCTTATTTTCATATTTCAGACCGACCTGTGACTTTGTGTCTGTAATTTGCATGAAACACAATTGTGCAGCGCAGCTGTACCTTTGGCCCAGAATTAGATGGTAGTGATTGTTTCAAAAGAGTTTTTGTGTTATTTCATTTATTCATCTACTTCATTCATTCATTTCCTGCTTCACAGGAGAATTCCAATTACACCTGCCGTCTGTTTGGTAGCCTTAGCACTCCTTGCTGCTCTCTGTTTGTGCTGGAAAAGTGTATGCATCGTGGAAAAAAAGGAGGGTTTAATCAAGAGGAGGATGCAAAAAGTGATTGCCAGGAGGGAAGATTGCTGAACTCATCAATGACATGCTCATCAATAGTGAAGTTAGTGGTCAGGCTGCAAATCGATGGAGACTAAATGGAATAGTGAAGAATCTTCTCATGGAATACTTTGGAAATTGTTGTTATGTGTAAGACTGTCATATATATCCTTTCATATATATTATAAAATACAGGAATATTTGCTGAAATAAGTTACAAAACAAATATAACTTCTGATATAACATTTTTATGACAAAAGCATTAAAAATGTGGGTTTAGAAGCTAAATATACAGCTTTTATTTCCATTATCAACATAATTACATACCATATCAACTGGCAACTTAGAGTCCCCAGCAATCAATTTTTCTAATGAATTTCTTACTTGTTTCTGGTGCAAATTCAAATCTATTTGTCGTTTGAGTTTGGTCTGTTCAGTTTCTCGGTCTGAAAAAGTGGTTTCCGAATTGCACCCGGGTCCACTTGAATAGGTGGTCTGTCAATTCATATAAATTCTTCCTAAATGGCATTTCATGCTTGGGCTTTGACAATTTTGATGTTTTTGAAAGTCTCTTATGCTCACTAAGTCTTCATTTATTTGATCAAAAATGCAGTAAAAACACTAATATAGTGAAATATTATTACATTTTAAAATATTTTAATAGACAATAATATCATTTACAACAACTATTTGATTTTAATATATTTTCAGCAGCCATTACTCTAGTCTTCAGTGTCCCATGATCCTTCATAAATCATCCTAATATGCTGATTTGGTGTTCAAAAAACATTATTATCACTGCTGAAAACCGTTGTGCTTTACTTTTTTCTGTAAATGTGAAAATACATTTTTCCCTCAGATTTTTTGATTAACAGATAGCTAAAAAAAAAGAGTTATTTGAAATAGATATTTTTTGTAACAATGAATAAGTTTTTACTGTCATTTAATTTCACCTAATTTAATACAGCATATTAATTTCCTTGAAGAAATCTTTCCGATGGTAGTATATAGCCTATACCTATGAATAATCACACTTAATTAATGTTACTTTGACAGTCCTTGTCAAAGCATTCTAGTCATTCCAAAAGAGAACAGTATATCCCAGTTACTGAGTCTCACTTCTCTCAAGACGAGCTTCAGTTAATATGCTCAGTAACAGCCTACAGTGGGCACAGTTCACAACCATCAAACTCAATAAAAGCCACATCAATCATCACATATTTGGCCCTACACAACACTACAGTTGCGAAGTGAATTCACTTTGGCTATTTACAATGTATTTTAATCTTTTGGATCAGTCTGTGGGTTGTGCTTTGGGAATCTGGGGATACTAACTGGCAGCTAAGTACTCTTTGATGGAGCGGCTCCTCCTCCTGTCTTGCTGCCATGCATGAGTGTGCATGTAGGACTCTTATGAGTGTGGCAGAGGCAGCAGACTGTGAAACAAGCCTTCTTCACTCAAACTGAGAGCTAATTGGGTGTGGCTCCAACAATATGGCTTCCTCCGGCTCAGTAGAGATGAATGGCCCCACTCCCGAAGATGGCAAACTTTGCTCTTCCAGGGCATCCAATCAGCTTAGACAACCAACAAACATTGGGAGGATCCATTGTAAATCTCGCCTTGACAGGCCACTGAAATGAGAGATTTTACTCAAAAGGACAATAACTGTCAAATAGAAATAGGATTAGGATTTCTGCGTTGGAGGCTCACATTGCACATCGTGAGTGAGAGATGTCATCATGACTGCGCTTTTGCTGTTTGAATTGAGTGATTTTTCAGGTTGAGTGAAGAAAACCTAATGTTATTTGAGATTGGAGTAATGCTGGAATTCATCTAACGATGGCATGAATGATTCGTACACATTATCAGCAATTGTTTTCAGCAATGAAAAAAGGTAAACAGAGAGATGGCTGATGGGCTGAGAGAAACTTCTCCCACAAGGATGCACACTAAACTGCCAAGATTCAACCACTCTCACATGCATTTGTCCTATCTTGTCCTCCATGTAATATCCCAGTGTCTATACTTGAATGAATCACCCATATGATTCTGGAGCACATGCAATAAGCTTGAACACAAATTGAAAGTTAGTTTCTATTATATTCAGTTGAAATTCTCTTTATGCTGTTTATGACTGCGGTCCTGTGATGGACTGGTCAACCATCCAGGGTATTACCCTGCTTACAGCCTGAGACACTGGGATAGGCTACAGCATCCCTACAACCCTAGGACAAGCATTTTGGATGGATGGATGGATAAATGAACATGAATGGATAGGTGGATGGATGAATGGATGAACACAAGCGGAGTTTACGGATGGATGGATGAACATGGATGAATGGAAGAACATGAATAGATGAACATGAATAAATGGATGGATGGATGAACAGATTCTTTTGAAACTGAAAACTGAATTAACAGCCTTCAGAATAAGTAGGCATGCACCTTTTATCCAGACATTCATTTTCATCCAATAGATGATTTTTTGAGGTAAACTGTAGAAAAAATATGATCAAACAAATTAAGCAAATAATATTTACATGAAAAATTTCTAAATTTGCATGTTACATTTGACTAATGTTACCATATTGTGCCAAACCTGTATGACTTTCATTTTTCTGCAGAACACAAAATAAGTTATTTTATGATTTTTTTGTCAACCATGATTCAATAGGGTTCACAATATAGGCCCCTAACACAATAATGTACCTTATTTTACTTTTTAATTTGATGGCAAAAACACTGAGACTCAAAATATTTGTCTTTTATGTTCCACTAATAAAGGAAAAACTTACAAGTTCTGAAAGAGGTAAAATTTGTCAATTGGGTCTTTCTTGTGAAATCCCTTAAGGGCCAACATTGTTTTTGTTGAAAGATCGACATAATATAGTCTTATAGTTACCTACTTACACAACCCATTACAGTTACTTTAAACCAGTATGTGGGTTCACTCAAATCGGCTCTGGTGCTCTGCATTGAATTTTTATGACATCACAGCAGGAACACACACACACACACATATCTAAAACGACCTTGTTGCAGTTTAATGGCAACCACCTGTACAAGCCATAAGTACAAACATTTGCAGTCAGCTACAAACCACAGTCTGGGTCTTCAATCTCCAGCTCAGATCTTATCGGCGTCCTGTGCAGAAGCAAGACCTAACTTATCTAAATTTGCCATGGACTCAGCTAGAGAAATCAATATCACACCATCTTTGCGCACAACAACACACAAACTACAACCAAAGGAAAACACACTTTACAATCTCTTAAATCTTCACCCTAAACCTCTTTTACAAACACTAAATATCAAGCAGAGACAACAAGGAGGATGTACTTGTTTATCTTAGCAGCCTAAAGTGATGCACAATATCCTTTGTGCTATCAGTGTTGCTATGTTGTTGGGTTTCAATTAGCATTTTGTGTCCAATACAATAATTTGTTGTCCCCACTAAATATCATGTGGACATAAAGGAATAGGTCACTCAGGGAGATAAAAAGATCGTCTCATTTTAACTCACCCGTCATGTCCCTCTCCGAGGCTTTAAAATACTTTTTTTTCAACGTTGAAAAACAAATTAAGATATTTTAATGAAATCTTAAGAGATTTATGATTCTCCCCATTGCAACTTCATTCCACCATACGATATGAATCGAGCAGTTTAATCCAAGTCTTCTGAAGAGAAAAAAACATACTTTTACAAAGTTTTTATGAACTTTTTGAAGCCTCAAAGTTTTTAGTAAAATCGACTAAAATCGAAAGGAGGGACATAAATCTTTCAGGTTTCATACAAACAGCTTCAAAAGCCTAAGTCTTAAGGGTTTGGAGCAACATGAATTGATGACAGAATTTTTATTTTTGGGTGAACCCTAAAATGCTAATCAAAAATGAAATTTTGTTGAAGAAATTTTTTTTTTTTTGCAACACAGAAGAAGACATTATGAAAAGTCTTTACACAGTTCAACGTCAGTTCATGGTGAACATGTCTGGCAAGCTCCAAACATGTCAAAATAAGACCATGAAAGCAATTTGAATAGCCTTAATTACATTTCTGTCTTTTTCAAATAAAGCTACCAAAAGATTTGGGACATAGAGCAAAAGTCATTTGGAATACTTTTAAAGTATTTTAATAGTATTTTTAATAGCGAGGGCTGTGGTCACCATAAACCGTTGTTATATGGATTTGTTCCACATTAAGAAAAATAAATAAATAAATAGAAACAACTTGAGGGTGAATAAATAACAATTAAATAACGATTTTTGGGTGAACTACACTTCAATTTTTATTTAAAATGCATAGATTTGTGTAAGTATTTGGAACACTCTAATGTTGAAATGAAGTGTTACTTTATGCATTTCTGAGTAATGGGAAAGACCTGTTAGTGTTTATAGTTTATGTTGAAAATTTAGGAGAGTTTCTGTTGTTGAAGGTTTTGTTACCATTAAGAGTAGAACCTGTGAGCTTGTTAATTTGACTTATGTTAGTTAAGATTGTACTTAATTCCATGAGTGAAATTTACTAATCTGAGCACAAAAACTTGCAAAAGATAAACTGAACAAATGTAACTTTTTTCTGAGTATCAATTTGGCAAAATGCCAAATGAATAAAGTCACGTTACATTGTAAAATGTTTATGGTGATGTTTACTCATCTAATTTTTTTATCACTCTTAGGCACCAGAAATAACACTGCTGATCAGGCATTAACCGGCCATAATATCAAACATCAGGCCCTCTTCTAACTCTTGTGTGGAGAGGCAGTAAACCGGATATGTGCTGCAATTACAAGTGTGCATTTTTAATTAGAGCAGGGCCTCTGAGTCAGGGATAAGCATTTGACTCAGCCTCACATCATATACTATATTATGTTTCAGAACCCAAAAGAGGTCTCACATGTCTCTGTATATACATTACATCAGTTGCCATACATATGTTCTGATATCAGAGCCACCAGAGAATGCACAAATGAGTGGCTGGATCAATTAGTAGTAAACTGCGAACATTTAGAAAGCCCAACCTACACTGGCAGAAACCCATAAAGACATATACAAAGAGGCAGACGGGCTGGAGTACATACAGCTGTATCCCCGTGAGGGCAGTTAGGGAAAAACAGGGCAGTCAAAGCAGCTCAGGTAATTAAACTCCATTCATGCTGTTAGTGAGAATCAATACCGCCAGTGCACACACTGTGCACAATTACAGGCTTGAGGAGATGGAATATTAAAAAGATGCCTTTAAAATATTTTCATTTTTCAAAAGGTCATCATTAAAAGCAGGCGGAGCGATCCCACAGATACCAAATCTCAACTCATGGGAAAATGATCATGTGTGTGTGGCACAATCCACCCTTGCCTGGATGTCAAATGCAGATTACAGCGATTGTATCACATGCTTCCCCCAGGGCTAAGTGGTTCTAAATGCACTTCAGAGACGAGGAGAGAAGAAAGCAGTGGCCGGGACCCCTGCGTGTGCCTGTTCCTGGACCCGGGCAGGGGGCGACATGGGCAGCGTGTTTGCCGCTGCGGGGTGCCCACAGACAAAGGGGCAGAACCGCATGCCTACTGCTTGCCGCGTACACATGCTCAGTTTCTCTGGACAACTCGGATGTTTAGGTATTTACCAGGACAAAGCCATCTGCTTTATCAACAAAGTGTAGCGCCTCTGTAAAGACCATAGAGACATACAGAGAATGATAAAGTGGAGACATATCACGAAGACCACAGGAAAAGGAAGGGTTCAGTCATAATTAAGAGAAACCCCCTACATTTCAGCTAATGAGATCCGGTTCCCTGTTGGCATGGAAACGTGACAGCACGTGCCCCCCACCACCACAAGCCTCTGGCAGGAACTGCCGTCTTGTCTAAGAAACAGACTATAAAATGAAAAGGCAAGGATAACATTTAAAACTGTTATATCATAGATGCGCTAAGATGGATGTATTTGTGCATGTGTGTGTGTGTTGACAACACACCTGTTGGAGGCGTGGAAGCGTGTCAGTAATCATTAAGTTAATGACAGGAACAATTATGCAGCGACATGAATCACAGCTCATCCATCATCCGTTGTTTTGACTGACATGTGTTCAGGCTGTTTCTTTTAACCCTTACATTACTGCTAAACACCATTATAGGTGCATCTCAATAAATTAGAATGTCGTGGAAAAGTTCTTTTATTTCATTAATTCAACTCAAATTGTGAAACTCAATTCAATGCACACAGACTGAAGTAGTTTTTAAGTCTTTTGTTCTTATAATTGTGATGATTTTGGCTCACATTTAGCAAAAACCCACCAATCCACTATCTCAACAAATTAGAATATGGTGACATGCCATCAGCTAATCAACTCAAAACACCTGCAAAGGTTTCATGAGCCTTCAAAATGGTCTCTCGGTTTTTTTCACTAGGCTACACAATCATGGGGAGGACTGCTGATCTGACAGTTGTCCAGAAGACAATCATTGACACCCTTCACAAGGAGGGTAAACCACAAACATTAATTGCCAAAAAAGCTGGCTATTCACAGAGTGCTGTATCCAAGCATATTAACAGAAAGTTGAGTGGAAGAAAAAGTGTGGAAGAAAAAGATGCATAACCAACCGAGAGAACTGCAGCCTTATGGGGATTGTCAAGCAAAATTGATTCAAGGATTTGAGTGAACTTCACAAGGAATGTACTGAGGCTGGGGTCAAGGCATCAAGACCACCACACACAGACGTGTCAAGGAATTTAGCTACAGTTGTGGTATTCCTCTTGTTAAGCCACTCCTGAACCACAGACAAACGTCAGAGGCGTCTTACCTGGGCTAAGAACTGGACTGTTGTCCAGTGGTCCAAAGTTCTCTTTTCAGTTGAGAGCAAGTTTTGTATTTCATTTGGAAACCAAGGTCCGGAGTCTGGAGGAAGGGTGGAGAAGCCTCATAGCCCAAGTTGCTTGAAGTCCATTGTTAAGTTTCCCACAGTCCTGTGATGATTTGGGGTGCAATGTCATCTGCTGGTGTTGGTCCATTGTGTTTTTTTGAAAACCAACGTCACTGCAACCGTTTACCAAGAAATGTTTGAGCACTTCATGCTTCCTTCTGCTGACCCGCTTTTTGAAGATGCTGGTTTAATTTTCCAGCAGGATTTGGCACCTACACACACTGTCAAAAGCACCAAAAGCTGGTTCAATGTCCATGGTGTTACTGTGCTTGATTGGCTTGCAAACTCGCCTGACCTGAACCCCACAGTGAATTTATGGGGTATTGTCAAGAGGAAAATGAAAACAAGAGACCAAAAAATGCAGATGAGCTGAAGGCCCCTGTCAAAAAAACCTGGGCTTCCATACCACCTCAGCAATGCCACAAACTGATCACCTCCATGCCACGGTGAATTGAGGCAGTAATTCAAGCAAAAGGAGCCCCTACCAAGTACATGTACAGTAAATTAACATACTTCCAGAAAGGCCCAACAATTCACTAAAAATGTTTTTTTTTTTTTTTATTGGTCTTATGAAGTATTCTAATTGTTGAGATAGTGAATTGGTGGGTTTTTATTAAATGTGATCCAAAATCATCACAATTAAAAGAACCGAATACTTAAACTACTTCAGTCTGTGTACATATAATTTATTTAATACACGCGTTTCACAATTTGAGTTGAATTACTGAAATAACTGTGCTTTTCCACGACATTCTAATTTATTGAGATGCACCTATATATGCAGCACAAGGCAAAAGAGAATTGAACGCTAAAGAGACGTCATTTATAAGTAATGACTCATAGCTGCATTTCAATCTACGCGTATTTTATTTCGTAAACTGAAATAAAATAAAAACGTCAAAATAATTGAAAAACTAAAACGAAACTAAACTAACAACAGTTCAACAGTTATTGAAAAACTAACTTAAATAAAATAAAAATTATCAAAAATAAATAATCGTTTTCGTAATCATTACGTTCTCACCCCTTGGCGGAAAAATATACAAGCTGTGTGGAGGTTAAGGGAAATAGCCTACCTGTAATGGCGCATCACGCACATGGGGTTAATCTGCATGGAGAGACGCAAAGCCTGCAGGGGTCCTGTTTGGTAAACGTGCACCAGCAGTACTTATCAGAACACCCGACCCATTATCTGACAGCAGTGCTAATTTAATTCTGTACCAGACTAGAACCGTTTGACATAAAGACCGAACCGCACTCGCATTAAATTTATTACATCAGGTAAGCAAGATTATTTATTTTATCATGTAACACAAGCACTCAAACCAACATTCGGCATTCTAAGTTGGTGCTTTGAAGAAAAACAGACATGCAACGCAACATGATAATTAACAGAAAAAAAAGATGAGAACGCGCATGCTTTCTGTAAACACCACAAAACTTTTGCCAAACATCTTGTGATCACTCTACCAGGCTTTCGGACAAATGTGCATAGGCTAAATCAAATCATAAACACGCTTATAATTCTTAATAAATTAAAAGAACATTCAATAAGCCTTTACTGTTAAATTGCCGTTATTATTGAATTTCATTAGTCCCAGTTTTGATTGATGCATGGCTTTTCACGGAAAAGTGAGCAAGACACCACAGTTACAATATCATGATTATGGTTAAATAAGAAAAGACATATAACCAAATCAGGCTACATTTATTTTCATACTAAATATCTCAACACACATCATTGGATATGACATTAAGTGCGATTAATTTAGTAAAAAAAAGGCTTGCCTGCTTTCTTTGGTGAATATTTGTATACTTTTACTATCTGATCAATCTCAGCATGCGTTAATTTTGTGTTGCTATATGTTTGCCTCACTAAGGTTAAATTATGCCCAAGTCTTTCTTTGGCCTGCTCTCTGGAACTGATCTGTTAATTCTGCTAAACTTTAATTAAAACTGAAACTAAAACTGAAACTACATAAAAACGAAATAAAAATGCGTTCACAAAATAAAAACTAAACTAAAACTAACAAAAATATGAATGAAACTAATAAAAACTAAACTGAATTTTATAGCAAATTTGAAAACGATCTTAAAATAAAATGAATTTAAAAATTAAAAACTTTAATAACCTTGGCCCAGTTAGCATCATGAGCAGACAGAACACAGTGTGACACAAAGAGAAATGCTTTTGTAGTCCCACAAGTCTACATTTCTAACTATGAGACACAGGCAGATTTTCCTGCAAAATGACGCCCTGGCACTGATGCTCTGAAGTCTGCATGAAAGCAGACACTCTGGGCTCTTCTCCTACGTGGAAAGAAGAGAAAATGCAACACGGTTTGACTCTAAACCCCAGACATGGGCTGTCATCCGACATAATGACAGATATCATAAGATTCACTCCTCCTTCTCTCTGTCTCACTTCTCACTTTCTCTTCATTGATCTGTTTGAAATCCAAACCACATGCACCTTTCATCAACAAACCACATCACTTCTACACAAATAGAAATGGAGTGACAAAATGTAAACATGGTACATACAGGAGATTTCTACCAGGCCGTTCTTATCAACCCCCTTAAAACGCAATTGGGCTAGTTTTGAGTAGCAATTGGGCGGGTTTTGTCATGAAAACCTGACAACCTTATATATAGCCCTCATGTTTTCATTGTCTCTTGTCTAGTTTCGGTCCCTGTACCACTGCGGTTTAGTGAGTTCTGTTCATGGTCAAGTCTAGTTCATGTTATGTTATGTTTATTGCCAAGTTTAGTTTGTCATCGTTTTGTTTGTTTATGGTTTGGATTTCAATAAACTGCACTTGTGTTCTCACTACGCTTGCCATCCAGTGGACAGTATATACAGCTTATTTTTGTTTGGCAAGAAACATTATTATTATTATTATTATTATCAATGTTGAAAACAGCTGTGCTGCTTAATTTTTTTTTTCATGATAATTTGATGAATAGAAATTTCAAATAGAAATCTTTTGTAGCATTATAAATTATAAATGTTACTGTCATTTTAATTTTAATTAATTTAATGGATTAATTAATAAAACTGAATACAAGTACTGAAAGTACTCTACTTTTGAACTCTGATTGTGTTTCAAAATTCTGATTTTTTTTTTGAACAGAACAAGTAAAAAGACAAAATGAGAAGAAAAATTTCAAAACCAGAAGTTAAAAGTAGAAAAAAGAGAAGAAAATAGAAGAAAAAAGCTAGAAGACATGAGACGAAGTAAAACAAAGACAGGATGAGATGACATGAGATGAGACAACAGAAGGAAAGAAGTAGAGAAGAGCCCAGGCAAGATAAAAATATATAAAAGAAGATAAGTAGAAAAGAGAGGGGAAAATGGGTGAAGAGAAGACAAGAACAACAAAATGAAGAGAAAAGAAAGAAACTGAATGACGATAGCAGAAAATAGTGTAGAAAGGGTAGACGAGATGAGATGAGACAAGATGAGAAGAAAAATGGTGAAACAAGAAGATAATAGAAAAAAGAAGAAAACTGAAAATGAGAAAAAAAAGAGCAGAGAAAGCATGAGATGAGACAAGACAATACAAAAAGAGAAGTAAAAAGGAGAAGAGATGAGACAACGATACGGCAACAGAGAATTAAGACAGGACAAGAAAAGACAAGAAAAGAAAAAGGAGACAAAATTAGAAAAAAAGTGAAACAGGAAGAGTGCAAAAGAGTAAAATGTGAGGGGAAAAAAACATGACACCAGGTACAACAAATTGTCTTCTCTAGAGAAAAGAAAAACAGAAAAGAGAGAAGAAAAGGGGAGACAAGATGAAGGGAAAAGCTACAAAATGAGAAGAGAAAAAGAAATGAGAAAATGAGAAGAAAAACAGTGAAGCAAAAAAAGGAGAGGAAACGAGACAAGAAGAGACGACAAGAGGTCTCAGCAGGAACTCTCCAAATGCAAAAAAAAAGCAAAGAAAGTGAGCTTAGAGAATCTCCTGTCCCTTCCCACCATTGGGTGGCAGAGACTGATCATGCAGGGCAGACTGGACCATGTTTCATGTGACACTGCAGCTGTGCCCTTCAGCATGGAAAGGTCCCAGAGGAATAGCAGCCGTGTAACGCTCTTCTACATCAATCCCAGCCCTAACAAGGACATGACCGCACAACACACACACACACATACACATGCACATACACACAAACACAACATCAATTCATCACAACATGTCCAGCCCTTATCATTTTCTTCTCTCTCATCTTACTGTCTCTGACCCTCTCCAGTCTGACCCTGCAACAGTGGCCGTAATGTGTGAGTTTAACACATTAAGTGTTCAGAGCACCATGGATTCACACACTCTTCATAGCTCAGCCTGCTCTCATACAACAGCACCACATATCCACTTTCCCACAGTTCTGGTGTAATTTCTCCCCTCACTGAATCACTATTGTCACCTCGTGACTTCTCATATTTCTTCTCAGTGTCCAACAAGCATTGAATTGATATATGATAATGAAGTAAAACTTTGTTAAAGCGCTAAAATGCACACACAAAAAAAACACTGAGTCAGGACAACAAATCATCAATAAACCCTAAATAATCTATTAGATTTTCCATTGTTCCAGATTAATTTGAGGTTTTGCCAATAAATCAATGGCGATGCTGCAGTGATCTCTTAATCTGTGTGTTAATTAAGGCCAGCAGTGGGACTGATGAACTTGGCACTCATTTCCCACTGAGAGCAGCAGAGGTGCAGGTGAGCACATAAACACACGCTACAGGACTGTGTCTACCGCTGTAATTAAAGGGGTCATATGATGTTGGTAAAAAGAGCATTATTTTGTGTATTTGGTGTAATGCAATGTGTTTATGCGGTTTAAAGTAAAAAAACACATTATTTTCCACATACTGTACATTATTGTTTCTCCTCTATGCCCCGCCTTTTGAAACTCATCGATTTTTACAAAGCTCATAGTTCAGAAAAGCGAGGTGTGCTCTGACTGGCCAGCTATCCAATGCATTGTGATTGGCCGAATACCTCAAGTGTGAGATGGAAATGTTACGCCCCTCATACTGTTGATGCCGTGTCCTGGCTGGAGCGACGAGACAAAAACATTTAAAACCCATACAAACGAGGCATTTGTTGCATTCAGTGGGGACATAATTACTGATTATAAGGAATTATACTGTCTTTTTACGCGTTGTGTGATGTTGAGTTGCATTGCGCCGCGTAAACATAAAACTCTGTCTGCATTTGTGATCAGAGAAATGACAAACAACAAGTGCTACGCTACACTGCCCAAAACTCGCGTTTGAATCATCAGTGGCAAATCCTTTAAATGAAAACTTACTTACAGAATGTGAGTCAGAACAGCCAGCATTGTAGTCTACTCTCCCAGGATCAGGAAACGGTCCTCCATAAATGTGCTGCACACATCTGGATATTGGGGTTAAAACTGTTCTGGAACAGTGTTGTAAATACAAACTTAACCACTGATTTGTAGTCGTGTCTTCTTTTGGAAGGCCAAACAACGTAGTTTCGCTTTCACAACAAAACACACAGCGGCATAGCGTGAGAGGAAGCCCCCCCGGCGTAGCGTGAGCTGAGGCCGGGCTAGAGTGAGCAAAGGCGGTGAGGTCGAGAACGGCGCGCCCGGCGGATCCGACGAATGAGCGGCAACCACATGTGACGACCCCGGGCTGGACGCTTCGTCCACGGTGAAGTTGAGGTATTCCCTCAGACGGACCAGCCAGATCAGCTCTAGCAAGGACGAAGGGCACTGTCCTCTTTTGGAAGACCAAACAAAGTAGTAGTATTCGGCTTCACAACGAAGAACACAGCGTCTTCAGGACATGGCGGCGGGGGCAACAATCCTACAGTGAGAATAAAAGTTACGCCTAATTTCTTTGCGTGAACATTTGGGCGGCAAAATCTTGCAAATCTTCCCACATAGTGAGGTAGACATGTGGGGGCGCGTTAGAACGAGCCGTTTTAGGTAGGTGTGGCGATTGACTCTTAACTTTTATAAAGAATATCTCTTTGGATTTGAGACTTTAGTCTTTGCAACTTTACAGATCTTCTTTATGCACCAAGAGCTTGTAACACTCCAAAGAGAAAGGAACAATTTAAATCGCATCATATGACCCCTTTAAAATAATAATAATGAAAAGAATTGTCATGAATTGCTCCAAGACATGAAGGCTGAGGATTCAAATGCAGTGTTTATTCAGAGGGTAATCCACAATCATGATCCAAACACAGGTAAAAGTCATAAACCAGCAAAACCGTCCAAACAATAACAAGAAACACAGACAAAGAGTAATTCAGAACAAGGAGCAGAAAAAAAACCAATACACAGGAAATTAGTGATGCTATGCTCGACACTGAAGCTCCGAAGCTTGTATAAAAAAAACAACACATTTTACATTGAAGCACTGTATCGAAGCTTGATACGTTTTGCCAAAGGCACGTGATCTATGATGTTTGAAGCTTCGTTCATCTGAAAACCACATGACTGCTTCAGTATCTGGTTCAAACGAAGCAAGCCTTAGTGCTGTTTCCTTTACATCATATTACTTTATAATGCATTAGCATTGTTGTTGTTTTTTTCAATATCATAATTAAATATTTAGCTCAAATGAACTTTGCCTATAAAATAACAGGACTGAGGCAAAGTTAAAACAGACAGACTGCGGATTTAATTTATGAATTTATCTTTCATTTATTTTACTCATTTTAGTGCCAGTACACAGTCACAAATTAATGACTTTGACAATGACCATTATTTGTAACAATCAAATAAAACAAAAAAATCAGTTGTAGAAGTAGATGTGAAACCAGCTGCTGTAATGGAACGCAGCACTTTGGAAGGTGTTATTCATTTTTATGACCACTGGATGGCCACAACATAAACTCTGTTGAAAAGCTTCGAGTAATGAACCTTTTTCCGATACAATTGTGTTGAAGGCTTCACTGGTTCAGAACGCTTCACTTCGGCATCACTACAGGAACTAACGGCTCAGAAATGCAGTACTTAACACATGCGAGACTTCACAATGAATGACTGAATGAACCAGGCTATATAGGGTGAGCAGACAGGGTTAACAAGACACAGGTGCAAACAATAAGTGCTGATGTGTCCGGGCAAAGGATTATGGGAAATGAAGTCCAAGACTGAGTGACAGAGGTATGGGATGGTGATTGTGACACCAAGATTAAAGCATTCAGTAATACACATCCACTGCATACAATAAATGCAGTGGCCACTCAAATGTGTTTAAATTAGTCCATAAGGCTATCGATAGGGATGCACAATGTGTCAGAGGTCATAATCGGTATTGTCCAACTGGTCCATTTATAAAAGCCAGTAAATAAGAGCGAAATGCTTATGGAACTACACATAATTTCTAGTTGGCTCACCTATTATTAAACAAAAATGAAAGAAAGTTGGCCAAAGACATGTATAATTTACACAGGCCTACATAAATGATCACAAGATAAGAAATTGTTTTCTGCAGTTGAACCGGTTTTAAAATCGTACTTGGTGTCATTTGATGCACATCGAGGTCTTTTTTTTTTATATTGTGGATTTATATATAATATTTATGTAAAATTTTTAATTTATATCTAATATCAGCCAGTATAGTTATTGGCTGCATATTAAATAAGTAAATACATACAGTACATACATACTGTACATACACATACATAAATAATACATTATCTTTTGTGACCAAAATATCCATATCAGTTTATCCATACCTATCAGTAGTGATGCCAATCACTGCTAATGAGCGAGGTTGAAGCAGTCTTATTTTTAATATCTGTGGTCGACAGCCCACAAAAATGAGAAATGAAGAAACATCGCCTGGCACTTAGAAACAGGCTGTACACTGGCGCAGTAGAAATCTGCTTAAAACAGCAGTGTTTCAGCACGAGCTGTGTATATACATGTGTTTCCATCAGCGCAGTGTTTATTGCAGCTATCCAAAACACTTTAAGCTGCTCCCAATGTGCCTATTCCATTAAAGTTGATATTGATGAAAAATTGCAGTTACACTTAAGACCCTGTAAATTAACAAACTGTTGGCTTATTAAAACAATAATAGATTTATCTGTGTTGCTCAATTTCCCTCGCCTCTAATGAGATGCCAGCAAGTGGCCCTTGCCTGCAAGGTTAATGGATTCCATATTTTTCAATTTAAAAATTGGGTTCTTCTAGCTCAAGTACCAATGCAAAAGTACTGCTAATTAGACAGCGACAGCTCAAAAGAGCTTAAGGAGACTGTCGAAAACAGGCAAGCAGCTCCATATCCACTTCTGGGGCTTTTTTTCTCAAAGATTTACTGATCTAGAATTTTTTTTCCCCCCTCAAACTCTATATCTTACCCCACCATGTGTTTAAAGTGCAGCTGCTTGTGTTGCTTTGTGAATACACACTGTAAAACAGGAAAACTGATGCTATAGCCATGGCCTTCTCTAGCAGGGGTGTGTGAATGAGGTGGGATCAGGCCTTTGAACACCGCAGTGTCTTTCTGTATGAGACAGAGTTGGATGGAGGTGAAGTTGAGGGGTGATTGCCCACTGAGCTCTGAATTGATAGAGACAGGCAGTGAAGGGGAGGGTGGAACTGCCTGCCATTGATCACACATTCCGGACAGGAGGCTTTTCAATCACCCCCTCTTCTCTCTCCGTCTCCTGCATCTGTGGGCTAAGAGGCCTGGGCTGAGGTAAATTGCTTCATGCCAGTCTAATTTTAAGAAGCTCGCAAAAGCAGAGATATGCTGCTCACACTCACGTTCTCTCCCCGCCTCCCTAAAGTGCACAGCTATGCTCTCATAGAGATGAAGAAGAAGGATCCCATTTTCTGCAGGAGACAGCATGCTTTTATCACACACGTGCAGACGCACACATACGCTGACCAAAGCATCTGCTGGACTTGTCTTGGCAGAGACCATTTAATTTCTGTTTGGACCTCTGGGTGATTTATCCAGCCATCTTCTCAGTGTGTGGCCTCTCCATCATATTGCTAAATATGAGTGAATCCAACTCACAGCTATTGAGTTTTGCTCTGTAAGTGTTTATAATCAATGTGCACTGTAGTTCAGATAAAAATGTAACTGTGCTTCATAATGTACTGTAGGTTGCTTGGGATGACTTGTAGCATACAAAACACTGTGGAAAGCTAATTTTCCCATCTCCCAAGCATTAATCAAAATGAAAGTTTAAAATGGCTCAATGTGACACATTATTAACTATATTATTTCTTGGCCACTGTTCACAGCATGTGGATGAATCATACTAATGCTGATAAAACAAAGGCAGAATGAAAATACACAGGAAAAACACAGTTGGGAACGTCATTGCTTAGTCATGGTAATTAGGCATAAGTAGTAGCTAGGCTACAGCCTACTCAAATCATTCACTTCATTGTCTTAAAGCAAAAGCTTTATAACTTTTTAACTAATAACTTTTTTTCCAACTAGCCTTGTTTTTATCAGTGTGTCTTAGGCATTTCTTACATTCTAATGTCAGAGCTGTTGTTTTTGATTAGCAGTAAGTGGATGGTGATCTTTTCAGCCAAAAAGGTAACCATAGAAGCTCAACAGGTCGTTGTTCACTATATAATTTACAGTAGGCCAACTGATTCAAATACACTTTCATTGTACAGAGTAGAGTAGCTCAAACATTCTGTCTAACATCTCTTGTTGCGTTTCATAGAATAATGAAAATAATGTGAGGTCAGCATGAGTGTAATTAAAATAAATATTTGGTGGGTGAACTTGGCTATTCTTGTCTTCTTTTCAATAAAAACAGTTAGCAATACCAATCAACGATCAAACCAATAAATAAAAGATTTGTGTGCCATAAATCACTGGTGAGTGTTCTGTAACTTGATAATGATGAAATGATGACAGAATGATAAAAAATAAAATGATGATTCGTTGGCATTGTCTTTACAAAAACAAAACAAAAGTCTACAGATACTAAACGACTAACTAAATGTTGAAGCTTACATTTTTTGTCTCCAATAAATCACGATACAGCCTTTCTAGTTCACTCAAAAGCTTCTAAAAGGAGTTGGACGGGGTCACCGCTTGTCAAGTGTAGGCTGTTTGCGTTTAGTCAGTAATTTAGTCGCGAAATATATCCGCATATAGAAATATACGTGAAATATATGTGCATTATATTTACAGACCGATATAGCCTATCAGTTAATTTACCCATGGCCACGACAGAGAAAGTCCGCGATAATCTCACCTGGGCGCTTTGGCCATGGCACTTTCGCGCGCACCTCACGAGCCTGTCTCTGCCGACTGTTCCCGCGCTGATGTCAGTGTCGGAGTGAATCGGCTGTTCTTACCTGGATCGTGGTGGAGCGCTTTCGCCCTGTGTATGCCCGGGCGGTGCATCTCTCCCCGGCTTTTCGTAATGCCGCTGCTACCGGCTGTGAAGTCAGTCAGAAATCCTTAACAGGTAAAAACGGATCCTAAAACTTCGCAGGTTTGATAGTCTATCTGCACACAGTGATACTTAACGATATATTAAATCTTCCCACAGCAACAGCGTTCTGTTGACAGTTCTACACGGCACTCGCATTCATCTTCGTTTCTTATATTTTGCTTCGTTTTGGTGGTAAACGTTCAGAAAGTTACATGAATGAAAAGGCAGAACAGCGGAGATAATTCCTGGAACAAAAGAATGTAGTTGTGGAGAGACAGAGCTGTGCCTGCTCTTTACTCCACACAAAGCAGATGCTTGCAGCTCAGATTGGAAGGGAGGGGTGGGATGTGGCCGGTAATGTTCATGAAGCAGAGAGTGAGGGATAGCTTGACTCACATTAGTCAAATATCACGATTATTTTTCATTTAACTACTACATGAATGGTATTTGCTTAAGAGAGAGACACCCAGTCAGTTACATATGTATGTTACCATATTAACACATATGGGCTATAGATGATGTGACTAGTTCCTTATCTGCAAGTAGCTATTTGAATAAGTTATATTATACAAAGAAAATGTTCACCTTATGATTGACCCATAAAATGTGACGTGAGCTTTCTGAACAAATTTAAATAATTTTGCTGTCTATCTATCTATCTATCTATCTATCTATCTATCTATCTATCTATCTATCTATCATCTATCTATCTATCTATCATTTGTTTTTTAGATAGATCTATCTATCTATCTATCTATCTATATTGTAAAACTGATTTGGAACAATTTTGTATTATACACAAAATAATAATTTAATTTAAAATATTTTTCTTTGTGTTTGTACATCTAAAATTAGTGGGTAGGGAAAATACAAAAACATACAAAATACATACCCTGTACTTTCCAGAAAGTATGTATTTTCCAGAAAAATATGTAATACCTTGAAATGTTATATTAATACCTGTATACCTTCAGTACAGAAACAACATAAAAAGCTTTATAATTACCTGCTTACTAATAACATAAAAGCAACATAATTTCTTATGTATAAATATAAATATGTATCTGGTAAAATCTAAGTGGAGGTCTCTGGAATCAAAAAGTTTGAAAACCCCTGACTTAGTCTACAAAAAAACACCAAGTGCTGTAGTAGCTTGCAAAGCCCAGTCACTAAATGTGATCCAAAGGATCAAGTCTTGTTCAGGTGGTAATCGTAAGGGCATAACTGACCATTAGATGTCCAATGTTCCTGTGAAGCTTCAAGCTGCCACATTGTTGCCCTGTGCCTGCTGGGTTTCACATAGCCAGGCTTGGCCTGCTGCTCTCCATCCTCTCCCATATGGGTCTGCTTCCTGTTCCTGCTGGGCAAAAACTTACTACAGAACCTATCCTTTCATGCTGACCTATGAGCAGTTCTGTTCACCTAAATCCCATTCTGACTCTGAGCCACTTCAGTAAAGCTGTTCTCTGACCAGTGCCCATGAACGTCCAGAGGAATAGGAACAGATACCAGTCCTGTGCCTAGAGTCTAAGTTTGGAAAATTACATCTAACAGCTTCTTATGCTGGCACTTCACTTCTACCATGGTCTATAACTAGAATGCAGGATCAGTTCATGAATACGTGTGGGATATATGAGAGCTGTCCAATTTCCAAACCAATAGAGAGCACTTAGGGTGGTGGAATTATTCAATGGTCCCAAGTGGTGGTACTTACAGAGGCTGGTGCCTTTGTACAGTATGTATGTGAGTAGATTATGGACTAATATGGCTTCTCTTAGCTTTTTACCAGATATATTTGGCCACTGTAGGTCACCTACAGAGTTAAGGGGTCAATGACATGACATTTTTGTGTCCACATCTGTCCATTTATAAAAATAAAAAAGGCTTCATTGCATACATTTTGATCAACTCTGCATACCCTCATTAATGTCTAAGTGTTATAAAATATCAGATCATTTGACATGGCAAGATTAGTTCAGGATGAAAATGTCAAGTAGTGCAACTTTTTTTTTTTACTTGTTGCACCACAAGACATTTTTTTTTGAGTTAATCAATTCAAACTTTTCTTGAAAATGGTTTATACAGTTATTTTCAAATCCATATGAAACAAAGAATACATTTCTAAAGTCATTTAAACACATTATAAATTTGATTTTTCATTGTTGTCGTCTTTACATGTCACTGACCCTTGACACCTTAACCTACAGTATTTGTTCTATACGCAATTAATCGTTCCTCCACACAAGATTGTAGACATTGTATATGATGTAAACAGCGCCTGTTTTTGTCTGACAACATCCACACGTATACGGTATATATCTAACACTATAAATGTTGTTGTTTTTTTCTGTATGCAAGGCTTTGATCAGGTAGACACAACTGGGTCAGCAATTCATCTCTTTTATGGGATACATTTCAGGAAAAGGAGGAGAAATACAGAAAAATGACTAAGAAACAGCAGAAAATACCACATATATTATGAAATGAACAATTATTTGGTAACGCTTTAGATTACAACCCACAATGTACTGCGTAAGTAAACAGAATTTACAGCATAATTTTTTTGTAATTTCAGTGTACCTATTCAGTGTAGGCACAATATGCGAAGTTTGGGGAATAAAGGAGTAAGATCTGTAAATTACAAATAATTTCTACTGTAAGTATTTTGAAACTAAGGGGTAGCTATCTAATATTACGTGGTATGTATGAAAACCTAACAACAATCTTACATTTGGCAAGTGATTTACAAAAACATACACGTGTACTTTTTATATAGCCTACACCTATAAACACACTGGTATTGTTTCAACCAAACACTCGGTTGAAGACTGTGTTAGGAATCTGGCTTGATTTGACCAATTTGGGTTGATATCAGTACTACTAAGTAACCCAGACTTGCTGGTGTATGCATGTGAGACGTGAATGAGCGCATGCAGCAAGAGTCACGTGAGTTCAAATGTGAACGTTCGTGTGTGCAACGAAATCCATGACCTTGCCTGCTTAAAATGGGAAATGTGTGGAAAATAGGGAAAATTAATCGAGCGCAGATTAGGACAACTTTTGAAACTGTTCTGTATGTGTTCACTGACCTGCATCACCCCCCCCCCCCAGCAGTGAATTGGTGACGCAACTGGAACAGCTGAATATGGCGCATAAGACGAGTCTATCCGGGTTTTCGGCGCTCATGACAGGAATGTTTGTAGAAAATACAAGAAACTATCGCATGAAGAGGGGTAGATTTCTTAAACTGACTGGACATGTGTCTTTTAAAACTGGAGGGTTTGGGTCCGAGTATGTTCTCACAACATTGACAACAACTGATGAGCGGTAAAACCCTGGGACTGTGAACTATTCAAAATGTGCTTTAGGACGTGATCAAACGGTAAAATCCAATATGGTCATTCCCTGTCCGTTTCGCTAAAATACCCTTTTACTCTTGACCTTCATTGTTATTACTGTAACAGGGCTGAACGAGACGTGAGATGTTGGATCATCTGCAAGCTTTTATTCAAGAGATTAGTATAACAGGCAGGATCTAACAATGGCAAACAGGTATGTGGCGGGCAAGACACAAGAATAGTCTTAGGGCTAGCGTAGGTCACCGATCAGCAGACAGAATCACAGGGGTGAGACGAGAGGGAAAAATCCAAGAAAACAGGAAAATATCAGAAACCGCAAAAACAGGCAAGGAAAAACAAGGAAAACACGGAGACTCGGAAAGGGGTCCAGGCTAAACAATACTCAGCCGAGAAAGGTGGTTTGAGTGGGTGTTATATAGTGAGTGAGTGATATGAAACAGCTTTGTGCAATCAGTGCAGTGTGCAAATCGAGCAAGGAATGATGGGATATGTAGTCCAAGGTGCTATGCAACAGTTTTTGTTGTGCGAGAGTCAATGTAATGGAAAGGGTGACCTATGGTGGTGAATAAACTGATTCCCCCCCCTCCCCCAAGGAGCGGCTTCCAGATGCTCAAAACACTTTACGATTCCGGAGGGCAGTTGAGTGGAGGCGGAACAGGGGGAGGGACTGAGGGCCAGGTCCAAGGATAGGAGAGACCAGGGACTGAGGCAGAGCCGGCGGAGCTGAGGACCACCACAGCAAAGCAGACGGGACCGAAGATCCCCACGGCGGGGCAGAGGACCACCAGAGCCAGACAGTACACCACCACGGCGGAGCAGAGGACCACAAAAAACAGACAGTAGACCACCACGGCAGGGCAAAGAACCACCACGCGAGCAAGGACCACCCGGCGTAGCAAGGGCCATTCAACCCCCCCCGCCCCATGGACCACACCCTCAGGAACCATGCGAGACTGTCACACGAGAGAGGAGAGAGACAGACACAAACCGAAGAACTGGGGTTGATAAACCAGACTGAGCGTCCGGGGCAGCCTCCCTTGCTGGGTCGGAACAAGACAAAATTTCATCAAACGGCCCCTCCATACCGTGACATACAACAGGAGTTCGTAACGTCCTCTATAGCCGTGCCATACAGACAAAGAGATTCCCGATGACGCTCCCTCCTTGCCCGAACAAGACAGACAGAGAGTTCATAGGCGCCTCCTTGGCCGGAAAAGGACGAGCAGATAGTTCGTAGACGGCCTCCTTGGCCGGAACAGAACAAACAGAGAGTTCATAGGTGCTCCTGGCCTGAACAAGACAGGCTAAGTTCAAGACGCCTCCTTGGCCGGAACAGGACGAGCAGAGTGTTCATAGATGGCCTCCTTGGCCGGAGCAGAACAGGCAGGGAGTTCATAGACGCCTCCTTGGCCGGAACAGGACATACAGAGAGTTCATAGACGGCCTCCTTGGCCGGAACAAAACAGACAGAGAGTTCATAGACGGCCTCCTTGGCTAGAACAGAACAGACAGAGAGTTCTATGTGACCTCCTGCCGACGGCTTTAGCATTACATTTGCGGGTGTATCTAAAGTGTGACCAAATAATTGTTCCTTTCATAATATTGTGTTATAAGAAAAGGTTCTGCCGCCTGGCCCGGCACACCCTCCGAAGAAACTAGTGAGCACCATGCCTCTGGGCGCACAGCTGCCACCGCTACCACTCGGAGGTCTGCCGCCACCTCTGAATAGACTACAGTGGACACCATGGCCTCTTGGAGCACAGCAGTGGACACCGCTACCTCTGGAGGTTCTGCAGCGTAAGCCGCCACCTCTGGCGATGTTGTAGCCGGTGCTGCTGCCTCTAGCAACTCGGCGGTGGAGTACGCGGCCCAGATACACAATAAAGCAACCCCCATATGGGAAGTGCTGCAGACAAGGGAATGAGTTCATGAACAGAAGGGTTAATGTGAGTGGGTTTGGGGATACCAGCTGAACGTGCAGACACCAGCGGTGCATCCCTCACACTGGACACCAGACTGGATACCGTAAGAGGGCTGACCCTGAGAATCTGGTTGTGAACCGACAGACGTGATTTGACTCTGGATGATCAGCTGTGATGTAACGTGATTCTTGATGAATAACTGAGGCATGACGTGACTCTGGACAAACATTTGAGATGTGATGAGACTTTGGACGAACAGCTGAGACATGGCGAGACTCTAGAAGATCAGCTGTGACGTAACGAGGTTCTGGCAGCTCAGCTGAGACTTGACTGGACTCATGACAATCAACTGTGACTTGGCTTGGTTCATGAAGATCAACTGTGACTTGACTTTACTCATGACGATCAACTGTGACTAGACACATGACTATCAGCTGTGACTTGACCAGACTCATAATAAACTGTGACTCGATTTGACTCATGAAGAACAACTGTGACTTGACTTGACTCATGAAGATCAGTTGTAACTTGACTAGACTTGTGATCATAAATTGTGACTTGATTTGACTCATGATGATCAACTGTGCCTAGACTTGACTCGGGAAGATCAACTGTGACTTGACTTGCCTCATGAAGCTCAGTTGTGACTTGACTTGTCTCAGGAAGATTAGCTGTGACTTGACTTGACTCATGATAATAAACTGTGACTTGACTTGACTCATGACGATCAACTGTGACTTGACTTGACTCATGAAGATCAGTTGTGACTTGACTTGACTCATGACGTTCAACTGTGACTTGACTTGACTCATGCTGATCAACTGTGACCAGACTTGACTCATGAAGATCAGCTGTGACCTGCCTTGACTCGTGAAGATCTGTTGTGACTTGACTTGACTTGACTCAGGAAGATTAGCCGTGACTTGACCAGACTCAGGAAGATTAGCCGTGACTCGACCTGACTCAGGAAGATTAGCTGTGACTAGACTCGACTCAGGAAGATCAACGGTGACATGACTTGACTCATGAAGATCAGTTGTGACTTGACTTGACTCATGAAGATCAACTGTGACTTGACTTGACTCATGATAATGAACTGTAACTTGACTTGACTCATGACGATCAACTGTGACTTGACTAGACTCATGAATATCAGCTGTGACTTGACCAGACTCAGGATAATAAACTGTGACTCGATTTGACTCATGACGATCAACTGTGACTAGACTCGACACCCCGGAAGATCAACTGTGACTAGACTTGACTCGGGAAGATTAGCTGTGATTTGAC
The DNA here is from genome assembly GCA_018155175.1 of Sinocyclocheilus anophthalmus. Taxonomy (NCBI): domain Eukaryota; kingdom Metazoa; phylum Chordata; class Actinopteri; order Cypriniformes; family Cyprinidae; genus Sinocyclocheilus; species Sinocyclocheilus anophthalmus. The sequence continues at coordinate 76,717 of JADLZN010008808.1, read as the reverse complement.
TGAACTCAGGAAAAACAGCTGTGACTAGACCTGACTCATGATAATAAACTGTTACTTGACCTGACTCATGATGATCAACCTTGACTTGACTTGACTCATGATGATCAACCGTGACTTGACTAGATGCTGTTGTGTCTGCCATCTTGTGAGTGTGCTCCGCTGTCGCCGCCATCTTGTGAGCGTGCTCTAGAGTGGCCGCCATCTTGCGATCAGGCTCCACTGTCACCGCCATTTCAGTCACAGACATTGTGTCGCGTTCTTCCTCTACGACACCCACAGTAAATAAAGATCCGACAGTCAACAAAGCATAATCCATGAACTGAGCGAGTGATGAATGTGGACCCTCGCGTCTAAGCTTAGCCCTCAGAGGTTGATTTATGCCATCGCAGAAACTCTATCAATAAACAGTCCGGTAACTCAGAATAGTGAGCGATGGCTAAAAACTCTCGGATATGGTTCTCCAGTGATCGTGGACCCTGTTTAAGGGCTAACAAAATCCTTGCAGTGTCCATACCTGGCCAATGTTGCTCAGAAAAGCTGCTGGATCCTTGTTGGGCTGAGTATTCTTTAACGGGGCTGACGAGACGTGAGACGTGTGGATCAATCTGCAAGCTTTTATTCAAGAGATGTGGTATAACAGGCAGGGTCGAGCAATGGCAAACAGGTATATGGCGGGCAAAACACAAGAATAGTCCTAGGGCTAGCGTAGGTCACCGATCAGCAGACAGAATCACAGGGGCGAGAGGGAAAAAACCAGGAAAACAGGCAAAGATCAAAAACCGCAAAAACAGCAGAGTCAGACAAGGAAACAATCGACAAACAATACTCAGCCGACAAAGGTGGTTAGAGTGGGTTTTTATATAGTAGTGATGTGATTAGAAACGTGTGCAATAGTCAAATCAGTGCAGTGTGCCAAATCGGCAGGACTGATGGGATATGTAGGCCGGGGCGCTAATGGCAACAGTTTGTGGTTGTGCGATAGTCACTGTAATTGGAAGGGTGACCTCTGTTGTTAATAAACTTAAGTCCATATACCGAATTCGTGACAATTACGGGTGTGTGTATGGCATGAGTTGGGCCATAATAGTTTAATAACTTCATCAGTGGAGAAAAACTGAACAATTGCACCAATCCATTTTTAAAACAAGCTTTTCACAAATGAAATTTGGTTTAACTGTATAATCTGTTTAAGTATGGAGTTGCTTTGCTTTTTTCTGAACTGGTGTAATACATTTTTATCTTTTATTTGGCTATCTGTTGCCTGTTTTGTTACTGCTGTCATATTGTGTGTGATTTTAATTTTAAAACCCATTTTGGGTTAATTTAACCCAGCAGTAGGCCTATAGTAAACTGCAAACAATATTTGAATTAAATAAAACACTCCACCATGTTTATTGATATATTACCTTATATATATAATGGATGTATGACCAACTGTATAAACAAGAGCAATTTGTTGTAGCCACTTACCATGTAACTACATGGAACAAGGGAGGAAAAAGTCACCACTTTAATTTACAAGCCCGCAAATGTTTGTAGTTACCCTGTCACTACATTGGAACCAATGAGGAACAAGTTGGACCTAAACACAGACAAGTGTTATTGCACAGTACTTACAGGGAGAAAAATATTGCACTAGTGTTTATTTATTTTTCGAATAGCCAAATTACACCCTCTACATGTTTTTTTTCTATAAAAAACCCCACAGTATTATCCACTGAAATACAAATTTTAGTATCACATGTATTTTTTCGCGAAACACTGGAAGAGTAAGCTGGTTTAAGCTGCATTGAACCGTGATTGGTGTATCATGATAGTGGTGTGGAAGTTGCTGAAATCGACGAATACCGCTTTCATAAGGTAAGTCAGTTGTGATTTAAATCATAGCAGAAACTCATTAACTAATTTCTCTAGATGTCCAGTTTTGTTGTTCAGTAATCTCCAATGTCCATCCTTTAATAATAGAATGTGTACTCCATGGTTAAAAAACACCTATACGCCTATAATAAAATACCCATATAAAATTATAAAAAGTATATATCGTCTTTCTAAATCATTCCCAAACATAAGATTGTTGTTTAGGCCATACATACCACGTAATATTAAAATAAGCACCTCTTAGTTTCAAAATACTTTACAATGATTTGTAATTTAATCCCCAAACTTTGCATATTATTCCCTTATCACGGAGGTACTGAATAGGTACACTATAATTACAAAAAAAGTTATCCTATAACTTCAGTTTACATACGCAGTTCTTTGCAGTTGCCTTTCTGGTTGTTACCCACTTTATTACCCAACGTAACACATTGTTCCCTTATACCTACACGTATGTTCTTTATAGGTACACTATAATTACAGAAACGTACACTGTAAATTCAGTATACTTACGTAGTTCTTTGCGGGTTGTAATCTAAAGTGTTACCCAATGATTTCGCTAATTTTCCTTCCATGTTGCAGAAGCAAGAGAAGAATATTGATGGGAGATTTTCAGGATAATGAATATTTGATCAGAGAAAGGCAGAGATTGTAATATTATTAATATAAGTTATAATGATGTTTATTGATGAGGTCACAAATAAGCACAAGCATATAATGTAAATGTACTTTGCACATATAAAATACTCTCCAAAAATGAAAAACAAAATCTAGTACCAAGGGAAAAATGGATCTCTTGAGATGCAGCAGTTCATTCCCTCGTGCATCTCTGTTCTTACTCTGCAGGCTGTCATGGTTTGGGCTAATCACTGCACAGGTGTCTGCCTGTGGCTGTCACTCATCCAGCTCGCTGTGATATGCAAATGATCTTAAATGCCGTTGCCTCTGCTGGATGAATCATCCAATCCAGTGTAATTTTGCATGGATGGGTTTGTGCCAATAGCATCAGATATAACCTCCCACTCATCCCCAAGCTCAGAGCCAATCAGACAGACTCATCAACCACCATTAATTTTTTTTAAGGTTTCCTCCAGCACTGTGCCTAACTGCCGAGGTCCCCAATTAAGCACAAAACAGAACGCAGACGTTCACCTTCCCTGCCATGCCGTGAAGCCAACGGCTATCAGTAAAACTGCTTACACAGAAGCTGCTCTTGGCTATGTTGCACTAAAATGCCACTAGCCATGCACTTGACAGTCCTTGCGTATTGCAAATTACTTCCAACATATCAACAGTTAGACTGAACTAGTGCCATAATTACACACTTAGTCAAATTGTTCAATTCATGCCCAAGTCATATTAGTGAAATTCAGAGTGGGCAGAAAGTATTTAAATGTATTAGTGACTCAAAATGCTGGTGTCATATCACTGATCAACAGTACAACAGTCATCCAAATATTTTAGGAAAGTAAGTATATATTACAGGCTTTTACTGACTTGAAAACTTGAGATACTTACTTGAGAAATGAGCAATATTAATTAATTGCCTTCCAATTTTTCAAACCAGACATCTCTCTCTCAAATATCACATTGAGGTTTGGAAGACGATAACTAATTATAGCACAAATTTTGGTTTTATAAGGCTGATGGTGAAATGAATGTGGTTCAGAGAGGTGGCCCTGATCAAATATTCCCCTCCAGCAGAGGAAGAACAAAGGCTATCAATGGCAGAGGGATTACGTATGCCCTTTTCCCTCGTTTCGTGTCCAGTTCTCGCATTCTCTTTTACATGAGAAGCAGCTTTCATTGTGTAGATAAAAGCAAGACCGGTTTGATTAGAATAACCTCCCGTACACCTGCATGCATGTGATGTTCTGCTGAAGAAAGGAATATCTACTAGAGATGGTGTCACTCTAGGACCAAGATTTTACACTGGACATCAAGCAGTGACCCAAGTAACCTATTTTTAATGTAGTATATGTTGTGTTTTTTTAATTTAGGTATTTTTGTTCATGGTTTTCAAGGATGAGACCATGTTACACAACCTGTCCATATTTGGCCATAATGAATAGACATGAATTTGCAATGGGATACAGTACTGTAGAGTTTTAATTGATTTTTAATAGCAACATATTTGAAGCATTTTTAAGCATTTCTCCCTTTTGAAAATTAGTCTTACGTATTTTGCATGAAAGTTTCCATGGATGTTAAAGGTTTTTCATGGAACCATAGATGCCAATAAAGAACCTTTATATTTAAGAGTGTAGAGTAGTGTTTCTCAACGGGGGTGTTCACGGAGCATTGTGGAGTGGGGAGAGGGGGTGCTGGAAGCAATATTTTTGAAAGGGGGCACTGAGGTGGTCTTGGGGGGCGTTTGGTTAAGGCAAGTTTACACCAAAGATGTATGAGCTGAAATTTGGTGCAAAAAAAACAAGTAGGGATAACTGCAGGCTGGAGCAATGTCCGTGGCAAAAGTTTAGGGTGTGCCAAACGGTAGGGGCATGGAGAAAGGTCTTCATGATTGATCGACAAAGCTGTCTGTCAGGGTGTGGGGGTGGGGTTAGGGCTGGGTTAGAGGTAGTTTCTGTTATACTGAATTACCTTTCGTAATGCCTCCTTGCGTTACTCCCATTGCTCCAGGCTGCAGCTACCCCTGTCTCAAAGAAAATGTTCTGCAACATCCTAACGCCGCTTATACACTGATGCATCAAAGCGAACTTTCCAGATCTATTTATCCAGCTGTCGGTAGCACAAGTGTGTGGACTGCGTCAGAAATGTAATACGGCATCAGTTTACTCTGGGCACTTGGCGCATTCTGTGACAGAATTGGTGATTATGATGGGATCTATGTACTTTGACGCATGTCGTGCTGTTCATTCTGTATAGTAGTGCAGCCTCAGATTCCAGATTTTCAAATAGTTGTATCTCGGCCACATATTGTCCTGTCCTAACACACCATACACCAATGGAAAGCTAATTTATTCAGCTTTCAGATGATGTATAAATCTCAATTTAAAAAAATTTACCCTTATGCCTGGTTTTGTGGTCCAGGGTCACAAATGTGTGGAGGTGTTTTAATTTTTTGATGAACAGAAAGATTAATATATAAATATGAAATGGAAAATAGAAATGTGATTTTAAATTAGTTAAAATAGAAGTCTTTATTAACATTATTAATGTCTTTACTGGCATTTAATTTTTTTTCTTTTTTTTATTGTATTCACTGCATTTTTATTGCACACGTACAATGCAAGACAGAGAACATATCAACCACACTGACATACAAAAAAGAAAGATTTGAAATTTAATGGACTATAGCAAGGGTGGCGAACTCCGGTCCTGGAGAGCCGTAGCCCTGCAGAGTTCAGCGCCAACCCTAATTAAAACTCACCTGCCTGTAGCTTTCTAGTGATCTTGAAGACATTGATTAGCTTGTTCAGGTGTGTTTGATTAGGGTTGAAGCAAAACTCAGACGTTCGCCACCCCTGGACTATAGCAAAGCTGCCCTGTCACGGCCAGTGATGCTGTCTCTAAACTGTCTGTCTGTCCTGTTACGGCCGCAGAGGCCTTTGTTAACCTCTCTGTGCTCTCTATTTGCAGTCCCGTCTAACCTGCCTTGGTGATCTCCTGTCTCGTTTGCTTCATTTTGATGGACATCTGCTCAGCCTGAGCCATCTTGAATGTCCCCTGCCCATCAGCTCAGTTGAAGTGGTCCTCAGCTCCATCAGCTTCACCCTGGTGGTCTTCTGCTCTATCGTGGGGATCTTTGGTCTTCAGCTCTGCCTGTTCCGCCCTGGTGGTCTTCAGCTCCACCCGCTCCACTCTGGTGGTCTTCGGCTCCGCCTGCTCCAAGCTGGGGGTCTTCTGCTCTGCCGGTCCCACCCTGTCTTCCTGCTCCGCCGGCCATGCCCTGGTCATCAGCTCCTCCAGCTCCACCCTGGCTCCCCGATCTGCCTAAATCTTCAGCCATACAGCGTAACATGCTAGTTTGCCAGTTTCAAATTATTAATAAACAGCAAGCACAAATTATGCAAAAGCGGCAGTCCTTCCGGTGCACTCAAGTGTCCAAATTCACTACTCGTTTTCATTCACTCATTTAGTGAACTGAATTAGTGACCTAATGTAGGGAATAGTGAATGAAGGTATAGGGGGCAATTTCGGATTCAGCCCTAGACTTCTGCCTCTATCTAAGTGCTCTAATCCGCCCATAATCGCTCTGCCATCCCTCATCAGCACTCATTGTTTACACCTGTGCCTCATTGGCCTTGTTAGCTCACCCTATACAGGGTGATCGCACTCAACTTAGACATCTCCTGGAAGTTCATTTATTTCAGAAATTCAACTCAAATTGTGAAATCGTGTATTAAATAAATTCAGTGCATACAGACTGAAGTAGTTTAAGTCTTTGGTTCTTTTAATGGTGATGATTTTGGCTCACATTTAACAAAACCCACCAATTCACTATCTCAACAATTAGAATACTTCAGACCAATAAAAAAAACATTTCTCAACAATTTAGAATACAATTAGCTAATCAACTCAAACACCTTCAAGGTTTTCCTGAGAAGCTTGTCAAAATGGGTCCTCCCTCCCTCCAGCTGTGGTTCACTAGGCTACTACACATCATGGGTAAGACTGCTGATCTGACAGTTGTCCAGAAGACAATTATTGACAACCTTCACAAGGAGGGTAATCCACAAACATTAATTGCCAAAGAAGCTGTCTGTTCACAGAGTGCTGTATCCAAGCTTGTTAACAGAAAGTTTAGTGGAAGGAAATAGTGTGGAAGAAAAAGATGCACAACCCACCGAGAGAACCGCAGCCATTATGATGATTGTCAAGCAAAATCGATTCAAGAAATTTGAGTGAACTTCACAAGGAATAAACTGAGGCTGGGGTCAAGGCATCAAAAAGCCACCACACACAGACGTGTCCCCGGACTTCTGGTCCTAGCATCTGATTACTGTCTGTCGCGTTTCCCTCTTGTTATAGCTCACTCCTGAAACTCACTAGACAACGTCATATCGCTTCTTACCTTCGGTCTATTCGTCGGACAAGACGACACTGAACGTGGGCCGCTCGTGGTCCAAATTCCTCTTTTCATATGAGAGCAAGTTTTGTATTTCATTTTTGAAACCAAGGTCCTAGAGTCTGGAGGAAGGGTGGAGAAGTCCATATTCTCGCAGTTGCTTGAAGTCCGAGGTGTTTACAAGCTTTCCTACAATCTGTGTGATTTGCGCGGTCCGCAATTCATCTGCTGGTGTTGGTCCTTGTGTTGTTTAGAAACGGCGAACGTCACTTCCTGCACCCGTTTACCAAGAATTTTGAGCACTTTCCTTTGGTGAGAGCTTCATGCTTCTTTTTCTGCTGACCAGAGCTTTTTGAAGATGCTGTTTCATTTTCTCAGCATGATTTGGCACCTGCCCATACTACTCCAAAGCATCCAAACAAGTTGGTGTCAGTCCTACCTTGACTCATGTTGTGCGTGATTTTGTCGTGGTGCTTTCTGCGTCTCCAGCAAGTGTCAAAAGAGAATTTATGGGTGTATTTGTGCAAGAGTAGGAAATGAAAACAAGAGACCAAAACAAATGCAATATGACCTGAAGGCCACTGCAAAGAAATCCTGGCTTCCATAGTCACCTCACATTGCCACAGAACTGATCACCACTTCTCCATGCCACGCCTAATTCGAGTGCCTTAGATTACCGAAAAGAGCCCCTAACCAAGTTTCGAGCTAGCCGATGTAGAGTAAATTACCCTACTTTCCAGAGATGGCCAAAAAAAGCGACTGGCGACAAAACATTGTTTGGTAGTAGGCTTATGATTTCTGTCTACTTTTGTTGAGATGTGATGGGGGTTTTCTGTTATAAATGTGTGAGCCTTCAAATTCCAATCACATTAAATAAGATCCATCGAGACTACCTAACTCAGTCTTGTGGGCATTGAATTTATTTAATATACGGTTTCAACATGGGTTTTAGATTTGAATTACTAAAGGAAATGACTTTTTCCACGACATTCTAATTTATTGTCCGTTCACCGGTATAACCTGGTTGGGGGCGGGGGGGCTTTGTCATTCATGTGGTACGTCTTTGCATGTCTACCTGTGTGCATGTTGTTTGTGCTAAGCTCACTTCTTGGTTCTCCTGTGTCTTTGCTGCTGGTTTTGTTTCCCTGCCTGTCTTTGGATTACCCTTTGCCTGTGTTTTTTTCCTGTTGCTAATTGTTTGGACTGATTGCCTGTGTTATGACCTTTGCCTGTGTTTGGACTTTTATTGTGGATTACCCCTTTAATAAATACTGCGACTGGATCCTCAACCTTCTTGTACCTGTGCAGTTTCATGGCTAAAAATAGTAACTGTTTTGAAAATAAGAACCATATGTTTCCCATTTTTCAAGTTTTCTTTGAAGTATTTGTAAGCAAACTTACAAATATTCTCACAAAATCATGAAATATAGTAAAAGGAGGGTTTACATTTCTTCCATTTACATGTGAATATGATATTTACCCACCAAAACTACGATGTTCACTAGGTCTGAAAAAAAGAAAATTCAATATATTCTCAAAAAACATGTAAATGTAATATTAGCATTTAACTTTGTTTAGCATCTATGTATGGGTTGTAAACTGACCAATTAAGAACCATTGCATCAGTGTCTTGGGATCCTAATTTGTTTGGGATTGGGAAACATCTCATAAGCTATCTCAGAAATGCTATCAAGATGATTTACTATAATATTTTTCTGAGGCTTACAATAACGAACACTAAAGGAAAGTGTGTCTGTCGGCCTCACCTTTAACTTGACTAAAGAACATGAACATCAGACATTATGGCTCATTCCGTTTATTCCATTTGTTTGTGATTTGGCAAGGAGCAGCTCTGCAACTATCTTTGTCACATCACATCGTCTCATCGGTAACGCCGACTCTCTGAAGAGTGATTAATCTTCTAACACTAATTAGAAATTTGCTAATTAGCATCTGACATGTGAGGGAAGGAAGAGAAACATTTGCATGCGGACACGGATGGCTACAGTCGACAAATGCCAGGCTCAACCATACTGAAGCCACTGAATACTGAACCATCAGTGGAGGCAGGTACACAGTGCAGCTCGCAAAGCAGGATGTGCTGATGTCAGAACACCTGCTGGGTGATCTACCTGCATATAAGAGAATGTCAACGTCCAGGGGCTCAGGCATTATTTTATTCATTTTCAAATGAAGTCACCCCCTACGTTTCAAATGAGCAACGTCTAGATTTTAATGACCATCGTGGTGGAAACCTGGAGCTGAAAGGACATTAATCTGGATATTGCCAATTTAGCAGGAAGCCTGGTGGGAGAAAATCAGCAGGATTTTGGTCCTCCGTCTTCGCCTACATGGTCTCCTTCTGTCCATATCCAACTCATTTTATATGCCCTCATCAATTAATGACGACAGCTTATTATCATTTCATTGTGAGGGTTAAAAGATCTGTAGCAGATGGAGAAATGCTACCTGTGAAAATGATAAAGCTGAGCCATAATCAGACTAGATTATAGTGCAGTAAGAACGACTGCATTGACCCCGCTTCACTGAGTGAGGAACAGAAGATTTTTTACAGTAAACTGGCACTATATGTGGATGATATTATATTTGGCCAATAAGAAAAAGTTATTGGGAGTCATTCATGCCAAGGGATGTGAATCGTAAATAATTGAACAGTTCTGGTTTCTTAATGATTCAATTAAATTTTTTTTTTGTTTTTTTTTTTTTTTTTAAATTAATAATACTCTAAAAATGAATGTGCAATTCTCAAATTTGCATTGTCCAACTGATGATATTATGTCAATACTAATTATTTCATATTTCATCATAAATACACAACGCATCAAATGTTTGGTCTGAGTAGGTTTTTTATTTTTTACTTTTATTCAAGGATATATTAAATTCATAAAGTGTCCAGTTGAAGACTTTTATCATGTTACACGAAAACAAAATCTATTTCAAATTAAATTGCTGTTCCCTTTCAAACTTGAGAATCCCTGGGGGGGAAAAAAGAAAAAAACATTAAGCAGCACAGCTGTTTTCAACATTGATAACAACACTGAAGACTAGATTAATGGCTGCTTTGCCATCACATGAATAAATTACTTTCCAAATATATTAAAATCTTGTAGCATAGACACAGCTATTTAATTTTTTAAAAAAATGAATAGTCACTTATATTAGTGGTTTTTTATTGAATTTTGATCAAATACATGCAGCCTTGGTGAGAATAAGACATCTTAAAAAAATACTGAAAAATATTACTGTCCCTAACTTTTGAATGGTAGAGTACATGTAAAACCGTTATAAAGACTTTTTAATGACTTTTTGGTGGTGGCATAAATCTCAGCATACTGTAATTTAGTAAACTAATGTTAAACTACAATTATTGGAACATTTACTTTAAAAAGTGTGTCTGGCTTCACAATCACAATCTGCTGTGTCTGGCTTCTCTTCAGTGCTAAATCATCACGATTGGTGCACTATGGGGTTGGCATGATTTTTTGAAAAACAGTTATCTCAAGAGTAATTACTTCTCTTTGTCCTTTGCAACAGCATGTCTACAAAAAATTATCAAAACACCTTGCTGCACATCGTAGAACACATCAGAAAGGAATAACACTTATTCCAGATCCCTTATGTCTTCATACTAATATAAAAGTCTCATCTTTGAAATAAATTGACAGATGTACCATCTGTGAGCCCATAAAATGAGGGTGATTCTGACGAGCTATCTGTTACATGACTTTGGGCTGACCGTGGCAAACATGGGCCCGCAATTCTGCATTCGAGAGCCTCTCGATGCACTGTTAACGATTTTCATGTGTCGCAGGATTTCACAGGGTAATTAAACGCCTAACTAGTGGCAACTTCAGGGGGAAAGCGCCACTGTCACAAGGGGGTGGTTAGTTGGATGCGTTTGAGTTGGTGAAATATGTGATTTCACAGGGAAATCGGCTCTCAGATGTCTCATTAACTTTGTGTCATTTGCACCCACTTTTCTACGTCATTATGGAAATTTGCAAATACAGAAAATGATACGAAAAAGTTTGTACTTTAGAAAGTTCTGACTGTGATTGGTCAGATTCATTAGCATTTCCGCCACAGGATCGAATATACTAAATCACTGAGCTTGTATACAAATCCATTTATCTGGCGCAATATAAAACATATCCATTGACCAAATGAGGAATTTTTCATTGCACAAACAACTGCACACCATTTTAGCAAAGAAAACCAGCCCTGGTGTACAATGTGTAAAAGCTCAAGCAAACTTGCCTCACAGTAATGATCTGGTGTATGTGTTTTATTCTTGCACTTTAAGCTTCACATTGCAGATGATTTCCATCCAAATTCCCCATCAGGGATCAATGAAGTCTGTCAGTCTATCTGCTTGTCTATCTATCACATGTGCTTTTGCAGACTCTAGCTATAGCATAATGAGCCACTGCTGTGTGTTTTGTAAACAGGAAGAGCTCCTGCTGACCAAATAAGATTATTCAGAGGACACTGTGTTTTTTTTTTGCTTACAGCTCAAACTGTGAACATAATCAGCCAGCTTCCTCTTCCCCCTCTTCACAATCACTCTGAAACACATCAAGGTCAAGTGGCTGAAGGCACAATCATTACAGCACTGCTAAAAAAAAAAGATCAAATTCACAAGTGTTATTTAACAGAACAATGAAAGACCAGGAGTGCATTAATGCAAGCTGTATTTATGCATTACAGATACAAATGTGGTCTTTAAATGTTCCATTTGCAGAACTGATCAGATCTACAAATTTTGCTTGGCAGACGATAAAACAGGTGAGTTTCGCTGGGCAGACACCACTAAAAATTGATTGTGAAATCTAATACTTTAATACTGGCATAAAAATATAGATTTTTAAAATATTCATCATTTTATTACTTATTTAGCATCAAATAATTTAATGTGCATCATAAGCTTCAGTGTTAGAAATTAACTTTGCTAGTAAATCATGTAGGATAGTAACTATTCTGCTCATTTTAAGCAGCAACGCTGAAAACTCAAAGTGGTCACAACCAGCACTCAGTCACAGCAGTCACTCAGTGACAGAAAAAAATAAAAATAAAACTGCAGCATGCACTTAATAAACCTAACAGTACTGTCTGTCTAATATATTACGCTAATGTAGTTACCGCCGGTACAGTTATCTTTAATCTGTTTAGCAAGCATACTTGGTGTAAACAGGCCACCCCCACAGCGAATCAGAATCCACCTGACTTTAATGAGATTAAGAATATAAAGCAGCAGACAACATAACTGCAGCTTGCACTTATAATAAGCAGAATATTATTGTCAGTTAGTGTGGAAACTAATGTAGTAATTATTACAGTAATCTTTATAGTTACACTTCTTGGTGTGAACAGGCCCGTATTCTAATATATAACATATACTAACAGCTTTTTTGTGGTGAGGTTGATAGAAATGTAACTTCAGCAATGTTGAGTGAATGATCATGCTCTACAACTGACAATGAATGGAAAACAAAGTCTGATAACTTGCAGTTTAGACCTATTTAATATTAATAACGGCTATATAATGTCTGTAATTACCGATTTTGTCCCGATTTGGCTTTTATCGTTGTGAAAAAAGAAAAATATGTGATATTGTCTATCCCCACCACTTGTATTTTCTTGATAAAATTTTCTTGATGAAAAATCTAGTTTGATTCAACACTATTTGTTCAAAAAACATGTCTACAGATGCCCACCCTAAACAAACATAAAGAGTGATATAAATAGTGCATGTTAAATTATCTATAATTTACAGTAAAAGATCTCATCCATGCGTATTCTATTTTGAAATGGGCTGCTATGATATTCCGAAGTGTGTGCTGTAGGTGTCAATTTTAAAACTAACTTTGCATATCCAAGCGGCCAATTAGTGTGTGAGGCAGGCAGGCGTCCACATGAAAAACTAAATTTGTGTGTGCGTGAGAGGGAAAGAGAGAAAGCCAATGAATTCAAACGACACTTGCTGAGAGCAAGTAACTTCTTTTAGGGTCCTGATAGTGAACGGTTGCAAACATCTCAGATAAAGCAGAGAAGTAGACTTGCAGAAAATCAATAATTCATAGGTGACGATCAGATTTCTTCTCTGCCCATCCTCAAGGTGAGAGCACGCCGAGCTCCAGGCTGAGCCAGCTTTCTGCAGCGGCCTGGAAAATGACAGCAGGCTTGTCAGGGGAAAATGCCTACTATCAACGCCTGCCTGCGTAATGATGTGCATGCCACTGTGCGCTCGTGCAAATGTGTGTGTGCGTCCTCGTGGTATTGCTGACTGACTGGACATCTATCTCGCTGTGACACTAAGAGCTCCACAGGCTGAATTTCCAGACACTTTCAGACCAGAACCACGCCGAGATCTGGCCACAGTTCTGCCGTGCTTCTTGCCAGCACAAATATTTCAGGAGGATTCAAACCACCAGGCCATTACAGAGACCTCTGGCTCTGTCTGTCAATGCATTTCTGTTTGACTTTGCATCTCGGTGATTGATAGAGAGCGGGCGTTCTTGCAACTGGCTCGGTATCAGATCCAGAGATTTGATGCGATGTGACAGGCAGCCATGAAGCTCCTCGGAGACCCCTGAGGAGAACTCGACTCATTCTCGTGTCCACGGTTCCTCAAAAACGAGCAGCGGACCAAAGCCAGATGCCAGAATGGCAATGACAACCCACCCAGCGCAGGGTACGACCAATCGGGTGTAACAAGCAAAACTCTGTAACGGTATCCATGGAAACGGCGGTTTTCTTGGCCTGTGGCACGCGAGTGACAGGGAGCTCAGGTATAAGTTCTCGCAGTGGTCATCAATCACTTCAAAGCAGAGGCTGCTACACCTCCGCAGTGCGGTGAACTTTAAACAGAGAACAACAAAGAGACGGGCTTTCAATCAATCATAATGAAGTGCTTCTCCACGGCCCTGTTCAACCAGCAAACCTACTCGCAGTCAACTACACATCAGTCTTCATTTAGCACTTAACGACCAACCCATCTACTAAAGCATTAATGTATCTCGCCCTCTCAGATGCAGACAACAATCAAACTTCAGATATGAAGGTGGTGGGAATGTTATGGAGAAACAAAACAAGACTAGATTTGCAAGCTTAAAAGGAAATTCCAATGCTTCAAGCTAAAGAGGTTTTGCAAGTAATTTGTCTGCCAACACTGTGTTCAAACTGCTGCATGATGTGACAATCTCAGTTAATCAGAATAAATTTGATGTTTAATGTAGGCCTACATTTATATAGGACCAATTTTGGAGTGGTAATGTGCAATGCTCTACATTCCAGTGAAATGTGCATAAACAGCAGGAAATCATTTAAACCAGTCAATGGCCATTGTGGTAGTCCAGTTAGCTAGACTGCCCAATGGGAGGCAAGTCCCCCCCTCCCAAATCTGTTTATTTTTCTCTATTCCTTTGTTCCACTTGTCTCTATATTTGTCTAAGTCTCTATATTTGAGATTGTCACAGTATAACTCAGTCTAACTCTAGCTAATATGCAAATAACTGAAAAAAGACCAACTACAACTATTTATACAAATATTGCAAATTACATTAAAACGCAAATTTGTATTCTGTAACGGGGCTGACGAGACGTGAGACGTGTGGATCCATCTGCAAGCTTTTAATAGAGAGACGTGGTAAACAGGCAGGGTCAAACAATGGCAAACAGGTATATGGGGGGTGGGGGGGGCCCAGGGCCCCAGCAGACACAAGAATAGTCCTAGGGCTAGCGTAGGTCACTGATCGCAGGGACAGATCAAGGGGCGAGAGAAGGGAAAAAACCCCCAGGAAAACAGGCAAAGATCAAAAACAGGTAAGACACGGCAAAACAAGGAAAACACGGAGACTCGGAAAGGGGTACAGGCTAAACAATACTCGGCAGAGAACGGGGTTAGAGTGGGTTATGAGTGAATTGAGGTAATTAGAAAACAGCTGTGTGCACTGAGTGCATCAGGGCGTGGCAACTTGTGCAAAGAATGATGGAAATGTGTACGAGGGTGCTTGCACGTTGTGTAGTGTGAGAGTCAATGTAATGGAAAGTGTGACATTTGGTGGTGAATAAACGGAAGTCCATGAAACGAATTCGTGACAGAGCCCCCCCCCCAAAAAAAACACTATATGATCCAGGTGGGCGGTGGAGCGGAGGAACAGGGGGAGGGACGGAGGGCCAAGACCAAGGATAGGAGACACCAGGGACTGAGGCAGAGCCGGCGGAACTGAGGACCACCACAGCAGAGCAGACGGACCGAAGATCCCCACGGCGGAGCAGAAGACAACCGGAGCCAGACAGTAGACCACCTCGGCGGGGCAGAGGACCCCCACGGCGGAACAGAGGACCAACAGAACCAGACAGTAAACCGCCACGGCGGAGCAGAGGACCACCAAAGCCAGACAGTAGACCACCAGAACCAGACAGTAGACCACCACGGCGGGGCAGGGAACCCCCACGGCGGAGCGGAGGGCCACCACGGCGGAGCAGAAGACCACCAAAACCAGACAGTAGACCACCACAGCGGAGCAGAGGACCACCAAAGCCAGACAGTAGACCACCAGAACCAGACCCACCATGGTGGGGCAGAGGACCACCAGAACCAGACAGTAGACCTCCACGGCAGAGCCAGGGACCACCAGAACCAGACAGTAGACACCACGGCGGGGCAGAGGACCACCACGGCGGAGCAGAGAGAACAGGAAACCCCCTGGTGAACCACACCGATCAGGAGACCAGGGCGGAGACTGTAACAACGAGAGAGCAAAGACAGACAACACAGACAAAACATTGGGGTTGACAGACAAGGCTGAGAGTTCAGAGGCAGCCACCTTGGCTGGGTCGGGACAGGACAAAAATTCACAAACGGATCCATAACGGGACAGGACCACGCTGAGGATTTCCCGACGGCACTCATAGCCCGATACAGGGACAGACAAAGAGTTCCAGACGACTCCTTGGCCGGAAAGAACAGGCAGGATAGTTCACTGACGGGCCTCCTTGGCCGGGCAGACAGGCAGAGAGTTCCTAGACGGCACTTGGCCGGGCAAAAGGACGAGCAATGAGAGTTCATAGACGGCCTCCTGGCCGGAACAGAACAGGCAGAGAGTGCGTAGACGGCCTCCTTGGCCGGAACAGAACAAGCAGAGAGTTCGTAGACGGCCTCCTTGGCCGGAACAGGACGAGCAGAGCGTTCATAGACGGCCTCCTTGGCCGGAACAGGCGCCCCCCCCCCCCCCAGCAGAGAGTTCATAGACGGCCTTCTTGGCCGGAACAGAACAGGCAGGGAGTTCATCGACTGCCTCCTTGGCTGGAACAGGACGAGCAGAGAGTTCGTAGACGGCCTCCTTGGGCGGAACAGAAAAGGCAGAGAGTTCGTAGACGGCCTCCTTGACCGGAACAGAACAGACAGAGAGTTCATAAGCGGCCTCCTTGGCCGGAACAGAACAGGCAGAGAGTCCATTGATGGCCTTCTTGGCCGGAACAAGACAGACAGAGAATTCATAGGCGGCCTCCTTGACCGGAACAGGACAGGCAGAGAGTTCACAGGTTGGTACTACTGACACCTCTGGAGGTTCTGCAGCGGATGCAGTCACCTCTGGAGGTTCTACAGTAGTGCCTTCAGGATACAGGGAGAGCTCGGCAAAGGTTTATTCGACCCTGACATGACCGGTCGAATGTACGTTTCTAGGCGCCACCACCACACAAGGAGCTGAAGCAAGCACCGCCGCTTCGGAAGGTTC
Organism: Sinocyclocheilus anophthalmus; assembly: GCA_018155175.1. NCBI lineage: Eukaryota > Metazoa > Chordata > Actinopteri > Cypriniformes > Cyprinidae > Sinocyclocheilus > Sinocyclocheilus anophthalmus. The sequence continues at coordinate 60,049 of JADLZN010008808.1, read as the reverse complement.
TGCAGCACACGCCGCCACCTCTGGAGAAACTGCAGCGGGCACCATCGCTTCGGGGGAACACAGCAGCGAGCACCACCAACTCAGGAGAGACTGTAGCTTCAGCCACAGACTCTGCAGACCTGATAGTGGGTGCTCTGGGAGTTCTGTGGAGGTGTATGCAGCCCAAACACAAACAAAAGGCGATCCCCATCAGGGGAAACACTTCAGATAGGGGAATTAGTTCATGAACAGAAGGGATAGAGTGAGTGGGTTTGGGGATACCAACTGCGCGTGCAGACACCAACGGTGCATCCCTAACACTGGACACCAGACTGGGATACCGAAGGGCTGACATTGATAATCTGTGTGTAACAGACAGGACGTGACATGACCCTGGATGATCAGCTGTGATGCAACGTAATTCTGGATGAATAACTGAGGCGTGACAAGACTCTGGACGAACAGCTGAGACGTGACGCGCTCGGCTCGAACAGCTGGACATGGCGAGACTCCTGAGATCTCAACTGGAGACGAGGCTCTGGCAGGACTCCGCTCGAGACTTGAGTTGACTCATGAAGATCAACCGTGACTTTACTTGACTCACGAAGATCAGCTGTGACCTGACTTGACTCATGAAGATAAGCTGTGACTTGACTTGACTCATGAAGATCAACTGTGCCTAGACTCGACTCATGACTATCAGATGTGACTTGACTAGACTCAGGAATTACTGGGCTTGATGACTTAGACTCATGATATCAGCTGTAACTGACTAGATCATGATAATAAACTGTACTTGACCGGACTCATGTGATCCAGGACCTGACTAGATGGCGGTTGTGTCCGTCATCTGGTGGAGTGTGCTCTGAGTCCCACCAATTGTGACTTGCTCTAGTGTGGCCGCCATTTTGCGATCAGGCTCCGCTGTCGCTGCCATTTTGTGAGTGTGCTCTGGTACAGCCACCACTTCAGTCACAGACATTGTGTTGTGTTCTTCCTCTGTGACACCCACAGTAAACAAAGATCCGGCAGTCAACAAAGTATAATCCATAAACTGAGCGAGTGATGAATGTGGGCCCTCGCGTCTAAGTTTAGACTTAAGTGGTTGATTTATGCCATCGCAGAAAAACTCTATCAATAAACAGTCCAGTAACTCAGAATAGTGAGCGATGGCTAAAAACTATCGGATATGGTTCTCCAATGATCGTGGACCCTATTTAAGGGCTAACAAAATCCTTGCGGTGTCCATACCTGGCCAATGTTCCTCAGAAAAACTGCTAGGTACTTGTTTTGGCCGAGAATCTGACGGGGTTGAGAGAGTGAGAGTGTGATCCATCTGCAGATTTTAATAGAAGATAGAGACGTGGTCATACAGCAGGCATGGGTCAGATGATGGCAAACAGGTATATGGGGGGCAAAACACAAGAATAGTCCTAGGGCTAGCGTAGGTAACCGATCGGCAGACAGAATCACAGGGGCGAGACGAGAGGGAAAAAAACAGGAAAAACAGGCAAAGATCAAAAACCGAAAAAACAGGCAAGGAAAGGCAAAACAAGGAAAACACGGAGACTGGGAAAGGGGTACAGGCTAAACAATACTCGGCAGAGAAATGTGGTTAGAGTGGGTGCTATATAGTAAATGAGGTAATTAGAAAAAGCTGTGTGCAATGAGTGCAATCAGTACAGCATGCAAACCGTGCAATGAATGATGGGACATGTAGTCCGGGGTGCTATGCAACAGTGTGTAGTGCGAGAGTCAAGTAATGGAAAGTGTGACATCTGGTGGTGAATAAACGGAAGTCCATGAACCGAATTCGTGACAGATATAAATCAACTGGAGATTTTCTCAATTCAATTTTAAAACACAAAAAATTATGCACAAAAAGTATAACGTTCAAATAACTTGTTTAATATTCATGAGAAGTGGTCTGTTAATTTAGGGCCTTTGGTCCAAATGATGTTGCAGAAATAGAAACTGACATGGAAGAGATTATACATTTGCACTTTATCTTCATGTCTTTTTAGAACAAGGTATAAGGCTGAAACTACAAAGATAATCTACAAAATAAAGTTTGAATGGCAGAAAATTTCCAAGATAATGAGGAAGAATTAATAGGAAGAATTCCAATGCATTATTTTAAGAAATAAAACAAACAAATCGTCCTACATTTTCTCAGCAATGAATGGCTCTAAATTGGTTATTTGAAGTGCCTCAGTAAGATGTTCAAACATAATAATGTCTCACTGTGTAGTTCTGTCTGAAGCGTACTGTTTTAACATGTCAGTACGTATTCACAAGACTTTAAAGAGCACAGTCATTTACTGCGGCAAGTCGCAGCTGTTGGGTTTTGCATCTGAATGCAAAACAGCACAAGTGATTTAGAATGAAAACAACCTTTTGCTCAAAAAGCGACTAAAATTAGATCATCAAAATTAAACATCAACTGGGTAAAAAAGCCTTTCTAGGGCTCGGCGAGACTTTGAGGCGGCTGGCGAGGCTTAATTACGCTTGCTGTAGCAGTTATTTGCAGCACACCTTTCGGTCTCCCACTGCCTCTTTACCTGTGACCTGAGAATGCGGTTGTGCGTTTTGGCAGACGTATCAAACGGTGTGAGAAAAAAATGCAGGCATTAAAAGAGAAGAGAGATGGAAAGAGAGAGAAAGGAGACAAAGACAAGGATACAAGCGCACAGCTCATTTGATATGGCTGCACTCAACACTGAAGCTGTGCCAGCGCTATCTTCAATGGTCCACATTGGCAATTGGGTGTGAATCGTGAGATGTTCCCTAGGCAAGAGCGCATCTGTTGAGGCTCCTGTGGATCTCTGTGTCTCCTCTCTGGACTGACTGAACAGCAGATCTGGGCCACTGCAGGGTCACAGCCCTCTGTGTCCCACACCGAGTGGGTGAGATAGGGTTACGCACCACATCACTTACAGATCAGCAGGCCCACGTGGAATCTTTAGAAAACTTCAATTTCTGTCTGTCTTTCACACAAAGCTATCATATGGCTTTAGAGGACTCTGAATACAGGGAATGAGTCATATGAACTACTTTTGTAGTACTTTTTTCGTCCAGTTACAACTCACTTTCATTATACAGAAAAGGGAAGCCAGAAATCTCTTACTTGAGGGCGATTCTGACGAGCTATCTGTTACATGACTTTGGGCTGACCGTGGCAAACATGGGCCCGCAATTCTGCATTCGAGAGCCTCTCGATGCACTGTTAACGATTTTCAACAAAAAACAAACTCACCTTTTGTTTTTGAATGATGAAAGTCATACAGGTATGAAATTACATGAGGAAAATAATAATAATAATGGTAATAATTTTATGGATTTAAAAGTATTTGAAGGAGCAATTTATCCAAAATTATTGAAATAAAATTAATAAAATGAATACTTTTATTCAGCAAGGATGTATTTAATAGATCAAAGTGACAGTGTAAACCTAATTGTTACAAAACACTTCCTTTGCAAATAAAAGCTGTTCTTTTTAAATTTCTACTCATCAAAGAATCTTGAAAAAAAGTATCACTTTTCCACAAAAATATAAAGCAGCACAAACATTTTAAACGTTGAAAAGCATGTTGATTGATTTCTGAGGATCAAGTGACACTGAAGACTGGTTAATAATGGCTGAAAATTCAGCTTTAATCACAGGGGGGGAAAATCTATTTTAAATTATATTAAAATAGAAAAAAAATATTTTAAATTGTAATAACATTTTACTGTTTTGATCAAATTAATGCAGGCTAAGCAAGCATAAGTTACTTCTTTCAAAAACATTTTAAAAAGCTTACTGACTACAAATGGTAGTGTACATATTTATTATTATCCGTTTATTCCACAGATTTTTCACAAAAAAAATCAGCATAGGAAATGCAAAAAAGTCTGCATGCAAAGTCCATATGGGCTTGTGAATCAGCACCCAAATGCAAACAGAGTTAAACAAGCTTGTTTGGAATCAATCGTCTTCCAGGGTTTGTGGATGTGAGGACTTCATGACAGATGTTAAGAGAAGGAAACAGTGTCTAAATGATCCTCATATGATCTTCCGCTCAAATTGTGCTTGCGGGGAAAGAAGGTTGATTATGTAACCACAGCTCTTCTGCATCATGAGTAATCCTGAGTATATTTTTTCTGTCTTGGCCCTGCTGCCAAGCAAAATGTTGCTGTAATGCTCCATCAAGTCAATCATAGCAGCAAGGGGCAAATTTGTACGTTACACTGCACAAATCTTGCTGTCTCCTGACACTGTGACCTAACTGTGCACAATGCGACAAGTTTTTAGCGACAAACAATTTGGCTGTGCACACTGAACACACACACACAAAACCTAGGCCAATTAGAACATATTTTTATTTAATTGTACCGTTATATGGAGCAGAATTTTGGACTAATGAAATTTCACAGTGGGCGGAGCTAAACAATGCAATCAAGTGATTAACAGAAGGCCCAGTCGCTGATGATAGAGTAAGAGGTTTTAACTCATTTTGCTTCATCACCATTCAACTAGTTATTTCTCAGTCTAAAGCGATAAAAAAACAGCTGCGTAATGTAGCACAATCACAGCTGTTCAGAAAGTATTTAATTTGTATAGGGAGTGACGAAATAACATGAGAATCATTACATTCCGAGCTGGGCATTTTTTGCCAGCTCATTCAGCGCTTCAGTTACACCAACAACGAACTGAGGAAATAGTTCTGACTAGCGAAGATCTGATGAGCATGTGTGAACCGAGCACTCAAATGAAGGGGCGAAATGAAAGTTTTTATGGTTTCTCATGGTTTACGTAAAAAGATGAGTTTTGAAGTCAAGTTCATTCACTTTGTATGCGAGTAAAACATACACTTTTCGCATGATTATTGGGTGCTTTAATAATACACTTGCAGGACAGTATGTCATTGTGGGCGTAGTAATCAGTACATTGGACCTAAAAGAACAAACCGATCATTTCAGTTCATAAGACCTCAAAATATCACCAATATTTTTTTATTTATTTTGGCTCTCAATTCTCATTTGTGTTTTTTTTTACTCTTAAAGTGGCAAGTCGCAGGACTTGCATTCTTTTATGAATCACAAAAAAAGTCACTTACATCTTGGACGGCCTGTGTAAATTAACAGCAAATTTTCATTTTTGGGTGAACGTTCCCTTACGATGTTTTTTATAAAATATAAAAAAATATGATATATATTTTTTTTCATATTGAATAGATGTTAGATAATATAAAAAAAAAAATCAACCAACCGCATTTACTCAACCCGTGCATTCCGAACCTGTATGAAATTTTAGAGAATGTTGGTAACCAAACCTGCGGTGACCACTGACTTCCATTGTATGGACAAAAAAACACTACAAGACATTTCTCAAATTATCTTATTTTATGTTCCAAAAATTCAAAGTAATAGTGAAAGTATGTATATTGTCAAAATTTTGGATTAATAAAGGATTTCATGTTTCTGATAGTATCTTATGCTCATCAAGACTAATTTTGTGGATTTCAGAAACATTGTAAAAACAGTAATATTGTGAAATATTATTACAATTTAAAAGAATCTTCTTTTAAAGCTTTCTTTTGCATCTTTTTCTACAGCTACTAGTGATGAGACTTGACCTCTTCTGAAATGGAGGTTTTTGTGACATTTTATTCACAGATATATAAAGGAAGCCTTTGGACCAATGAAATTTCACATTGGGCGAGGCTACACAGCACAATGCTGCAGAAATAGAAACCGAGCTGTCAACAAAATATCCTGCCGCTTATCACTCTTTCACTAATGCCATTGAAGGAATGTATCTACTATGGCCTTCATCTCCTTCCTGCTCTCGGGGAAACACTTATCGCTCTGCAAATGCCGGGCCTAGAAGAGCAAGAGCAAGGCCCGAACTGCCCCTCCAGCTCTTATCAGGCCATTGCAATTGGGTGGCCGCTTGTGTAAAGCAGAAATCAGAGCAGCAGCACAGCCCATGGAGTCATCGCTCAGGTGAATGAAGAGGTGAGAAGTCTTCACATGCGTGCTGATACAGCAGACACACATTCTTGTGCAGATTAGCATAAATGGTGTAGCAATAAGAGCTGTATACTACTTCATTCTATAACATGAACTTATTTTGCGTCCAATTCCATTTTTAAATTTCGCCAGTTAATCTTTCACAAGCGTCTCCATTTCAATAATAATTGCCGTCAGATTGTGCCAGGCTTTATTTGGCCTCACACAATGCCGAAGAGTCGCAGGGAGCCACTGACCCGCTCAGGATGGCCTCTCCGTAGGGTACGAGAGAGTGCGCCTGTTTGTCTGTGTGTGTATATCTTCTCTGGAGAAAGCCTGTTAAGTCTCTCTCTCTCTCCTGCCCCCTCAGCCCCATAAACAGACCAGCGGACAGAATCATTATGCTACAATTTTCCAATTTATTCAGTGCCTTCAACTTCTCATTAGTTGCTGCCTCCTCCATAAAGAGGGCACATTATCACAAGCTGTCAGCAAAGAACTCACAGGAGCTTCATCATCCATTTGGACTCTGGGAGAGGAGACGGGTCTGACCACAGGACATTGCTGTGTAGAGACTTCCTCTACCGCTCAGAGTCAGCTCAATTTCTTCACTGAAGCTAAGTGAGTCAGATACTATATGCCAGATGCTGATTTTCATATATAGCATACAGTATGTAATTTTTTTAAAAAGTTGAATGTCAAATTAATGCATTTAAAAAAAATCATACAAATTATAAAGGAAATTGTTAGTTTAAAATAAGAAATGAAGTCACATTATAAGTAATACTGAGATATATAAAGTCATTGTGAAATATAAAATCACATTTTGACACCCTGACAGGTATAAAGTCGCAATAATGAGAAAAAAGTTGGAATTGTGAGATATAAAGGTTGTTTCACATGACTCGCACTATGGCTTCAATGCACTTCTGAACACAAGCGGCAGGTATTTGTCCTCATTTGTGAATCGCTTTGGATAAAAGCATCTGCTAAATGATTAAATGTAATTGTGCTGCGACACTTTGACCTCCACACAAACAGCAGTGCAGAGAGCGTCATGGAAGGATGATTTTAGGAGGTTGCCAGGAAGCAAAACAGCAGGAAGTGTACAGAGTAAACAGTGAAAATATTGAAAGCAAACGAAAGAGTATTGGAGTTCAGAAGGAGAAGAAAAAAAAACAGATTGTGAATTTTATGCTAGTTTAAGATGGCTAATTATATTGCTAGAAAAATAACAAAAATATATGAATTTTGTAAATCAGAATTATAGAAGTTACATAACAAAAAGATTAAATATTTTTTATAGCGTATATCAAGATTGGCAATTTTGTTCCTAAATTAGTGTACTGCGCTGTTGAAAAGACCAGCTTGTGAATGTTCTTCTTGTTTTTAGGATGGCTTATTGTGGAAAATAGTAGAGAATAGAAAAATAGTAGAAAAATAACAAAAACATTTGCCTTTTGTAAATCTAAATTTTAGATGTTACATTTAACTAAATTGATTTTTGTGGCATATTTCACAGCCATTTTAAAATTCAAAACTTGTGAATTCTTCATAGATTTGACAAAAATCATGTCAAGCTTCTGTGTTCCATAGCGAAAAGAATGTCTCAAAAAGAAAGCAAAAAAATATCTAATATCTACACTACAAGTAGAATTAGGCATTAAAACAATATATTGTATAGCACAGTATACAATAAATATATTGTACAGTATGAAAATCGATATTCATTCAGATTTATTTTTTTTGCTAAAGATTAAATTTAAGAGTGTTATTTCATTTAATAAGAATAAAAAAAAAAAAGACAGGAGTTTGACACGACACATCGATCCTTTGAGTTGTTGTTGATATAATCATAACAGAAAGGGTCATAACAACAAACAGAAAAACACATGAGGTAGGCATTGTCTCAATAGTGCTCTGATTGGTTGATTATCCTGTCAATACTTTGGCCTATCATTGGAGACAAAGTGGCATTGATCTTTGAGAGCCCTTCACCAAATGACAGTGGTGGTTGTCAGTCATTCTCATTATCTTCCATCAAATCCATTGTCTTCTATTTATTTTCCACTACAATCATCAATGCAATTTCTTTCTTTTTCCATTTTACTTTCTGTTTCTTTGATTGAGCAGAACAAATGAAATGTGTGCCAAGGATGTAGGCGTAAAGAGTGAGACTCCATGCTCTCTGTGGCGCTGAGCTCTGGGAATTCAATTAATGGATAAATTTCCCCTCAGAAAACAAGCTCTTTAAGAAGGCAGCATTGTTCTCTGTCTGGTGGCTGACGCTGATAAATGGCCGGACACACCTGGAGAGCTGTGGGTCGATCAGGTGGATGTCTAAACTGATATTTTTCTACAGAAGGACCTATATAGCAAATCTGATGAATAACTTTGCTGCTTCTTCTACTGGAGTCTGGAGAGCTGGTACACAGTATAACAAGTGAGAACAATAGAACTTTACCTTTTATCTTTTTCTTTAGGATGGTATTGTTCATTTGGTGTTATTAAGAAGAATAGAATGAAAGATGTACATCATAAGTACCACTGAACATAGAGCAAATTTTGCATAGCTACTAACTTTCATTATTAGTCACATTCTTTTCAGACCTTTAGTCATCAAATCCGCTGTGAACACAACAGATGTCATGAAGATCGCAGGTGCAGAGACACATCTTTAATTTATTAGATATGAGCAGTCGCTAAAAACCGGCTCACTCACAAAACATAATTTCATATATTTCAAAATGTTCATCATAAAATCATTGCACAATAAGTTAATTCAGATGTGACTAGAAGTGGTGATCTCCAAGTGGGTGACTGCAGTTTAGCAACAGGTCTATCTATTTTCACCAGATTGACCTATTTAGTCCAATTTTGGAACTAAATTTGGACAGGCTGTGAACATGGTGGATATTTACTGACTCATCTCACATGATTTTTTCATCTGTATTTTGTCATTTTGCCCTCAGATTCACACCAAGTTTAATCCTCTGGAGTCTGAGGTGTTTCAGGTACTAACATTTTTTAGGAACATTTTAAATTTTAATGGCTAATGTCTGATTACTCTGTATTCACAAACAGTGCTTCAAGAAATATGTGAGCAACATGTATGTACATGTTTGCATTTTTTTTTTTAAATCAAGTATATGCACATTTAGTACAAAAAAATATTACTGTAAATAAAAATGCAACAAGCATGGCAAGAGGTAAAAAGCAATTAGCTTTAGTCTATTTAAAAATGCAATAAACAATAAGTAGTATGTGAATAAAAATATGTAAATATGTAAGAAAATATGTAGTTCCTGAATGAATCAGCATTTTGAATTAATTGGTAGTATGAATGATTCAATGACTCATAACAGCTGTCACTTGTTTTGAACAAATTTGAACAAATCGGTTAAATTAATGACTCAATGAGTTCCTTGCCACCACCTACTGGTGATCGTAGTCCACATGTAATCATAAATGACCATATTTTCTTAGTTAGGGCACATTACATTATTGCAAGTTAATCCACAGAAAAAAAATAAAAATATTCATAATCTTAAATCAAAATCTGAAAATGTAATCACTCCCCTTCTGACAATCAGTGTGAGCTAAAGATGGTGAGGAGGTGCACTAAAATCAAGTCACACTCTCTATTCAATATTCCGTTCCACTCAGTAATTTTACAAAACTAAAGGAAAGCTGGTCGCAACTTCCAGTTCACACAGACTTTAAATATGATGTTCTTTAAACGTTTTCTCATAAACGGCCGTCACTTATGCCACTGTGGTTCTTCCTTTACAGTCTGCACTCCAAGCAAATAAAAAGTCAGCGACTCAATTTCTCAGAATAAACTCCATAAGCTCCGCGCTACAAACAGCCCCAATGATAGCTGATTACATATTTGGCACAGTGCAAGTGGGTTAAAAGAAAAGCCTCAATGTGTTTTGCACTTCATTTATGAGACTTTGAGGTGTCATCATCCACGCACGATGTTGCAGTGTTTTTTCCTCCCTTTAAGTGTGGAAGTGACAATGGCAAATGCGCAAATATCAAAATAGAATATTTAGATGTTACGCAACCTTCTACAGATTTAAACCCACAAATGAATGTTTTCTCTGGCTTGGAGTCAGATGGATGCAGTTGTGGCCCATGTGCATCTCCAGAGCCGTCCGAACGCCCCTTTAATGTGCTGCCAGGGCAATAATACTGGAGTAGAATGAACTTCAAATGCGTGTCACACAAGCCCGGTTTTTATCATTTCATATAACCTTCGGGCTTGAATACACTGAATGTCTGTGAGCTCCAGAGCAAGAAAAAAAAGAGGATGGTAACTGAGCAACAGAGAAAATATTTCATATACGAAACAGTATTAAGAAGATATGATCAAAGAATCACATGGTGCATTAGTCAGTGTACAGTAAAGAAACTCTATTTCATTGGCCCTTACGAATCCAATCAGCTCTGGTGGGTATTTTGTAACATATGTCTTCCATCAGTATCTTTCATAAATCTCTCCAGCAATTCATAATCAACAAGAATGCCTGCAGCTCCATTTCTTCATAGCTTTTTTTATATTTTAACATATTTTATGTTTCAACATCAGATTTGGCCAAAATTGCTTGAGGACTCTAAAATAATCATGGTTGGTAAAGTATTGTATACTCATATACAGATTCTTTGGTTCTTGCAGCTCTCAATTCATTTCCCATATTTATTAGGACAAACATTTATCATGTCTTCACATGTCGCAAATGCCATCATTCCAGACAGCATCTTTCCTTCTAGTAAATGATTGCTGTCGGCAGCTGACAAGAGCATTCTGTAAGTTAACTTAATATGGTTTCAAGGAAATTGCTGGTTTGACGATGCAAGCAGCAGGTGTTTCTTTAAATCTTTTTGAGAAGCTACTTCACTTCTGTGCCTATGCAATCTCACTGTAGAAGGGGTGATAATGAAACTATCGCATTATAATTGACTGTTAACCTTGGACACCATTATGAACGGATATTATTCCTGACCTCATTCACACTGATATTGAGGACAAATGTGAAGTTTGTTAAAATGTGGGAAAACAAAGATCGAATTCAAAATGGGAAAGTAGAATTTTATTAATATGAGAATCACGGGAAAGCAAGCGTGTTTTGAAAATCCTATTCAAGGGAATATATACTATATATATATATATATATATTATTCTATATAAGGTGTCCTATTTACAGTGTAATACTGTGCAACAATATTCAAAGAAAGTGCTACAAATATGTATTTATTTATTTATTTCAGGAAATAACAATTAGAGAATCAAGCTTTTGAATCTTGAATGCAAGAAAATCAAATGGTTAAAACAGTAAATCTGTTTTCTCTAAAAATGTGAAGTGACAAATGACAAAACACACACAAGATCTAATGGGTTTATTCTATTTGTAAAATAGGCCTTTCAGGGTTTTGAATGTTGTCTAAACATGACTTTTTCAAAGACAGTTACTCATGTTATTGAGAGAAATGGACTGAAGAGACTGGCTTTATGCCATGTGAGGCTAATTGGCCTTGGGTTTGTTTAAGGCATTGTGATTAATGAAGTTTCTAATGAGAGCTTTATGACGAAGGCAGCAATCAGTCAGCTGGTGACTGCAGCTCTCAACAGGGATAGAAATTAACGGTTAAGAGGTGATTTGAAGAAGGGAATTCTCCTGACACTAAACATCTCGGGTTACGCATGTAACCATGGTTCCCTGAGAGGGAACGAGACACTGTGTCCTCTAGCAGACACTATGGGGACTGCTGCCAGCAGTACCGGTGTCTGAAGCATGTGTGAAACAACTCCAATCCTATTGGCCCACATAGCCCGTGACGTCGCAGGCAGGCACCTGGAGCTATAAAAGGGTGCCTGTAGAACATGTCACCAACTTAGTTGTATGAAGGAGACGTGAAACAGGCAGGCCCAAGGCATGGCGAGGGGACGCAGCATCTCGTTCGCTCTCGGGGGAACCATGGTTACATGTGTAACCTGAGACGTTCCCCTTCAGGGGCATCCTGCTACTCCTCTACTCTAGCGACACTATTGTAACTAAATTCCAACTATGCCATGCCGCGGCGCATGCCTGTCCATCTGGTTAGAGAACACAAGGAGTAAAGATATAACACCAACATTTTCCTCAGAAAGGGGCCAAGCCACTGATGCCCCAGGCCACCCATAGCCTTTGGCCATAAATGGGGAACCCAGTTTCAGATGAAAGAGTAACATCCACACCAAGTTAAGAACACAGCTACTCTCTGATAGCTATGTTATGTGAGCAACACCTTAACCTGATAATCCAAGGCCCACAGTTAGAGGCTACCTACTTAGAAGCTATCCTAGAATAGCAGTTTCCTCAGGCAAGTGAGATTGCCCAGACCATAGAAAGTGGGCTATCTACTTAAAACCCTAACAGGGGAGATAACACAATCTAGGCAAAAGGCTCAAAGGCTGCTACTTAAAATCCTGACAAGAGGGCAGTACTGAGCTGACACATGGCTATCCTCAGATATCTATCTTCCAAGGCAAGGACTCAGCGCCTACTTAAGAGGACTTGTGCCAAAAGGAACCCAACCTAGTCATAGAAGCCACTCGAACCCGCTTCCCTCAGACGCTAATGACCACCTATTGTTTTCCAAATCAAGGGGGGGCCATCCACTTGAAAAACCCCAACAAAAGGGGGAAAGCCCATACTTAGCATGCAGGATTCAAGGGGACTACCTACTTGTAAGATACCCTGAAATCAGGGGAGGGAGAGTGTTGGCTCACTAGCCCTGTCTATGATTCTCATATCCTCAGATCATATGTGGATCCCGCAGATCAAAGCAATCGCCGCGAGATGAGATAAACCATGCCACGGCAACAGCAGAACCGAGCTGCGAGACACAAACGCTTTGTCCTGCATCCATCAGGAATAGGAACAAACGCAAACTGAGCCTTTACATTATGACTCATCACAATGAGCGTGTAAGCACTGAATGCACATGCTCCTCGCCGAGACAATAACGCAAAAGTCAGAATATGCGCTCAAGTGTTAGAATCCAAACATTGAGGCACACATTCCCTAAAGCGCTGCTCGACTCACCAGGATAATGCTTCACACACACTGAACAAACAGAAGGCTCCTGAAGACAACAAAAGTGGGTGACATGTTCTGCAGGTGCCCTCTCATACTTATGGGTGCCCACCTGTGACGTCACGGGCTATGTGGGCCAACAGGATTGTAGTTGTTTCACATGTGCTTCAGACACCGGTCCTGCTGGCGGCAATCCCCATAGTGTCCGCTAGAGGACCCAGAACGAGTTCCCTAGAAGGGGAAACACAATTTTACAGGGGACATAACACACACAGTTTCTGCCAATCTCATGTTAATCTTGAGTACCTATATAGTAGTATTGCATCTTTCATATCTCTGAAGAGTCTTTAGTTTTATCAGATTTGTAAAAGAAAGATACAGCTTATGCTTCTCTTCAAAAAGCAACTCCGTTGCTGTCCCGGAAAAACAAACTGCATCCACTGTTCCCTTAACGCTGGGTTCTTTGGGAAGCTTAACAAGGTTATCTTTCCCTCACAACCAAAAACACACTTCTTTGAAGACATCCTTCATGAGCAAATCCTGTAACCCGTTTTTTTTTTTTACTTTGGCCATGTTTAACATGAGAATCCAACTCTTTAACAGTAAATAAGTCAGAATGCATGAAATAACATTAGACCTCCCCCCTTGGACAAAGGCGTTCTTAAAAAACCTCCACCATTTCCAATTTGTATGCTCCCGCTAATAGCTTTAAAAGTCAGAAACTCATTAAAAGAAATCTGTGCTTACGTAATCATTTGGAGCTGAAAAAAATCCCTTTTTGGCACCATTGACCCTTACACACAAAATCACTTGAATACACTACAACATACTACAACCATACCTAAGTACAAACATATATATATATAGATTTTTGTGTAATGGGAGTCCTGGTGCCTAAAATATATTTTATTCAGCCTCCAAATCTGATAGTAAGCTACAGATTTCTTTTAATGAATTTTCAGACTTTTAAGCTATTAGCGGGAGCACTACAAATTGGAATGGTGGCAGGTTTTTAAGAAAGCCTTTGTTTAAAGGGGGGTCTAATGCTATTTTATATATTATAGAATATATATACACACACACACACACACACACAAAACACATGAAACTCACTGACATATGCAACTTACTGAAACAGTAATCACCAAACAGATCTTCATCCTCGTCATCAAAGTATGCTTGTAATGAAAAATGAAATGAAATTAAAAGGAAAGTAAATCATAAAAACAACAAACATTGTGAACACAAACACACACACCAGAATAAACTAAAATACATGACATTGAAAATAAAAGAAGTAACAAGATACAGAAATCCCAGTTGTTCCTTTTTCTGAAAAATCTAACGCTGCGAGATCAATGCTCATAAAAACCCTCCTCAAGTCTTATGTGTTATTTCTGGAGAATGTTAAGGATGTCCATATTGAGGTAACATTTGAAGAGTCAAGCACATTGCTTTGGATTTATTTCAGTTCAATGTGCTTTTGTGCAAACAAAGCATCTGTTGGCTGTGTCAGAAACATAATTTATGCAACAACAACAAAAAGGTAATTTATTTGTAGACTAAAGCATGTAAGCACAGAAATTGTAATTACAGTGTGTCTATGCATGAGGCAACCTGACGAATGCAACATGCAAACAGAACAGATCAACAGAGCACTGCATCACCAGCACATATTATTTTACGCAGTCTGTTATTGCAGACTTCATTTTTCTTTCTATAACTGGCTTTTGACAGAGCCAATTGAAATTTTGAGTCTTTCCACGTCAATAATCAACAAATGTTGACCTTAATATTCAACAGAAATTAGTTTATGGTTTTTCAATCATGATAACTCTCTGAATAGTTTTAGCATGTTAATATATATGACAATATTAATGTATCTGATCTTGGCGGACTAAATGTGCAACTCAGGCTGCTGCGGACAATAGATTCACTGACACGCTGTAGTCAGTATTTAAAATAAGTTCACTTTCAGTCGGTCACTACGAGTCACGTCGTGACCGACGAATTGGGATCTTGCTTTGAGAGACAAATCCACTTCGAGCGTAAACTAAACGAGCCAATGCACATTGGCATGCGATGATTGCATCCAGCTGCCGCTGATCACAGCGTGAGTATAATTAGGCAGCAGATGCAGTGCATATTCAGGCTTTTCGCTTCGGAGCCGAGCGACAACATCGTTCTGCTCCTACCAAACTGCTACATGTGTGACGAGTCTAGCGCTCTCTGGAGCTTTTTGTGTTACCCCCAAGTTTAGGGGCATCCGCTTCACGACAGTGAAGGCGGCTGATGCTCCTGTCTTGCGTGTGGAGATCGCAGTCCTACTGGCGAAGGATGCGATAGAGCCGGTCCCTCCAGCCGATATGAATACAGGGTTTTACAGCCCTTACTTCATTGTACCTGAGAAAGGCGGTGGGTTACGACCAATCTTGGGTCTGCGTGTCTTGAACCGGGCCCTTCGCCGGTTACCGTTCAAGATGTTGACGCAGAAATGCATCTTCGGGTGCATCCGTCCCCGAGATTGGTTTGCAGCAATTGACCTGAAGGATGCGTACTTTCATGTGTCGATCCTTCCATGCCGCAGACCATTTCTGCGGTTTGCGTTCGAAGGACGAGCATATCAGTACAAGGTCCTGCCCTCCGGGCTGTCCCTGTCGACCCGGGTCTTCACGTAAGTTGCGGAGGCATCCCTTGTTCCTCTGAGAGAACAGGGCGTTCGCATTCCCAACTACCTCAACGACTGGCTCATACTAGCTCAGTCTCAGCATCAGTTGTGTGCACACAAGGACTTGTTCCTTTGCACTAGAGACCTGCACTCCCGCAGGAGGACCGCGGGACCTGCGGGACCCAACGTAACAGGGTGCGGTACGGGACAACTCTTGATGGGCGAGTGCGGGTGCGGGCGGGAAGAGACTCGTGTGTGCGGGATGCGGGAGAATAAAATGATTTGCGGGACTCCCGCAAAATAGAAATGATCTAAACAAAGTGTCTAAAACATATAAATTGTTATTTATCTGTTGCACAAAAGCAAAAAGAACAACTAATATTAACATTAAAATGATTGACATGCGCAAGCTAGGCATAGTTTCTATTTATAACACGTGTTTAAAAGGTTGCATAATGTAGCCAATCACAGACTCAGCAGTTGATTTCTGGAACGCAATGGCCATCAAGGTGATTAAGTTAAATCTACTCAACGCAGCGCTGAAAATTGCGTGCTCACGAATCCTCTCATTTTAACACACGAAGTGTAGACACTGTGAAAGATTCATTGTGCATATATTTATTGTGTTATAACAGAGCTTTATGAGATCGCAATTAACTGAGATGTCAGCTTTTAGTGATAATAAAGGAAGCGCGCTGCTCGCATTCTGCCATGCCAAACCATGCACGCAGCAGCACATGCTTGCTTTTCTGTTAAAAATAACAGTGGTTTGTGAATGTGATTGTGTGAATGTGTTTGTTGATGCTTAGCCTAAATAACAAATATTTTATCGG
This sequence comes from Sinocyclocheilus anophthalmus, assembly GCA_018155175.1. Lineage (NCBI taxonomy): Eukaryota > Metazoa > Chordata > Actinopteri > Cypriniformes > Cyprinidae > Sinocyclocheilus > Sinocyclocheilus anophthalmus. The sequence continues at coordinate 43,493 of JADLZN010008808.1, read as the reverse complement.
GAGCGGTTATGCGTTAGGGTGTGGAGCTTAGGAGATATTCCAGACCATTTTTATGTACGTTTCTCTTCGATGTACTGAAAAATCTATATGATTAACTTTTCTGGGCGGGCTTTTGCGGGACTAGATAAGATATATTTCTGCGGGAGCGGGCAGTCTCTACTTTGCACCTCAGCCGGTTGGGCCTTCAGGTCTAGTTGGGAAAAGAGCAAACTCTCCCCGACGCAGAGAATCTCTTTTCTCGGTATGGAGTTGGATTCGGTCGAACAGACAGCACGCCTCACAGAGGAATGTGCGGTCGGTGCTGAACTGCTTGAATTCGTTCAAGGGCAGGACAGCGGCCCCACTGAAACTATTTCAGAGGCTCCTGCATGCTGGGGTTTACACGGATGCCTCAACCACCAGCTGGGGTGCCACGTACAACGGGCAAGCAGTGTCGGGAGTATGGACGGGCCCCCAACTGCACTGACATATCAATTGCCTAGAGTTGTTAGCAGTGCACCTTGCCTTGAACCGTCTCAAAGGGTGTTTACGAGGCAAGCACGTGCTGGTCCGAATGGACAACACGGCGACCGCTGCGTACATCAACTGACAAGGTGATCTGCACTCCTGTCGCATGTCGCAACTCACCCGCCACCTCCTCCTTTGGAGTCAGAAGGTTCTGAGGTCACTTCGTGCCATTCACATTCCGGGTCTGCTCAACCGTACGGCCGACGAGCTGTCACAAGCTACGCTCCCGGGAGAATGGAGACTCCATCCCCAGACCGGTCCACGGTGTTTTGGGTTTGGAGACGTTTCGGAGCCGCTCAGGTAGATCTGTTTGCCTCTCCAGAAACCTCTCATTGCCAATTGTTCTACTCCCTGACCGAGGGAACACTCGAAACGGACGCACTGGCACACAGTTGGCCACGGGGCCTGCGCAAGTATGCGTTTCCCCCAGTGAGCCTTCTCACACAGACGCTGTGCAAGGCCAGGGAGGGAACGAGGAGCAGGTCCTGTTTGTGGTGCCGTATTGGCCCACTCGGACCTGGTTCCCCGAACTAATGCTCCTCGCGACAGCCCCTCCCTGGCAGATTCCTCTGAGGAAGGATCTACTGACTCAGAGACGGGGCACCCTGTGGCACCCGCGTCCAGGCCTCTGGAAACTTCATGGCTGGTCCCTGGACAGGATGCGGAGGTTCTTGGTGACCTACCCAAAGTAGTTGACACCATACTCTTCGGCTAGAGCACCGTCTACGAGACCGCTTACCACTTGAAAGTGGAACCTTTTCGTGCGAGTGTGTTCTTCTCGTTGAGAAGACCCCCGGAGATGCCCGATTGCGGTCGTGCTTTCCTTTTTGCAGCAAGGGTTGGAGCGTAGGCTGTCTCCCTCCACCCTTTAAGTCTATGTCGCTAAAAATAAATTATTGCTGCTAACCATGACCCCGTGGAATGGAAGTCAGTAGGGAAGCATGACCTGCTCATCAGGTTCCTTAGGGGGCGAGAAGGCTAAATCCTCCACAGACCCCCTCTATACCCCCTTGGGACCTGACTCTAGTGCTCACAAAAGCACTCCCCAGGGAATTTCCCCCCCCTTTCGCAGTAGGTCGAGCTAAAGTTGCTTTCATGAAAAACTCTTCTCCGCTGCACTGACCCATCAAGAGGGTAGGGGACCTGCACGCATTTTCGGTCGACGATTCGTTTCTATAGTTTGGGCCGGCTGACTCCCAGGTACTCCTGAGGCCCCGGCCCCCCCGTCTATGTACCCCAGGTTTCCACTACTCTCCCTTCAGTGATCAGATGGTGAGCCTGCAATTGGCTGCCCCCCCTGAGGTGCAGACCCAGCCCTAGCTTTGCATTGTCCTGTCCGAACCTTGAGATGCTACGTAGACCGGATACAAAGCTTTAGGACCTCAGACCAGCTCTTTGTCTGTTATGGAGGCCGGCAGAAGGTGAATGCCATCTCTAAGCAGAGGATGGATCACTGGATAGTGGATGCCATCACCCTTGCTTATCAGGCACAGGGTGTGCCCTGCCCGCTTAGGTTGCGAGCTCACTCTACTAGAAGTGTTGCATCCTCCTGGGCGCTGGCTCGTGGCGCCTCGCTGACAGATATTTGTAGAGCTGCAGGCTGGGACACCCCCAACACTTTCGCTAGATTCTATAGCCTTCGTGTGGAGCCGGTATCCTCCTGTGTTCTCACCTCAAACGGGTAGAGGCACTGAGAGGCCCTGGTTAGTGTCGGCTTGCTAAAACTGCTCCAGAGTGTCCGTACTGTAGGCCCTGTCGAGCTCCCCCATCCCCTCGACAGCCAGACGTGGCGGAACGTCCGACGCCAAGCCCTCACGCGTTGAATCCGTGAGAACCAGTAGAGGGCTGGGATTCATATGTAGAGGCCTAAGTGGTTCCCATATGTGTAAAGTCCACGGTATAGCCTCAGAGCCTGTGTTTCCCCTGCAGACTTCTGCCATTCCATGAGGGTTACAATCGCCTCTAATCTTCCATATGCACCTAAACGGATGTGATATGTGTAAGTGCTTCCAAAGCCATCCTTCGGGAAGGATGGGGCTTCCGCAACATTACTGTTCCAAGTGGTACGTTTTTTCCCAGTGTTATCCAATCTCACTGAGAGGGTAGTGCTACGACAACAGTGACTGGTCTTCTTGTTGCGAGCCCCGGCCTACACCAAAAAGGGGAGCAGGAGGCTCGCACAGGACCCCGACGGGCAGCACTCCATGGCGCTTTGGTAGGGATCCCAATTCGTCGGTCACGACGTGACTCGTAGTGACCAACTGAAAGGGAACGTCTCGATTACGTATGTAACCCTCGTTCCCTGAAGAAGGGAACGGAGACGTCACGTCCCGTCGCCATGCCTGCTTTACCACCACTGAGCGGCCGGGTCACCGGCTTGGCTCCTCAGCGAAAACCTGGTATGCGTTGCACTGGCTGCCTTTTTATGCTCACGCTGTGATCAGCGGCAGCTGGATGCAATCATCGCATGCCAATGTGCATTGGCTCGTTTAGTTTACACTCGAAGTGGATTGATCTCTCTAAGCAAAATCCCAATTCGTCAGTCACGACGTGACGTCTCCATTCCCTCCTTCAGGGAATGAGGGTTACATACGTAATCGAGACATTGCTGTTCCATCAATAGGCATACCTACTATGAATCCCATAGCCGTTCTAGACAGGTGGAGCTGGGGGAGGTGGAGGGTTAAATCTATCTAGACTTTCATGACTGAGCTAGATATTAAATCAAATAACAAATATCAACGAAATAGACGAAAATAGTTTCAATCAAAGCCACAGCAAAACGTTTTGCATCTCTGAGCAACACACGACGGTGTTTCCTTATTGAATTAATCAGCTTTTTGAACAAATCAGTTGAATAAATGAATCAATGACTCACTCGGGCGTGATTTGCCGCCACCTACTGGCGATTTTAGGTTTATATTTAAAGTATATTTTCCTTTTTTTCCCAAAATAATTTCAAATATCATTATTGAACATTTTGTTTCAATATAATCTCAATATAATTTATGCATTGGTGCAGGTTAACTACATTCATGTCCTGCATTAAACAGTCTGTGTAAATGCAACTAAAAGCCACTTCAACAGATTCTGTGCCACCCTCTGCATTGCAAACACACATTTACTTGATTGTTAACAATCGTTTTAGTGATAAATAACAATTAATGCCATATAATCCAAACAAAATTGGTTAGACCTCTAACTATTTATGTATTGTGTCTTACTATTTAAATGTATTGAGTAAATTTAAGAATTGACACAAACGATTATGCATACATTTAATTAGGTTTGAAAACATGGCCTTGTAAAGGTAAAAATGCCCATAAAAGGTAAAAATCAATTTAAACTATTGGAGAGGTTCATTTCTATTACTCAGCAAACTAATCACCACACAGAATATGAAGAATATCAAAAGCTTTGGGAGGTCGGCTGCCCACGGCAGTCCAAAGCCTGTCAAAATACCAGCACAATAACACGCACAGCAAAATATCGTCTAATTGTTGTTATCGCCAAAATTCCAGAAAATATCGAGACATCATTGTTTGTCATTATCGCACACCCCTTAATGATTTATTTTATGAAATATGAATTTGTTCCATAAACAAAATAAAATCTGATAATAGCTAGACCCGGATCAGTTTTTTTTTCTACTTTTGAATGCCATTGACTTTCAAATATGATGAATCCTTTGCAAGAGACCTGCTAGAGACCATGCTATTTTCATGTATAAAAACCATTTATATTGTGTGAGAAAAATATTAAATGTGTCATTATAAAGACAACTGAATTAAATCATTTTTTATATTATCTTGATATTATATAAAATAAGCTTTTATATTAGCATTGGAAACAGTTTAAATATTATGTGAAAAATATTTAACTCCAATTACTCTACAAAAGCTCACTTTTATCTTCACAAAACTACAGTACATAAGCTGTTTTTACTGTTAAAATGGTTCTGTTAATATGCAATTAATGCAATCAATAAATTCTTCATAAAGTAGACTGAAATAGTACCAACATCCAAATACCAAATTTGAATAATGTGAAAGTTAAAATCATTATATACATATACTATCTACATAAACTTTCTTTATTTTGTAAAGACCCCCCTAGCACCCCCTCACGGCCCCCGAACCCATATTTTGAAAGTTTCTGACCAAGATCAAATTAGATATTTGAAATAGCACTGGTATTCTCATGTTTCATGGATTCCCTTATTTTTTTAATGAGTAAAATAATGTCTGTGTTTAACATTACATAAACATAACTATCAAATTACCATTAATTTCTGCATTTATTAAAAAACTGTTAGGGCACCTTTTAACTGTTGCAGGCATAGGAAATGTACTCAGGCATTAGCATCATCAGCTTTTGCTGCAGTTGTTGAGACTGTGCAGCAAACTGGAACTAAGAAACTTCCCTCTACAAAGCGAAGGCTTTGAGGTGACAAAAGCGAGAACAGATTAAACCATAGTAACGTGCTCCATACAATTACTCAGATGCAGGCGACACCTCTGAACACTGTCCCTTTATTACCACTTCTCACACCGTCGGTTCGTCTTGTGCAAAGGACAAGGGCAGACCCCATTAAGTGGCAAATTGCCGTCTCACGGCTTAATCAGGCGGCATCAGCATTCTGTAGGGACCATATGAAAAGCTATTATGGTCAAATCAATTCTCAATTACCTCTTTGCCACCACCATCGACACGTTAAATAAATGTTCAGCGCTGTCACAGCTATTTCTCCTTGTGAGGCGACGATGGAATAGCTGCACACACGTTATTTGAGAGCCATGCGAATGCTAATGGATTGTAAACAATCACGAAATAACAGCATGATGTGAAAGTGGGACAGATAAGCATCAGAAGGAACAAGCAGCATTAAGAGATTCATTAGAAGCGGTCACACTCAGACCAGAAAAACAGCTTGCCGGACGTTTGTCGTGGTGAAAAACACATACGTGATGACACAGAGATGCTAGCATACATGATTTAGCCACCAGCAGTATTAGCAAAAAGTAGGGCACTCAAAAGTTTTAAACAAATGAGGGAATTAAGAAATTAGCTCTTTTTGTGCATTATACTGTAAATTTGCACTTTGAATGTTTCCACAACATACCAACACACCGTAACGTAGAACATATCGGTAGGTGCTATTCACACCGAATGATGTGATGCAGGCAGTGGAATGGAAAAAAGCAAGGTTCTGAGATGCTAATTGAACTACTTTTAACTTGAGTTTTTTCAAATGTTGTTTCATGCGCGAGAGGAGCAAGTGCAACAGTCAAACGCGTCAATGTTTACATAGAAAAAACTATGGAAAAGCAGAACAGTGGAATGCAAAAACCTGTAAAGAACTATACTGTATGTCTTATATTTCATATTTGCATGATGCTGACAGGCTATTTTCTTTGTTTTTACAAAACATTCAATGCTAATAATAGTCTACTTTTAGTAATTTTGCATTTGAATTGTCTTGACTTTTAAGACGTTAAGCATTTTTTAATATTATTTCTGAACATGTTTGATTTGTTTAAGAAAAGTTTGTACAATACAGTATGTGCATTCATATTTCATTCATCTTTTCTGCAAAGATATATAACAAGTGAATTTTTTAATTTTTTTATTTTATTTATTTTATGTATTTCACCAATTTTAGTTGGTGCACATGGAATAGAACTAGATCGTGTATCATATTGTACTTAAGTTTTTAAGTTGACTAGTTAAAAAGTCAAGGAAGAAAAATGAAATTGAAATCTTGAATTGGTCAAACATTCTGAAAAAAAATAGATTTTATCTTTTGGCCATATGAAGGAAAATAAAGGAAAGCCATAAACTAATCAAAACCAGTGTGACAGATGGCGAATCAATTTCAGTTGCCAACCCTGCCAGGCCTGGATAGACCGAACTCAGTAATCCTGTCCACCACACACTGAAAGAATTATGATTGTACAGTCATGAGTAAAATAATGATATGCATGGTAAATATTTTCTGGTTCACTCATTTTGTATATTTTGTATTCATTAAATTGTGTTCTTATCTGGATCATTATCCCCATAACAGCCTAAGTGACCTTTACACACAACAACAACAAACACTTTTAATTAATTAATTAATTAATTTTAGAACATCAAGGTCAGAATCTTTGAATAATTACAGCTAAGAAATAAAAGCATTACAAATTATCCCTAAAACATACACTTTCGCACACAAATCAGACACAGCACACACACTCATCGCTGACCTCCCCACAGAAACACTCCTTCCATTTGGTTTCACCTGTTATCATGGAAACTAAAGCTCTTCGATAAGTCTTTAAAAGCTCTAGTTGTCGACACACCTGTAGAAATATATGGAGTGGGGTGTTCATTAAAAAGCTAACTGTCTTCAGTTTTAGTACTCACTTCCTTTTTTTATTTAAGAAACGATGGGTTAGACATCAACAACAAAATGGTATTATTTCTACCACCAACATGGAAAAGAACAGAGAATTAGAAAATCCTGCAGATTGCCTAGTTTTCCTAATTGTAGATTATCTTCATACTCTTTATTCAGACACTTTAATTATGCGTGTGCCAGGAATCGACTGGAAATTAGCAGATGTTCTTCTTCGCCTAATGAATTCAACACTAATTTTCGGTTTTAACAGTACGTCGTTATTATAGTGGACAGATTTTTAAAAGGCATTTTAACCATTCAGAGTTTGATGATAAATCTAAAGCAGCATGAGTGATCACCTGTGACCTTCCTCATTATTCATGAGGTGGGGGATTTTAAACAAAATCCTAATATTAAACAGCCCGGACACTTATAGATGAACATACAAATGAATGAAGACAGAGTTATTTAAGAACAAATATCTATTTGTGCTTTTGTGATTTTAGTTTAATAAAAAATATATTTAATATTTGTATTATTTTAAGGGGATTTTACTAAATATTAACCTCTAAATTATGCACCGTTTATCATCTGCAATACCACGCTGTAGCCATGGCTGTATAGCCCTAAATATAAATACATATAAACTATCGTGGTATTGCAATAACAAAATTGTCTCGAAATCATCAAAAGAAAGGAGAAAGGAAGGAGAAAGGAGTAAAACGTGACAGACAGACTGCGGTGAAAACACAAATCAGGTATACGACTAACACGAAGAGCCACTTGTTAAATCATCACCCCGAAAAGTTTCGTGAAGATACGAGGAACAAAATCCATCCGGGACAAAAAAATAAAACAAGGAAGCAATGTTAGAAAAAATAATAGGTTACCTTTGTCAAGGTCCAGCTGGTGCAATTATTTTATTTTATAAAAGGGAGTTTTAGGTCATTTGACCCACCACATACCGCTAAGCAACAGTTATGATTAGAGGATAAAGAAAAGAGGACAGGATATGACATGGTTAATTTGTACATCACTGTGATGTTCAATCATTGTTTAATACACACTTACGGCACTTTTTTCCAAGTATTCTTGTCTTTTTTGTTTTTTTTTTTTTTTTTTACATATCGCAAAAATATCATACCGTGGATTTTATACCAAGGTATTACCGTGAGATTTTGATATCATTACATCCCTAATCTAAACCATTTGCTGCAGAGTGAGAACGTAAGACATAAAGCGCATTACTTGTATTAGGTTATTCATTTTAGTAAAAGTTGACATTTAAATGTTGATTTGAAGTGTCAGTTATTATTATTGCAGTCAAATCTGGACACAGAGAAAGCATTTTGTTACTCATACTAGCTACAGCATGATCAGTCATACAAAAGTCATCAGAATAAATATTGGCTCAGCGTGACCAGGGGGATCTTTGAAAATATATAATTGAGTGTTTACATACCATGAACAGAGATGGTCTGTGGATGAGTTGTGTATCTTCCTCCTGTTTGAAAAATCTGCATCGCAATCAGTGACAAGCAAATTGAGATTCAAGTAGCTTTATTGGCATGGTAAAAAGGCTAAACAAAGCACTGATATCGCTTCAAACCAATGGTGTTGAGCAGTGTTAATTTCATTGATGAATAATTTTCATCAAGGACATTTTTTTCACCGACGACAACGAGACGACAACGAACTAAAACTTTATTTGAATGACAAAAAATAGTTTGAAAATCTATTGACATTTTCGTCAACGTATAAAAACGAGATGAAAATGTTAGGGAGGGACGATGAGCTTATGAACCGGCGTGACATAAGCTACCATACACTTGCTGCACGTCGCACAAAACATAAAAAAATGTCAATATGTGGGAGTAAGAGAAGAGCAGACATATGGATAAATCTGACGATGCAAGAGAGAACTCAATTCGGTCCGGTTTTCTGAGCGCACACACTGAAGCATACACACACAGAAAGCATGTCTCACAGCACACGAGTACTCTTTCACATTGCATGAACGGAGAATTAACCACAAAATGATTTCGAATTGTCCGTTTTGACGAGTATTCACATAAACACAGTTGATTACGTCTTAAGTAAACGTAAACAGTAGGGAGAACGTGTATCAGTACATTGCAGCTGTGCATTCAGTTTTAAAGGGACAGCAGCCTAATTTAGTTGCTATTGTCCCAGTCATTGATGTTAATCAAGCAACAAAAGAAAGACAGAAAATCACGCACTGCTCTTGACTGAAAAACTTCAGTAGCCCTAAAGATTCATCTAAATTTATTTATAGAAATAAATATGTCTGCTTGAAAGAATTAAGAATATGGTAAACAAGTTGCTATAAAGAATGCATAAGCTAAATCGGTGTCTATCATGATAAAACCTTAATATCAAACCTATATAATGAGTTTGGAAATTTTAGAGAAATGCTTAATAAATGCACTGTAACTAAACCCATTAGATTTTAGCCGACAAAATGTACTGTAGATTTAGTTGACTAAAATCTTATGATATTTACTCGACTAAAACTAGACTAAAATTAAAAACAATTCAGATGACTAAAATATGACTAAAACTAAATGGCATTTTAGTCAAAAGACTATGACTAAAACTAAAGCAAAATTTGCTGTCAAAATTAACACAAATACACATTATCAAATTTAGAGGCTACAATAGGCAGCGAATCAGGCAGTGACTGACAGCGCTCTGGTCCAATGGCCAAAAAGTCACAAACCACATTCAACAGCATATTAAAACGAAATAATCTTTAGAGTAATTTTATGAACAAATGTGGAAAATTAAAAACGAAAGAAAAAAATTCAAGCAGTGTCATCTTAGATTCCAGTGCAGTAAAACAGATGTCGGCAGGGGGTGCTGCAGCACCCTCAGCACACCCACTTCCCGCGCCTATGCTGTCTGGTACAGGTTGTTTGACATTTAGGTACTGAGTAATATTAGTTACATGTTAGTTATATGTAATTATGCATAATTTACTATAATTACTATAGTAAGTATATGTAAAAAAGTGTTGCCAAATAATGCAATAGAGAGCATTAGAGTAGTATAGTACAAACAAATAAGAGTGTGAATGATTATATACTTGTTTTAAAGTAAACAGAAACACTTTTTTGCCTTTGTGACTTAATAATTTATGCATCAGAAGGTTAATCTGCATACTCGTATTACGCAATCATCTTGGCCAAACTGTTTTCACATTTCACAGTTGATTTGCTACAAGTTCTCATAACATGCACAATGACTCCCTAGAGCTGAAGTTAGTGTCCTTAGACTCGTTAATGGCCTCAGTACAAGCTGTGTGACAGTACACCCACAAGAACTTAAAAGAGTGCGAACAGCACCACGAGCAAACTGTGGCATTTTAATGGGCGCTCCTTTCTCTAATCATTTAGCTGTAATCTGCCAGGGACATGAACCCACTGCCTGTAAAAGTAACCAAGGCTCAGCGAACAACAGAAGATGGGCAGATCTGAGCGAGGAGACTTAGGAAAGGGAGCCCGGGAACGTCGGCCGGGCGTTTCTTTGATGCTGAGAGTTGACCCGTGAATGCCAACAAAAGCGAGTGGTAATGAGTGTAAGTGTTGCCTGAAGGTGCCGTCTTTATCATATCATCATGCCACGCTCTTCACACACACGGTGACTGAACACGGCGCCTCAGGACTCACTTCTGCGACTAGTCACCCCGCATTCTCTTGATCAAATCCAGCTCTCGCCATCCCATTTAATTAGCTCCCACGGTGGAAATCCATTAGTGGTCGGAGTCCTGCTGCGTTTGCGTTTATTTCAATGTACACAAATACACACACAAACAGAGAATCTTCTTTTTTCTTAAATGCTGGAGCGTTAAAGAAACCCACACAGACTTGACATGGACTTCAGTCTCAGTAGGTCGAAAATACGGTGGTGTTTAGGACCGCGGGAGTCAATTTCTGCCTGTGGCTCTGAAAGGGAAGTTCAGAACGGAGAAGAAAGAGAAAAGCAAAGATCAGTGGGCTGCCACAAGGGTGTTTGACGACTGTGGCTCAGAGCAGCAGTGGAAGCAATGCAAACGATTCTTCTGAGAACATCACGCTGCTCCCAGCTCACTACGGTGAATGTCTGTCACAGTGGCAACACGGCCACCGATGTCACCCACAGGCCAAGTGCATCAAACTATACTTCTACTTTTTTTAAATGCATGCCGTGACTCAGGTGTCCATTACCCGAGTTAAGAACCTGTGTCACCAAGAATGTGAGACGGCAGGTGGCTACAAAAACGTAATTTTGGTGCTTGTGTGCTAATTACAAATACAGCTGGACACGAAGCAGATACTCATGTATGGATTAAGATTATTCATAGAGCAGCCATCTGAGTGGGTGTGGACCGTAGAAAAAAGATGTAATTAAGGCAGTAAAAGAAGTTCGACTGAATGGGAAATCGTGTTTATGGTGATTCATTCTTTGTGGAAGGCAAGATGCAAAAAGTTTGTGGTCAGTAAGACATTTTATTGTTTTTGAAAGAAGTGCTCACTAAGGGCTGCATTTTATTTGATCAGAAATACAGTAAAAAAGTAATACTGTGAACTATTATTACAATTTAAAATAAATGTTTTCTATTTTAATAAATATTTTAAATAATTTAAAATTAAATTAGTTTTTATGATGGCAAAGCTGATTTTCAGAATCATTACTCCAGTCTTCAGGAATACTGCGAAAGCATTCTAATATGCGATTTGTTGTCCAGAGTGACATTTTTTATTATTATCAATGTTGGAAACAGTTTTTGCTGTTTAATATTTTTGTTGAAACCATGATACAGTTTTTCAGGATTCTTTGATAAAGAGAAAGTTAACAAAAACAGCATTTATTTGCTAATTTTATAACATTATAAATGTCTTAACTGCCACTTCAGTTTGATTAATGTTATGCATCCTTGCTGAAGAGCTCATGTCTGAATGAAGATTATTTATAGAAGCAGCTATCTGAGTGGTTGCAGACCATAGAGAAAATATTTAATTATGGGAGTAAAAGAAGTTCGATTGAGTGGGAAACTGTGGGTGTGGTGATTCATTCTTTTTTTCTCAGACTTCACCGGGCTAACATTTCAGTGATATCCACTGTTGAACATACACAAATTCATCCAGATATTTTTAAACTCCCTATTTCTATTGCAGAAATAACTGGCATACTCTCAAAACTGTTTTCTGTTCTCAAAACTGTCCAGATTGTTCATATGCTTACACTCACTTGAAAGAAAGGGCAAAAGCGATGGAGGAGTTGATCTTGTCAAATGAAACACCGCTGCAGAAGTATTGCTTTTTACTGTTTTTAATGTCTGCAGGGCTTGAGTCTTTTGCTGCAGTCTCGAGAGGTTTTCAGTGGCAGTGTCATCAACTAACATTCCAAACAATAAGTCTCAAAGTCCCTTCCTTCAAAGACACACCAAAGATCCTATGAAAAGTCCCTAGGGGTGTAGCAGCCATTGGCACTTTCCACAAAAAAATGGTACATAAAATATACAAGACAAGCAACTGAACTGAATACAAAACGGTGTGATCTAATTACGATAACCATGGAACACCGTATTGACCGAATATAAGACAATGTTTTATCTGGAACTACATCTGCAAAAAAAAAAAAAAAAAAAAAAAAAAAAAAAATAACGCGGTCGTCTTGTATTCAGGGTCTAGACTTTGACATGTCAATAATACACCCACAACAATAGGTGGCACCCAATACGCATAAAACGAGTGTGCCATGAAATACGTAAATGCGTGTTGTAATGATGGCACCAAACTCCTTTGTGATTTTAAAACGTAAGACAGTACCAGATTTGAAGACTACATTAAGATTTAACTTCTACGGTTAATAAGATTTTGGTAGGCTACTATTAGATGGATAGCCTAAATGTCCTAATTTTTTTTTAAATGATATATCAAAAAGTGTATATTTTTTAAATGTGATTGTTGGTACAGTTGACCAGTTTTTACCATACTTTCAAAACAAAAATTAAAATAGGAAAAATATGCAACATGAAAATAATTGAAGACAAAATGTTTTACTGAAAAAAACAAGATTTGTTTTTTAAAAAGCCTTTTTCCAAAAAGTACATCTAAAAAAAAAGGGGGGTCGTCTTATAATCAGGGTCGTTTTATATTCGGGCCAATACGGTAACTAGTGGCGGGAAAATGAAAACAAAGGAAAACAGGAAACAATAATGAGCAAACTAAAAGTCCATGAAAATGAACTGAATGTAATTGTGAAAAAGGTTTGTCAGCAGCCATTTCTCCAGTCTTCATTATCACATGATAATTGATTATGCTGATTTGATTCTCAAGAACCATTTTTTGTCATTTTCACAGTTTAAAAGGTAGGAATTGATTACATTTTAATATATATGAAAATAGAATACAATTTAACATTTATTTAAAATTATTAAAAATATTTTTCACAATATAAACATTTTTACTGTATTTTTTTGTCAAATAAATGCAGCCTTGATGAACGTTAGAATCTTCTTTCAAAAAATGTTTTTAAAAATCTAAAAAATGCTCCAAGCTGTTGAATATAATATTGTTAATAAATTTGATTGGTTGAACTTGACAAATACACTATTATTGTGTAAACAGCAACATTTAGTGTTATTTTAATTTTGCCAGTTGATTTTATATAACATCTGATAGTTTAAAGGGATAGTTCACCCAAAAATGAAAATTTGATGTTTATCTGCTTACCCCCAGGGCATCCAAGATGTAGGTGACTTTGTTTCTTCAGTAGAACACATATGATGATTTTTAACTTTAACCGTTGCAGTCTATCAGTCGTATAATGCATGGCAATGGTAACAAAATCTATGAGAGTAAAAAAAACATGCACAGACAAATCCAAGTAAAACCTGCGGATGTGAGTATTTATATAATTTTTACCTCTAATACACCACTATGTCCAACTGTCTTTGAGCGCGCGCACGGCATCCGGTGCGTGAGGTGTGTACGCGCTCTGGCGTAGTTTACGCAAGCGCCGGAAGTGATCTCTCGCGCGTATACGTCACTCATTGTTTACACAGTGCACAGTCATTGTAGGTACGACGGCTAATCAAAATGGTACTTACTTGCGCTTATCCGGATTGTTCAAACCGACTTAAAACTAAATGATTACGTTCTCTCGAACAAACTCATTCGGGAGTGGTGACTTTCCACGTATTCCTAACTTCTGAGCCTGCTCGCCTGAAGTTATGGTTGACTGCTCTTCGGCTGGATATCAACACACCATTAACGTAAACTACGCCAGAGCGCGTACACACCTCACGCACCGGATGCAGTGCGCGCGCCCAAAGACAGTTGGACATAGTGGTGTATCAGAGGTAAAAAATTAACAAAGTCACCTACATCTTAGATGCCCTGGGGGTAAGAAGTAAACATCCAAATTTTCTTTTTGGGTGAACTATCCCTTGACATTACTGCATGTATTGATTTAAGTCACAGGACTCCAGTTTAAACCCTATTATTGCAAATTGTCTATTTCCTATGTTAAATTCTCTGACTGTGTGAGAGATAATCAACACCCAATGCCCAATACCCAATTCCCCCTTATCAACATCACCACCATCTTCCTGTCCTTCATACCACCAACACATGTGAAGGCTCACGATAGAAGCGTCACAAGAAGAAGGTGAATAAAACTGGAACACTGCTGGCAGTGCGTGATGAGAGGCACCTGGTGCTTATTGCATGTCGCTGCAGGTATCATAAATCCCACATTGTGCCTTTCCCTTTCACAACCTGCCTCCATTAATGCATGTGTTGGCCTTGATGTCCAGGAATGGAGCAGCATAGCTGGGCTGGCTTTGAACGATGACTGCCTGCATTCAACCCTCTAGATCTACTTCCCCTTCCTACACACCCGCTCACCTCAACAAGGAAATCTTGCTCCTTTTCTGTTAGTATCCTCTGGAGCTTCACATCTCCCCCTAAACACTTTGCTCCATTCACTTCCTCTTCTTTTTCATTTTTTGTGTGCAATAAAAGCCTTTCAGTGGTGTGCAACCTCTAATATCAGCATTTTGGAGAACTTGCAGTGCTTTTTTCACAAACACTAACAAAAATGTTTGCTTTTTGATCTCGCCCCATCTTCGATATCACTGACTTAATGTGACAAGAAATAAATTCTCTTAAAAAAAAAGAAAAATTTACAAAAATACTCACAAAATTGATTCAAATAATATGTTTTGCCTCTCTTAAGCTGCAAGAGCTGATCACTAGTAAACTGAACCCGTTGCTAGTAGGTTAATCAGCTCACTCAAACTCATTCTATACATTATAGATCATATAGATCTATACTTTAGATCAATAAGCGGTATCCATAACTTTAAATTAATGTTAAAATGTATATTTGCACAAACAATGAAGCAAATGTGCATGTGAAATTCAGTAATATGCCAACTCCGTATGAATAAACCACTATGAGCACTGCAACGTTCTACACCTAATGCAATGAAGTAAAAAGGAAAAAATCTGAAAAGAAAATAGGCAATAAATATATTTTAAAAAGTCTTTAATGTATGAAGAATTCACAACACAGTACCTACTGTATAAATAATAGCTAATACTAGTATACTTATATGCTATTATTTCAATCCATGTTTTCATAAGGACAATTCACATATACAAAGTTTCGGGACTGGGTCAGTCAGACTTTTTAAAAAACATTTTTTGAAAGAAGTCTCTTATGCTCAACCAAGGCTGCATTTATAAAAAATAATAATAAATAAAAAAAAATACAGTAAAAGCAGTATGTGAAAAAATATAATTTAATTTAATTTGGCGCTCATGAAACATTTCTTATTATGATCAATGTTGAAAAAAGTTGTGCTTAAGTTTTGCAGAAATTGTGATATATTTTTTTCAGGATTCTCTGATGACTAGAAAGTTCAGAATAACAGCATTTATTTAGTTTTGTAACATTGTAAATGTGTTTACAGTCAATTTTGATCAGTTTAACCATCCTTGTTGAATAAAAGTATTAATTCCCTTTAAAAAAGAAGTCTTACTGACCCCAAACTATTGAACAGTAAACAGTAGTGTATTACAGTTTTTCTCAGTCGCTTTGGTGCATTTCTCAGATCAGAAATTAAATTCTCAAAACTACTTGGCCAACCTCCACATTATCTAGTCACTTGTGCACATCATAAAAGCAGTTTATCATTCTTTTGAATAAGTTGTGATTGCTTTGATACATTCATGCAATTGATTATGTACATTAATCTGCGGTTTCCTATATTATCAGTTGCTAATGCCATGTTGCTCAAAATTTATTATATAGTTCTCTGTGCAATAGCCTTTCCCCTCAAAACATCTAGTCATTAAATGCAAAATGGTTGATCTAATTGTCATAAACTCTCAAGCATATTTTCTACACATTTCTAATAGACTTTTTGTAAATTCGCCATGAACTGTGCAAGTGAATCTTGACTTTCACTAATGAAGAGAATGTAGATCAACCAACGATAAACCATTTTTCTGAAATAGCTCAAAGGTTCATCTCCTGAATCTTCAGTTGGAGAGCATATACTGTATAGACAGAGGGCAACACAAGAGTTACAACTTCTGACAATGGACTTTCTAATTTTATTTTCATCTTTGTGCCCATATTTATTTTTCCTTTTCTATATCACAATGACATAGGAAAGGGGTTTAATTTTTTTTTTTCCTTGGTCAGACCACTAGTAAACGTGTAACTGGGAATTCTATCCAGTCTCTTTCAATTAATATCCCACATACAGTTGTAGCGAATCAGCTCATGGGGAAATATGAATAATTAATCATAACTAGTTATAATTAATTATAAATATTTAGATCCGCTGTAGATATTTACTTGACCTCTCAGGGTCAACTGTCTGTCAATTCTAAGAACGTTAATTTCCTGGTTAAGGGAAATAACTTTCTTACTGTACAACACTCTAAACAGAGTTGTAGCATAATCTGGCATGATTAGGCTACCTCCAGTTATGAGCAAACAATGGAACAACGTCAAGTGTGATACAGTAAGATTTATTAACTACATAAATCACTTAAAACTAGTCTAACATACTAAATCAAACACACACACACACACAACACAACCCCCAACACACACACGCATACAGTTGGTATAGGAAAGGGTTAAAGCTTAACTCAGTAAAGAGGAGAGAAAATAAGAATATGAAGTTATGGAACCATTTGCATATTCAGCAGATCTACCGCCTGAAGGAAACATCATATTCTTAGTTCAAACACACCTTTGTAAAAAAGATGCAACTGATACTTAATGTATCAATTAACAAGACTAAGTTTGATACTTGCATGTCTCGTCTGTCTGAAAGAAAGACTTAGAGGGTTGCAGAGCGTTCTAGCTCATGTCTTCATCTTCTCAGAATTCAACCAAACCACCGACTCTGGGCGGGTCACTGATGTGAGGCCTTTAAGGTCTGAGAAGATTCACGCCTCTCAAGATGGCTTGTCCAATGAGAAAGGCCGGAATCCCAAGTGGGAGTTTGGAATTGCTGGAGGTTTTTACGACCCTTTGTGTGAGGGCATGGTAATTTGCAAATGTAATTCGCTTGGGGTGTTGATGTACAACTAATAAAGATTCTTAGAACACTAATATGTTGCATAGGTACCAACATATAATATCCACTCTCGTTCAGATCATCAGAAGACGAATTCATAGATACTAAACATGGTAGGATTACATATAGGTAAGATGACAGGAATGAGTGGTTCCATCATAAGCCTGCATAAAACAGTATAAAATATCAAAGACAACATACACAATGACCTGAAGGATATGTGTGTTCATTCAAAGAAAGGTTTTCCTATTAATTAATTAGAGAAGAGTCCATTTTTACTGTGCACTGTGTCTTTCCTATAGAAAATGTAGTGAGAGGGGGAGGACTCTCAACATGCCATTAGGTCGTAAAATCTATCTGGTCTAGTAAAGGTGTCAGGGTTGCCATGGTACTTTTCTTCCTCACGTTTTCCTTCCACTCAACTTTCTGTTAAAATGCTTGGATACAGCACTCTGTGAACACCCAGCTTCTTTGGCAATGAATGTTTGTGGCTTACCATCCTTGTGAAGGGTGTCAATGATTGTCGTCTGGACAACTGTCAGATCAGCAGTCTTCCCCATGATTGTGTAACTTAGTGAACCAAACTGAGAGACCATTTTGAAGGGCTCAGGAAACCTTTGCAGGTGTTTTGAGTTGATTAGCTGATTGGCATGTCACCATATTCTAATTTGTTGAGATGGTGGGTTTTTGTTAAATGTGAGCCAAAATCATCACAATTAAAAGAACAAAGACTTAAACTACTTCAGTCTGTGTGACATTGAATTTCACAACTTTGAGCGAATTACTGAAATACAAATGAACTTTTCCACAAACATTCTAATGATGAGATGTACGATGTATATATTACGGGAAAATTGTTTGTAGATGCTGTAAACTGGGTAAGTTCGTTGTACTACTTTTTTTTTTTTTTTTTTTTTTTTCTAACTTTTATTTGTCAAAACTACCTTACAGTAATTAGAAACATTTACATTTATGTATTTAGCCAATGCTTTTATCCAACATGTCAAATGGATTTGTACAGTACAATAATAACACGATTAGAAAAGTGCTTTAATAGAGTGCTTTGAACATTTTTCTGTGGACCAAATAATGTCACACCACAGTACACTGTTGTTACACTGCAGGACATTTCAAATACTAAGATATTTTTATATTTTTTTGTTTCCAACAGTTAGACTCCCATATGCTAGATGTTGTTCCAAACCTGTACACGGTAAAAAAGGTAAAAAAGCTACCACTGTGGTATCCTTTCTGAGGGTACACCATTGTAAATTATTTAC
The DNA here is from genome assembly GCA_018155175.1 of Sinocyclocheilus anophthalmus. Lineage (NCBI taxonomy): Eukaryota > Metazoa > Chordata > Actinopteri > Cypriniformes > Cyprinidae > Sinocyclocheilus > Sinocyclocheilus anophthalmus. Next base: position 24,715 of record JADLZN010008808.1, on the reverse strand, counting down.
CTCTAAAGGGTGCATATAAGTACGTTAAAGGTACATATTAATACATAAAGTGTACATATTGGTACTTAAATGGTACATATTTGTACCTTTTGAAAAGGTACCACCCCAGTGACAACTTTAGTACCTTTTTTTCTGAGAGTGTGTGATTTCTTTTTACTGCGGACAGAAAGCAGAATGTTGGTAACTTGGTAAACCAAACATTTTCTCATTGACGTACACTATATTTTTGTCCATATAATGGGAACCAAAACTGTTTGGTTGCCGACATTCTTCAAAATATATTTTATAAATTTTATTTATTACCTTTGAAAAGGTAAATATATTTCAATTAGTCCATATTAGCCCAAGTCTGTATTGTTCATTTTGAAATGTATTTCACGCTTCATGATTTTAATACAGGAGAATTCCCACATTTTAAATAGACAACTCAATATTTGTGCACAAAATATGACCTTTGACTTTCAAAACAGTAAAATTACAACTGCTCATTTGTATACTTACTATGTGTGTGCATGTAGTGTGGACATACATTAATAACATATCCCTGAGTGTGTGCATGTACGCGTGTCTGCTGGCATAATGCAGCTGAGCTTTGACGTGTTTGTGTGTGTCTTTGCATGCATTCCCAGGGTTAGTAGAATAGCGAGGCCCCTGGGTAACTGCTCAGTTGTGTTGTTATCAGAGAACATTCACAGCCTCCTCCACAAGCAGACCATGTGCAGAGAAGAGAGCGCTAGGGGAGTGAGACATGCCTCTATGGACATCTTATCTTAGGATGACCTTGGATGTAATCTCCCAAAGTGTATAATCGTCATCTGCATTCATCGCTGATAGTGTCTTCAATCTGCAGCCCTTAAGAAAAAACAATTATCATGCGTCAGCTGCACAATATAGTGTCTGTAAGATTCTTGGGGAGGTTTGCTTCTCACAAAGCCTGTCTGGCCAAAATATTGCTTTCTCAAAACAACTGATGTTCCACAGAAGAACACCAGTCACGTCCATACCCTGTTTTTTCTTCTCTGCTTCTGGCTAGTACTGAGATCCCCTTCAGATCCAGACAGACAGAATCCATCATGTAGTAGTAAGGCAGGTCTTCATAGACCTTATGTAGAAATGTTAATGTCAAACAAAAGAAAATAACACATAATAATATCTATAAATATTAGAGATATATATATATATATCCATTATGTGTTATTTGCATATACATTACATATATATATGTAATAAATAATTTTATTTGTCATATTCCTTTTTCATGACCAGTTGGATACAGATATGTCAATTAATTTGTCAATTAACCAATATTCAGAACCAAAATGATCATTAACCAACAATAAAAACATAATATGCATCATGAATTTGACAATGATTAAAATACAATTATTATGTATTATTAACATTGCTTTTTATTATCATTATTATATTATCTATATACACAAAAAATTTGTCAAGTAATTCTACTATATTTCATTTATAAGGCCTCATTGAGAGATTTGATATACATGTACTACTGCAGGTCATACGGAAGCATTTTTATTGCTATTAGGAGTGTATTTTTGCTGCATGTCAATAAAGAGTGCAGTGATTTTACCAGTTAAGTAGGCTTTACTTAATTGGTGTTACGACTGAGTGAGCTATGCTTTTATGAAAACTATAGGATTGTTTGTACTAGAACATTTTATTAATGCATCAGCTGCCAAGAAGAAGAAAGGGATGATAAATCTATATATATATAGATAAATATGAGAGAGCGTTGTGCAATGAAATTTTTTTAATCTGTTGGCTTTGAACAAGGCTCATCTAATCAGATCTTCTTCTCATTTTTTATAATATTATATTAGAAAAACATAAAAAAATATATTTGAGAATATTTACAGTACTCATATTTTGCAATATCTAGTTATTCATTCTAACATTCTATTTTCTAATCCTTATATAATGCTGTGTTTGTCAGCTGTGTGTGTAATGCATTTTAACTCTTCCTTTCGCTGACTTTTCAGCTGCACAGAGTGAGCAGAGGGTGTGTGCATACTTAGAACAGACACAAGGAGAGGGGCAAGTCTTTCGTGAGAACTCCACCATTCGCTGTAATCATGGAGGCCACTGCTTTGGACTCTGGGTGAAAAAGAAAAATGAAATTCTGCTAGAGAAGCAAGGTATACAGATACATTCCACACACACAACATACACACACAAAGAACTTCACAGTCAGTCTTACCTTTATTTCCTCCATTTAAAACAGGTTGCTGGACAAATTTGGGTGACCGTCAGGAGTGCTATGACCGCTGCGTGGTGACCAACCAACCGTCGGTGGCCCAGAATGGAACGTTTCGATTCTGCTGCTGCAACAAAGACATGTGCAACCTCAACTTCACTGAGGACTTCCCAAGTCCTTCCCCGACCACCGCACAGCCTCTACGTGAGTGTGTGTGTTCATAGACAAACAGATAGTGTTCAGCAAATGCAAACAAATGAGTTTGAGTGAAAGATGTGTTTGTACTAACAGTAGGTACAAATGAAAGGCAGGGGTTAAATTGGGCGGAATGACTCAGACGTGGCATTCAGCACATTTGGTTACATTGCAATTAAATTATTATTTTTTTATAATTATTAATATAATTAAATTTTTAAGGTTAATTAATAGCACATTATTGTTATATTGGCAATCTATTTGTTAATTCTAGTTCACTTTCTGGTTCATGAGTTAACATTTTGTCCTTGAATCCTTCAAGATTCCCGCCGACTTTACAGAGAGGAAGTCATAGTGTCGCCTTAGCAACTGTGTCCATGGTTGCTGTCCTCATCATTCTGCTTTTTTTCGGCTATCGCATGCTAAGAGGTGCGTTGCCGTAGTGATGTTATGATGCTTTAAATGTATGATTCAATCCTGATGATGAAATTACCTATGTGCATGTAGATTTATATACCCGTGTGTATTCCAGGACGTGGTAAACACTCTCTGCATACCTTGGATATTCTGGAGACTGCGCTTTCCCCTCCTTCTCTGGATTTGGACAACCTAGTACTGCTGGAGGTAAACAATCACATTTTATTTTTTTAAGCACGTGAAAATAGGAATGCCATTTCAAATAAATGCTGTCTTTTGAACGTCCATTCATCAAGAATCCTGAAAAAAATGCAGGATTTTACACCATAAGCAGCACAGCCGTTTCAACAGCAATGCTAAGAAAGTATTTCAGCACCAAATAAGCATATTAGAATGATCAGCACGGAATAAATTACATTTTTAAAATAATGAAAAATAGAAAACATATGATATAAAATAAATACAAATTAAAATAATATTTCACATTATTACTGTTTTTTCTGTATTTTTGATTAGATAAATGCAGCCTGGTGAGCATAAGAGACTTCTTCCAAAATCATTAAAAAAATCTTACTGACACCAAGGATTTGAACAACACAGTATATATACTTTCTATTTATATTGTTTTTTACTTTTCTCACTTGTTTTTGCTCTTTCTGTTCCTCACAGCTGATTGGCCGGGGCCGGTATGGAACAGTGTATCACAGCTTGCTTGACGACCGATCTGTGGCAGTGAAAGTTTTCGTTTCTGCTAACCGGCAGCAGTTTACTAATGAGCGGATGATTTATCGCCTCCTCCTGGATCATGAGAATGTAGCGCGCTTCTTAGAGAGCGAGGAACGTGTCGGTACAGAAGGCCGGTCAGAGTTTCTCCTCTTGCTGGAGTTTTACCCGCATGTGAGTATCGCAAGAATACTGAGGAACCCAAACCAGCCGCCCAAAAAATATCAAAAGCAAAAACTCCAGTCTAATTCCAGATTGCTCATTCTTTTCCTCTCGGCCATTTAGTCTGTTCCTGTTTTTTTCTCTCACATTCTTTCTTCTCTACATCACAGCTCCAAGATTGCAAGTGCACAAATTTATTTTGTGGCTATATTTAGAGACCCGAGGGATCTGATGTCATGTTTGATCTTGTGGTAACAGCATCTCACAAGTGTAATGCGATATCTTTGGATATCACCTAAAACTTGCTTACTCTCTTCCTGCAGTTTTCCTCTGCGTCTTTTTTCATCCTCTTATTCTTTTTTTGCTTTTGCACTTATGGAACCAGGAAAAGATTATAATTCAGCAGAATATCCTCATTTCACCTCTCGCCGCATGCTCACACCCACAACTCACTCTCTCGATGTTATGGAGGAAGAGAGAGATTATTGACTGAGCTGAGGAGTTTTCAATTATTCATAACCGTGGGCTTTCAGCCTGTACTTCCTGTGAGCTAACCTCAAGCCAGGTTGCCATAGCGACAGGAGGCATCCCTGAGGTAGTCCTGAGGTATGGCAGGAGTGCATTAATTGTGCTACTCCTGTAATTTTGAGATACACCGCCTCTTTTCTTTCTTGCTTTGCACTTTAATCTGGTCCTCCCTCACTTCTCCCTCCTCTGCCCACCTGTCTTTCCTGTGCGTTCCTCCCTATACTTTGCAGATGATTTCTTCTGAATAGAGTACTCCCTCTGTCTTTCCCAGGGCTCTCTGTGCACGTATCTGAGCGGGCGGACTGTGGACTGGCTAAGCTGCTGTCGTTTGGCTCTGTCTGTCACCAGAGGGTTGGCGTACCTGCACACAGAAATACAGAGAGGGGGTGAGACACAAAAATAACAAATAAATTAATATTTCACACACTTGTCGTTCCAAACCCGAATGATTTTCTTTCCTCTGTGAAATACAAAAGCAGAATGCTGATGAATATAGTGGCAAATATTTTTCATAAAATGATGATACAGTACTATTTAAAAAAAAATTGTGAAAGATATTAAGATATAATGCACAGCACACATTACATGATCAAAAGCAAAAGTTAAGACATTTATAATGTTACAAAAGAATTCAATTGAAAAAATATATATATTATTAATCAAATAATCCAGAAAAAAAACATTAGGTAGCACAGCTATTTTTAATATTGATTAATAATGATTATTGTCAAATCAGCATATTAGTATGATTTCTGAAGGATCATATGACACTGAAGACTAGAGTAATGGCTGCTGAAAATGTAATTACATTTAAATATATTAAAATAGAAACGCAAGTATTTTACATTTAAGATTTTTCACATTTTTACTGTATTTGTGATCAAATAAAAGCAGCCATGGTGAACATAAGAGACTTCTTTTAAAATCTGTAATGGACCCTAAACTTTTGAAAAGTAGTGTGCACTGGAACTCAGGCTGTCAAGCTCTAAAACGGATAAAAGGTATCAACTATTTAAAATACACTTTAGATTTTAAGTTTGGAGTATGGATGTGATAGTGGGTGTGTGCACTTTATTTATAGCCTCAGTCTGAGAAAGCAGGAAGGCAGGGATGGGGCGTAATTCTCAATGCTTTTTTTAGTTTTCTTTGTCTTTGTTTCAGTGTGAAAGGCTCTAAAAGTGTTCAGATTTTATTTAGTGTCAGAAAAATGCACGGAAATCAAAGGCATGAAGACTGCGACAGAAAGAGAGATTAAAGAAAGTAGGAAAGTGATGCTATGTCTTTATCTTCAGTGCAGTCATCCTGATATATACTGACATCCTGTTTTTAACTCACAGAAACTGGCCAAACTTCCACATACAAATGCACACTCATATAAACTCTCATATACAGCATTATTAAAAACATTATTATTTAAATCTGTTTGGATGGGCCACATGCAAACCAATATTGGTTTTCAAACAGATAATCATTTCACAAAAAAATGACACTACCGAAACAGTGTAGAGGTTAATGAACTATATTACTTGGCAGAGAATAGCTTAGGGTACATTTACATTACATTACATTTATGCATTTAGCAGATGCTTTCCAAGACGAAGTCCAAAGCGACTTGCAGTGCATTCAGGCAATACATTTTTTAACAGTATGTGTGTTCCTATATTATAAATAAATGTAATTATTTACTGAAAAAAAAAAAAACATTAAACGAATAATAAATATTTTAATAAAATAGTCTTATTTATTAGATTATATAATATATTTCGTGTCTTTATCATTTTGCTTTTCTAAAACAGAGGAAACTAAAATAAGCACTCGAAGCTGGAATTACATTTATTTATTACAAGTGTTTTAAGCATCTGTGCCTAACTGGATCACTTACATTGGTAAAATCCCTGTTATAGAGGTTATTTCTGGAGACACAAGTGGGTTCTAGTGCTCTCTAGTGGCAATTCTTATATTGTGATTCACTCTCATGTAATTTTCTCTCCTTCTCTCCTCTCTCGTCCCATTCCTTCCCTTTCTTCTTCTCATTGCTAGATGTGTATAAACCGGCCGTGTCCCACCGGGATCTGAACAGTGGGAATGTGCTGGTAAAGACAGATGGCTCGTGTGTGATCAGTGATTTTGGACTTTCCATGATTCTGACGGGAAAAAGACCTCCTGGGCATGGAGAAGAGGACAACAGTGCCATCAGTGAGGTCAGCAAACAGCAATTTAGAATGGTCCAGTCTGATCCAACCCAGCAAAATCTAAACCAGACCAGTGATTTAGACAATACTACCTCAAACTAATCATATGTTATACCTCTTCACCTCACTCAATAGGTGGGTACAGTCCGATACATGGCTCCAGAAGTGCTAGAAGGGGCAGTGAATCTGAGGGATTGTGAGTCTGCGCTGAAACAAGTGGATGTTTATGCACTGGGTCTGCTTTACTGGGAGACCTTCATGCGGTGTGCGGACCTCTTCCCAGGTACCACACACACATGTACAAACGTGCAGATCTTTCCCTGTCACAGCTGCTGTTTGTACTCAATAAAAATCTTCTGTCCCACCAGGTGAAACAGTTCCAGCGTTTCAGATGGCATTTCAGGCAGAGGTGGGCAATCACCCTACCATAGAAGACATGCAGGCACTTGTGTCCCGAGAAAAAGAAAGACCCAAATTCCCAGAGGCCTGGAAAGAGAATAGCCTGGTGAGAAATTATGATGTGAAAACACACAAATGCAGCTTATCAACTCTCAGTGGACTAAAATAGATTTGTTGATGTTGATGTATATGTCTGTGTTTATGTGCAGACGGTGCACTCTCTGAAAGAGACAGTGGAAGACTGCTGGGATCAGGATTCTGAAGCCCGACTGACGGCTCAGTGTGCAGAGGAGAGACTTGCTGAATTGCTCCTTATCTGGGACAGGGAAAAATCAGGCAGTCCTGCTCTCAACCCTAGCACTGCACTGTTTAACCACAGGTAATCAATAGCCATTATTTACTGTAAAATCACAGGTAATCAATAACCAATAATTGCTGTACAACCACAGGTAATCAGTAACATTTAATCACTGACCATTAACTGTAAAACCACCAGTAATCACTGACCACTCAATGTATAACCAGAAAATTATCAATAACCAATAATCACTCACTGCATAGCTTCAGGAAATAAGTGACTAATAATTACTGACCACTCACGTATAATAATTACTGTAAAACCACAGGTACCAATAACCAGTAATCATTGACCACTCACATACAACCACAGGTAATCAATAATTGCTGATCAATTACTGTACAACAGGAAGTAATCAATAACCAGTCATCACTGACCACTCACTGTACAACTGCAGGTAATCAATAATCACTGACTAATCACTGTACGACTGCAGGCAATCAATAACCAGTAATCACTGACCACTCACTGTACATTCACAGGCAATCAATAACCAGTAATCACTGACCACTCACTGTAAAACTGCAGATAATCGGTAATCACTGGTTGAACAACCTTATTACTGCACTCTACAACCACTGGCAATAAATAACCGGTACTCACTGCATAACTAATGAAAATCCAAAAGCAATCATATCTTTACTTCAACAATGTATTCAACCAATGAATTCAACCACAGGTATTTAATAATCAATAATATATAATCCAGACTATTATGTTTAACACTGCACTGCACATCCCCAGTTAATCTCCGTCTATAGAACTCTAGATAATTAATAATCAATTAACACAAACTGTCACAAATTATGGTCAATTGTTGTCATTTGAAATGTGAATAAGTCAATTTTTGCCTTTAACTTTTGTGATTCTTACTTCAACTTATGTTTTCTAGGAACTTCTCTACTGGAAGGCAGAACCCTAAAGTGGGTTCTTTCCTTGAACACTCATCTACAAACACTGAAGGCCACAATGGTGCTGATAAACCCATCTACAATGACACCTCAGTGGACTCACCCTCAGTGGGAGGGTCTAACCCTGCAGAGAAGAACAGGAACTGCATCAACTACGAGTGGCAGCAGGCCCAATCACGACAGTCTGGCACAGAAAGCTCCTCCCACACTCCAATCTCAGAGTCCTCGCAGCCTCCACCAGGGGACAACAGTGGCCCTCTCTGTGCTCAGCTGACCCAGGAAGACCTGGAGATACCAAAACTTGACCCAAGTGAAGTCCAGAGGAACTTGAGGGAGAGCTCCGACGAGAGCCTGATGGAACATTCGCAGAAACAGTTCTGCTCTCCGGAAACATCAATCTCACATGGCCCGTTGAAGATGGCTTCTGAGGTTTCAGGATCTCAGGGTTCTGGTCGGCATGTTGACACCCCTATAACCATCCTACCTAAGCAGCAGAATGTCCCTAAGAGGCCGAGTATCTTAAGTCTCCATGCTAAGCCTTCTGGGAAAACACCTACCTTGTCGTCTTCATCACTGCGGATGAAGTTTGGGAAACTCGGAAAGTCGAATCTGAAAAAAGTCGAGATGGGTGTGGCTAAAGCCAGTGCAGTGAGCACGGCACATGAGGCCAGACCGATTACAGTTGCCAACAACGATGCTGCGGCAGCAGTGAGTAAATATGCGACCGGAGCAGCACCTGAGTCAGCAGGAAGTGCCGCTGATGTCCGTTGGAAGGGCGCCATGAGTTCAGAGGACCTGACATTCGGCCTCTTGAACACTAGCCCTGATGAGCAAGAGCCTCTTCTGAGAAGAGAGGCGCATCCAGACAATGCAAACAACAACAACAGCAATAACAACAATGGCGAGGGAGACGGCGAGGGAGACACTGAGGGTGGAGGAGAGGGGGGAGAGAACAGTGAGAGTGTTGGTCCAACAGGGGACGCTCCGTCGGCTTCTACCGTGGAGCCTGTTGCACTGCCCGGCCCATGTCCTGCCCCAACCTTGGTTCCTCCACAGGCCCAAACAACCAAGCTCAGACCAAATGGAGAGGCCCTGCTCAGACACCCCCCCCCCCCCCCCCACCCCCCCTCACCCCCCCCCCCGAACCGTGTGCGCAGACTGAGAGATCCAACTCACTGTATTGTCCATCACCACACTGCCATTACTAGGTGAGTATCAGTGCTGCAAACTAAATTTGCCTTTTGAATGCAAAATATGTACTTTTTTTGCAGAACTAAATTGTTGTTTTTCAAGGGGTATGAGTATTCAAAATTTGATGGAATATATTTATATATTTGACTTGCTGACGTTGGTGGTTTAAATTAATTTGTCACTGTATCCACTTTATTTTAACGTAAGAGAGCTGATGTAGACTTTGTAGACTTGAATGTGTGAGGCTTCCGTTGTTGTCTGCATAGTTATTTTGCGCTCCTATGCTACTTTGATATTGCAACTTGATATTTTTTTTTAAAGCGTATTATTTGTCATGTTGTAATTATAAACACGTGGTTTGGCAGCCCTAGTTTACCGTTCTTGCACTTTGTGATTCTTCTAGTTACATATAGAAGTGAATGAATGAGAAATACGGCTGTCAAATGATTAATCTGACCAATCAATCCAAAATAAAAGTCTGTTTATATACTTATGTGTGTGATGTGTCTAATGTATATCTACATACATTTAATACGCACATATAAATTATATATCATAGAAATCATATATATTACCAACACACATACGTATTACGATTATATAGGTATATATAGACATATATGTTTGTATTTATATATACATATAAATATGCACAGTACACACACATATAATGTAAACAAAAACTTTTATTTTGGAATGCGATTAATCACGATTAATCAGTTCGACAGCCCTATTTAGAAGTCTCGCACATTCACAGAAAATAGCTGCAAAATAAGAATAGAATTTGGGAACACAAAATCAATGAGTTGAAGAATTGTGGCATTTTGGGTTAAGGACACTGCTTGTTTTTCTCGGTGCTATTTCTACAAAATTTTCCAAAACTTTCTTTTGTCTGTTTACGAGCTCTGTAGATTGTTTGTAAAAACTATTCCATTTTGAACAATGTTACACATAAACCATCTTTGATGTTTCCAAGAATTGAGGCCCAGTGTTTGACATTTGCAAATGACATGCGATAAATTTGTATAAAGTGCTCTATGAATAAAACTCAAAAAAGAAAAAAATAGATGTGCTGTGAAGGTAAATTACACAAACTCGTTTATTTTCATATCTGTAATATTATTTAATTTCCTCCTTTGTCTAAACTGCAGCGTATTGTCTAAAACAAAAGTTAAGACTGTATGTTCACATAAATTGATAGCGGTCAATACATTCTCCCCGTGCTGCATTGCGTCGCGCAGCTTTGCCACACATATTTTAATGGGTGAATAACTATAATAAAACAGGCATGCCTAGGGCCAAAAGGGGGGGGGGACTCTGCTTCCCCACCCCCCTCAGTACGGTTTGTGTCAAGCCATTCATTAATCTGGGTGTTTGATGAAGAGATAAAATGTAGTAGAAATAAACATTTTAAGAATCAATAGAAGCGGAGGACTATTATTAAGTTTTTTTTTAGGACTATTATTGTGTTGTAATGTTTGGTTGACCAATTAGCGGAGAGGGGCGTTTCATTCCCGCCAACATGTAGAGATCGAATATTCAAGTTTTTTATTCGTTTTCTATCCCTGAATGTGAAAACGAAAAATTAAGCCGGATTCTTGATTTTTCATTTTGTTTGAATAATTGAAAAACGAAATATGTGCCGTTTTCATTTTTCAGATTTCAGTATTAAAACAAAAATTGATTGGACGGAAGATACCCTGATTTGACACCATTGCTTTTTCGATTTTCCAAATTTGGAATTTTCTCAACTAGTCAGGCGGAGTGGAAAGTGAAAAAGAACGACTTGAGCTGGAGGGGAACTTACTGTCGCTCCGCTCCACTCAATTATGTTGTTCCAGACCAGCTTTTAGCCTGTACATTGCATTGTGACAGGCAAAGCGCGATACTTTTCTTACTTTAGAACTACTTATTGGAACAAAATGGCAAATTACCAAATTTGGTCTCAGAATTAAGTTTGAGCATACAATTTTGATTTTATGCAAATGTTTTATGCAAAATAAACATAATAATAATAATGAAAACCCCTGATACAAGGAAAATGTGTGATATTGAGTGAGGTGAAATGTAACATTATTAAGCAACATGTTCATTTCCACAACCTGAACAGGTGAAGGATGAGGAGTTCGTGAGGAAATTAGCCTGCAGGCCCGAGGAGCTCTTGAAGGTTGTGTCCATTTTCGGCAACACTGGAGAAGGCAAATCCCACACCCTCAATCACACTTTCTTTTTGGGTCGTGAAGTTTTCAAGACATCTCCAACCCAGGAATCCTGCACTGTTGGGGTGTGGGCAGCACTGGACCCTGTCCATAGGGTGGTGGTTGTTGACACAGAGGGTCTCCTGGGGGCAGGAACTAACCAAGGACAGCGAACCCGCCTCCTTCTGAAGGTGCTTGCGGTCTCTGATCTGGTCATCTATCGGACACATGCTGACCGGCTACATGATGATCTTTTCAAGTTTCTTGGAGATGCATCAGATGCGTATCTAAAACATTTCACAAAGGAGCTGAAAGCCACAACTGCACGCTGTGGTTTGGATGTGCCCCTTTCGACTTTGGGTCCTGCTGTTATAATCTTCCATGAGACAGTCCACACCAAGTTATTAGGCTCAGGTCAGTTTTGGATGTTTTCTACTTTGCTGTCCTACTTACCCAACAATAATAAGTTAGGAAGGACACAAAGATAAGGTAAGCAAAATAATAAAAGCATAATACCTCTCTTTTGCACACACTGTAGACAAGCCATCAGAATCAGCCGAGCGGCTTCTTCAGGAACGTTTCAGAAAGCTTGGCCTCTTTCCGGAAGCATTCAGCTCTATCCAGTACCGGGGCACTCGAACCCACAACCCCCCGACTGACTTCAGCGGTCTGCTGCGCAGCGTGGAGCAGCAGTTAGACAACAACACTACACGATCTCCACGGTCTGCCGGTGTCATCTATAAAGCCTTGCAGGTAATTTTTTTTTCATTGATAATCTCAATAACACTTTTAGCTCATCAATGACATGAAAGGGTGGAAGAGTTGGTTTGAAATGTTCTCAACAACTTTTCTCTAAAAACATTCCTTTTTTATCTGCTGAAGTGGCCTGTTTTTGTCACATGACTATTTACAAATCTTAAGCTCTGGCCATGACATATTCCAAAGGACATTTGTGCTATTTCTAGTTATCAATTGTAATGTACAGTAGTTTGTGTGGCTGATCAAGCTCTTGTTCTCCAGGCTTTGAGTGAGTGCTTCAGTGGAGAGATTCCTGATGAGAATCTGGCAAGCAACTCTTTTTTTCCAGATGAGTACTTTACCTGCTCCAGCATCTGCCTCAGCTGTGGGTAAGTCGTCACATCTCAGGAATCACTCCACTACTGATTTCAAATCTGTTTCACATTTTTAAAGCAACACTCACTTAGAAGAACATACTCTCTGCTGTTCAATAGTTCGGGGTGTATGTTTTTGTAAGTAGCATCTTAAAGGGGTCCTATAATACTTTTTCAACTTTAGTTAGTCTGCAATGTTGCTGTTTGAGCATAAAAAAAGATCTGCAAATTTACAAAGCTCAAAGTCCAATTCAAAAGGAGATATTTAGCTGGACCAGTGTGTGTTGGATGGACAGCACTCCGGAGCATGGTCGGGAAATGTCACGCCCCTTACCATAGCTACTGTGAGCTTCAGTGTAAATATTGCGTTAAAATCAAATAAATTTGAGCGCGATTAAACCCGGATGATTGTAACCACTCTTAAGTTCGTCTACCTTGGGAAAACTAGCGCGTCTCCGACATAGTGATAACACCTGTTGCCTTCTCTAGTGCAGCTCAACCAGGTCTCGTCCCATTCGTAATTTTTTGTGATATCACAAATCCCGGAAAATATACGTTGTAGTCCAAACGAGTAGTTTGTTGTAGTTTTTGAAAAGGGATTTCTGTTAAATAAAACATCTCCTTTTGAAGTGGGCTTTGAGCTTTGTAACTTTGCAGATATTTTTTATGCTCAAACAGCAACTTTACAGACTAACTAAAGTTGAAAAAGTGAAAAAGCAATAACAGGAGCCCCTTAAAAATGTAATTTATTTCTGTGTGGCCCAAAGCTAAATCTTCAGCAGCCATTCGTCCAAACTTTCACTTTCATCATGTAATGCATCCTTGCTGAATAAAAGTATTAATTCTTAAAATATATCTTATGACCCAAACTTTTAATCAGTAGTTTTTGTTAAATAACATTGTCATTTTAGCAGTTTGGTTCAAAGATTCATATGGAATCTGTGACCGTTTTTATGGAATCTTTATGCTGATTTTGAGGGAAAAAAATTTAATGAAATATGGTAATAAGATTTAATTAGCCAAAGAAGTTTAGAGCCTTCTATTTTAAAACTTTGAATTTAAATTCTGCATTTCCAAATTCCATGTGGGCCTATTCTCTTCAAATGATCGTTCAAAAAAAAAAAAGGGTCCCTGATCAACATTTAAGCATGTAAAATAAATATTTTAACTATTTTTACAATTGAGTAATTTACATACACTGAGAACTGGTTTGGTAGAATCATTTAAAAGAACCAGTTCAAAGGAGTTATTTGTATGGCTCCACTAAGGTGGCTAAACTAGTAATTAGACGTTTGACGATACTAGTTTTGACTCCTGTAATGCAGGTGGAAAATTTCTTGCATTTACACCCTCCTAAAGCCTGTCCCGAATTACATTTTTAAACAAATGTAATTCTAATACTTTGTGGTGTTTTTGTTTTAGCTCAGGCTGTAAAAACAGCATGAATCACCTACGAGAGGGTGTGGCGCATGAGGCCAAACACCGCTGTCGCTATTCAGTCCTTCGTCCCTGCGGATGATTATGATGCCATCATAGCGCCTAAACCGCATATAGGTCTTCGTATGACTTCTCTTCATTTTAACTACATAATCTGAACACCCACACACCCCGACACCTGCACCCCACATCCCGAACACTTCATCGCCAGCCTGCCTGATATGCGCCCGCCCACACGGCCTGACATTATTTGTAGGGCTACAATACCCCTTGCCTGCTATTCCAGGCTTGTTATGAGAGTGGAAAAGAGGTGATTGTGGTTCCAAAGACGACGGCATCCTCTGACTCCCCATGGTTTGGCTTGGCCATATACGCCTGGTCCGGGTGAGTCGTGTTACTGAATTATATTCGTAAATGGTCCATTTAGTTCAGTTCATTTAGATGTACAGGACTTAGTTGGGCTTTTTCCTTTGCAGATATGTGATCGAGTGTCCAAACTGTTCGGTGATCTATAGAAGTAGGCAGTACTGGTATGGGAACCAGGACCCTGTTGATACAGTGGTTCGGACTGAGATCCAGCATGTCTGGCCAGGGGTGAGAGTAATCTGCTGTTTATCCCACGTATCAATATTTAAATAGCAAAAAGAACAAGCTTTGTTTACTTTCACATTTTACGTCTCAGTCTGATGGATTCCTAAAGGACAACAACAACGCTGCGCAGAGGCTGCTGGATGGTGTGAACTATATGGCTCAGTCTGTTTCAGAGCTAAGCGTCAAGCCTGCCAAAGCCGTCACTGCCTGGTTAACAGACCAGATTGCCCCTGCTTACTGGAAGCCCAATTCTCTCATCATTGTGAGTTTTAATGCTAGCTAGGCAATTTTAATGTGGCTTTTTTAATGAAGAGAAGTCTTCACTAAAACACTAAAACTTTTTCCAGAGATGTAAAAACTGTGGAGTGGAATTCCAAGATAATGATACAAAGCACCACTGTCGGGCTTGTGGAGATGGTTTCTGTAATGGTTGCTCCTCTAAGACACGGCCAGTCCCTGAGAGAGGTTGGGGTCTGGCACCTGTGCGAGTCTGTGATGCCTGCTTTCAAAACAGAGGAATCCCAGAAGGTATCCCAGAATATATACAGTTGTGCTCAAAATTATTCATACCCTTGATAAATATGATCAAAGAAGGCTGTGAAAATAAATCTGCATCGTTTATCCACTTGATCTTTCATTCAAAAAAAAAGAAAGAAAATCTAACCTTTAATTAGAGGAAAAAAATATATATTTTTTTCCAATGCACGGTGAGGAGGAAAGTTTGAGTGACCAAAGACGCCAAGGATCACAGCTGGAGAACTGCAGAGAATAATTGAGCCTTGGGGTCAGAAAGCAAAAAAAAAAAAAAAAAAAATTCGTTTGGGAGGGGTTTCAAAAAAAAACTAGAAAAGAAAATACTCTCATCCAAAAACAAACTCCAGCATATTTATTTGCTAGACACGACTGAAACTTTAAATGGGACTGGGTTCAATGATCAGATGAAACTAATTAAATTCGCTTTTTAGCGGCAAACACTCGAGATGGGTTTGGTGCACACAGGGATAAAAAAAGTACCCCATGTGTACAATAAAATATACTGCTGGATCTTTAATGTTATGGGCCTATTTTTCTGCCGGAGATCCTGGATATTTTGTTATAAAAAAAATTAAAACTGACTGTCCATGCTGAATCTTATAATGTTGGCCATGGGTTGGATCTCTCCAACAGGGACAATGTTCCACAAACAAACATTTAAAAGCAAAACCAAAAATGGGTCACTGAGAGCAAAAACCAGGCTTCTACCCTGGGCCAACCCAGTGCCTGAGCTGAACTACTATAGAAATGAGTGTGGTGACACTGAAGAGGAGAAGCATCAACAGCAGCTGGAAAAGGGTCTGGAGTGATTCTGGATTGAAGGAATGGTCTCTGACTCTGTCAGATGTTCTCTAAAAATTTCAGGCATATAGGTGAAAGGACTCAGAGTGTTATCTTGGCAAAAAGGACGGTTGCAAAAAAGATTGAAAAATGGTATGAGTTAATTGTGACCTAATGTGTAAGAGAAAAAAAACCATTATTTCATAATGAGCTTTCTCTCCCATTTAAATCTTATTCTCAATGAAAGTTAGATTTTAGTAAATATTTTACAAAAATATCTAAATAAATTGCTACAGATTTATTTTCACAGCCTGCTTTGATCATATTTACCAAGGTATGAAGATTTTGAGCACAAACTGTATATTTATATTATATATATAGATGAGAGAGAGAGGAAGAGAGAGAGGGGCCGTGAGTGATGAGAGAGTGGTAGCCAAAATTGTGGAACCACCGACAGATCAGAAAAGATTGACCTTTTTGCATCAAAAAACATGATTTAATCTTCATAATGTTCAGGAAACAGGCAGATGGTTTCTCTGAGCACAACAATATCAGATAAGTGAGTCGTATGTTTTATCCGCTTTTACTTTAATATTGGTATGGTCAAGTGGCAACCTTTTGCAACGAAATTACAGCAGCAAATCTCTTGGCATAGTGTTCAATAGATTTCATGAGGAACTTCAACACTAATGCTAGCCTATGCCTTCTGCAAATCAAGCCAAAGGCTTTCCTTTGAATATACAATAGATCTGTCCAGTTTATTTTCCAACTCGCCCCAAATTTGCTCAATGGGGTTGAAGTCCAGACTTTGAGGGGCCAATCCATCATTTTCAGTGTTCCAGGAGATTCCTTCCTTCGTAGGTAGTTCTGGGCAAAAGTTTATTTTATGGGTATTGTAATAGCCAATTCAACAAAAACAACTGAAACCTCTTAAATATGCCTAGTGTTCTAACAATTTTGGCCACCACTGTGTGTATGTGTATGTGTATCAGTATAGATATATATATATATACACACACACGTGTATATATATATGATATATATGTAAGTATATTATACATACGTACATACGTCTGTGTGTGTGTTTGTGTGTGTGTTAGATGATATGTATTAGTACATACTGTAATAATTTTAAAACTAATGAAGAATTATGCTAAAAAGTGAGAGGCTTTTACGCAAATCAGAGAGATAATTAATATCTTAAATAACACCTTGCTAAATACTGTGAAAAAACATGAACAATGCATGATTTACACAAGTTTGAATAATTTTGAAAGTACTACACATTTGGTGTCAGACACGGGTGCAACATGTTATGACATAAACATGCAGTATTTCAATCCATAATATCATACAATGACTGGTCTCACGCAGAACTACTGGATGCAGCGCTGGAAGAGGAGCAAGGTGGGACTCTGATCGCCAGGAAGGTGGGAGAAGCTGTTCAGAGCACATTAGGAGCGGTAGTCACTGCTATAGACATCCCTCTTGGTGAGTTCTTCACTCCTCTTAGAGCCTATAAATAAAGTTAACATGACAGTATGTTACTAACAATATAAATGCACACTGGAAATACAGTTGAGTATCAATCCATTATGTTAACTAATAATAAACATTTGGCTTGTTCAAGTAACCTCTTCTGTAATCTTTAGAATTAAGCATTTTATTTTCATAAGTTACATACTTGCACAGGAATATCTCGGCGTATATAAATTACCAAATGCGTTTATTAGGTCTGGTTTTTTTAAAAGGGGGGTATTTAAAAGATGCGGCCCCCCCGCCCTCCCCACCGCACCCCGCCCGACCCCCGTCCCAGCAATGGGGTCCCTGACCAAAAGACATCCCTCGTTTGCTTGCCATTCAGTTTGCCAGCGTCGAGTGTAATGCTCGTTCCTATATAATCACTGCCGTGCATGTGGAGATAACAAGGAGTCAAAGGAGGTAGTTTTTTTTGCATGTGGATGGAAAAGGAGTAGGTCACGACTCACTTCTGGACGCCTCCCCTGATCGCGGGCCCGTTTTTGTGCATCCAAGAGTTGGGACATCCTCTGTGTGCGAGTGGTGTGCATCACCTGCAACCATGAAATCTGGAGGAGCTCTAGCAGAACCGACCGAACATCCACTCGCAGTATAAGACACACCCGTAGTGGCCACCACAGCGGCTTCAGGATTCTCGTGTTGTGGAGGGAAAAAAAAAAAAAAAAAAAAAAAACACACGGCTCTCGAACCAAATGATGATTGTGTGAGAGGACCATATCTGCTTTTTGTCCCAACACGTCATTCACGTCATGCTCCTCAGCTCTACATAAGCTGTTCACAGTTTAATATATGTAATGGCCTACATATTTTCTTCTTTTAAAGGTTAAATCCAGCAAGAAAATAAATCTATGTCAAACCCTCGACAATCCTTTGTCTACCATGCAATACGTTACCTGTGGGCAGGCCCAGATGGAACGTTGGAATGAGCATTTTTGGCGCGGGAAGGGGGAAAACATCACGCAGAGATAGAATGGCGTTTTTTTTAAACCTGGTTTTTTGAAAAAAAAGGTGTTAAACATGATCAAAGGTGCAAAATATGAATTAAGTCCCTTCCATTTCCGTGGCTGCAGATCCTTATATGGGCCTTCCTGTGGGTAAAGGCAGCTAACATATGGCCTCTATATGATACATAGACCGGTGCACAAATATTAGTAATATTGTTTACCGTCCTGTTGTGTTGCTCAATTTTCAGTTTAAGGAAAGATTAATTTGCTTTTACCTGTTTAAAACACAAGGTTGTTCATATTGTTTTGCGTTCCTTTACCCTCCAAGAAACTCTAGTGTAGATTTTAGATTAATTCCTATTTGTCTCTATTATTTGCTGCCCGTTATGAAAGAGATCTGGCATGATCATGCAAAACTATCAGATGTTGTTCAGCATAATTTAAAGACTTCTTTATCATTTATTTTAAATGCATGTACTCGAGCAGGACGTTTTTGTTTGACGTTTTTAAAAACTGACCTTTTTAATGAATCACTTCCACTGTTGCCGAATCAAACTGCATAGTGACTCTTAACACAAAGCCATGATGAAACCACACAAATGATGTGGCTCTGCATTATCTGTCAAAAGCGATGCCAATCCACATAAATCTCATGTTATCATATGGTAGTTGCTCTTATTTAGCCCCAGGTATGGGTTCTGATCATTGTCATTTAAATGTCATTTCTTGGCCAAACAAACAACTCATTATGTAGAATCAGGTTATCGTAGGCTCAGTGAGGCATTATGTGTGGATGACCGAACATGACTGACACAGACATAAGAAACATGAATATCATTTTATGTTATTTGCACCTTGTATGCCAATTAAATTAAACTTGAGTACCTCTAAAAAACTAAGAGTGTGTGTGTGGTCTGTTTTGTAAATATAAAAAGTGGGTGGTAAATGCCCTCGCTATTTGTACCTGAAAGGGAACCGTTTTCTCTATTGAAAATTTTTTTTTGTTTTTTTTCCCTGGGGGGGTCCAGGTTTCATTTATGGACAAAAAAACAGTTTGTTTTTTTTTTTTTTTTTTAAACTTAAATTAAATTTATGTTGGGATTCGAAACCTAAAGATAAAGAATTATAAACAAGGTTTGGATTATTGTGGAATGGAAGCATGGTTTCCACAAATTTTTTTTTTTACAAAAAAAGTACCGCACATTTCATGGTAAAATATTCCAGAAGAACAACAGCCACGAAAATGAAAATTGTACTTTTAGGTATGGTTCAACTGACGATAATTTAGACTTTCTTAGATCTAATAAGTTTTCCAAAAGTAATCTATTGTGATATAACGGATTAAGAAGTATCCTGGAATCCATCACAGTGTCTACAATTTGGAATATTACTATTAAAAAAGGAAAAACTAAGGCATATTACGGTTTTTTTTTTTATTTTTCTTTTAAATTAACAATGGCAACATTTTTGCGTCTAGTAAGACACAGTGTAACAATATGTATTTACAACACAGCTTTTTTAGAATGGGTTTTTTATGCAAAATGTTTAGCAACCTGACCCTTCCAGTGTGTAGACCCTCCTGACTAGTCTTGTTTGGGTAAGAGTAGTAGTACAGCAGTATCATGATGGCCAGCCATGAGGAGTTCCGGGAAGGTCATCTATAAACACAGCTGGAAGGGGGGGGAGGGGAGGGAAAAGGGGAAAAAAAACCCACATTTGGGAACCGAGTCTTCTCCACTGCAGGGATGAGGTGAGTAGGTGTAGGGGATGCGCTCCTGATGGAGATCGTGTGGTCATGGAGGCTCCACTCCAGTAGCGTAGGGCTTCTTTTTTTGTTCGGTGGTTCCTGGTTGTTGTTGTTGGTAGCAGTCCTGACCCACTGCAAATGGCACACAATTAGATGCGTTACAAGTGTTGCGATAGAACTGAACTGAAACTGGTTTAAATTAAAAAAAGATATACCAGCAAGCAGCAATCCTTCTGGCTCATTGACATGAATGGGTAAGTAGGCATATTCATTGTGGTGTCCTTCATACTGTTTGACGGACCGCTTGACACGGATGTCCCACAGCTTTATCTGTTCAGCGACGACATGAAGGGAGAATAAAAATGAATTAATAATTCAATGCTCTAAATTGTTATTAATAGCATGATGGTCTGTGGTCATTTTAAATGTTTATCATAGACAGACCTTGCCCAGCATGTCAGCAGCGAGGAGGTAGTTCTCATCCTGTAGCAGTTGGACAGAGGTGATGGCTGAACTCCTGGAAGAAGAAGCAGAAAGAAGTCTGGTTCGAGAAGAGTAGAAGAAGCGGCATGGTGCCGACCTGGTCTTCCAACCGTGACTGCGACCCCTGTCACGCTGACGCAGGTCAATGCTGAAGATCTCTCCTGAGCGACAGCCGTTGAACAGCACGGGAGCCTAAAATACGAAGCGCATGGCACAAAGTGTCATACAGATATCTTTGCTCACATATGCATAAAGTAAAACAATGTGAGAAGATTGATCAAATGTACAAAAGCTTATTATTATTTAGAGCGTCAGCAGCACCACATGCATACGTTGTGCTACTCTCGTGAACACGCTTTGAAGACTGACACGGAAGAGAAGAAATTGTGTAATAAAGTCATTATGGTTATTCTTGCACAAAAAAAGATTCTCGTTTGCTGTATAATAATTAAGGTTGATACAACGATGTCACAGGGATATTTTAAACGAGGTTCCATACACCTTTCTGGGTCGTTGAAAGTCTCGTCAGGTGCGTTTGCGTGCTGTCTAGGCCGGCGTCAGAGTAGATCTGGTATTTCTAATTATATTAAAATAATCTTAATTTGTGTTTCGGAAGATGAAAACTGACTCGGACGAATGGAAGGTCTTACGTGTTTGGAACGTAATGAGAATTTATGTAATTAATGACAGAACTTTCATTTTTGGGTGAACTATCCCTTTAAAAAATTATTATTTTTTGCATGAACTTCGTATTTAAAGTGGTCACGCATTTCAAAGGTGCACTCTTTTTTTCGTGTGTTGTCGACTTGGACTTGTTCTTAAATTTAGTGGTATAGATGCAGTATTACACAAATCATTCATTTCTGTAAAACATTTTAATGAGGTAAAAATGACAGAGCACTTTAAATGAGAGTAAAATTGAGAGGGACTGTAAAGTAGGATGCGACAGAAAGAGACAGACATAATGCAGGTTAGACTCAAACCACACGCATGTGCACTACCACTGCGCCATGGCCACGACTTCAGGGTTGCTTGGGATGAAAAATCATTGTTCTTTTCTCACCCTCAGGGCAAACTGTTGAGCTAGAACATCACTGCCTGCAAGGTATGTCGCTCTACGTCCGGTCACAGCATCCGTTTACAACACTCGTCGAAGGAATAAGGCCTATCTATAAACATATATATATATTATATATATATATTATATATATATATTATATATATATATTATTACTGTAATTGTATAATACTCGTTTGAAATATTACCGTTTTTTACCATATTATTGGTCAAGATAATGTAGCTAGGGTGAGCATATATTTTCTTTCCAAACCGCATATGCACGGAAACATATACAAAAACTCACCAGTGCTGAAGGTTTTATCAGCCTGTGGGTTGAGGCACCATGCACATGACCAAGCTGTGGAGATCTTAAAACTGCACAGCATCCCTGGTTGATCTGGTGAAAAAAAGTAATTTCAGTTTAATAAAGGGAAAACAAATAAAAATAGTTTTTCATTTAAAAATGTGGGAGACCCAAAAGGAAAAGATTTGTACCTGGATGGAAGTTGCTGAAAAGAGAAGCAGGTAATAAGCTTACACAGCCTGGGGTCTGAGAAATGCCCACCAAACACAACCTGAAAAGACTTGTCAAGAAACACTTCCTCATCGATTAGAGATGTTTGTGACCATTTCATTTGATTAATTGTCATTAATAGAGTAAATATACAGGTATGCTCCTATTGTAATGATATAGTTTAAGCACTTTATCCAAACTAAGAGTGATTATTGGACCTACATTCATATATATGTATTTTAGAATTAAAGTGAAATCTGAATGTATTAAAAGACTAAATGTATTAAAATTAAGAGGATATTAACTAATGCCAATAAATGCATATCATAAGAATATAGTGTTTAAAGTCCTTCTTCCACCTCCACATCTGTTTTATGGTAATGTTAACAATGTATTGACCTTTAATTTTATTGACCAGTTCATGAAAATTCCCGAAAACTGACACCCCATTACAGTTTCAAAATAAGCATAATTTTTTATAGATTTAGTTTTTAGAATCTAAAATGTTTGAAGCAGGGCCGGACTGGGGCGCAATTTCAGACCGGGAAATCTCACACTCATCCAGGCCACACAGAAAAAAAGGGCCAAAAAACTACTTTTTGGGTGTCTACAAAAGCTTGACACCTGTAGGCAGAGTACTCCTTAAAAATTTGAAACATGATTTGTACCTTTTTTTTTTAACACCATAGGAATATATAGTAGTACCTTAGAGGAGTAATTTGTCCCGTAATGTAGGGATACTCTACCCCAAAATGAAAATGTTGTCATTAGTCACTTACCCCCGTGTCGTTCCAAACTCGTAAAAGCTTTGTTCGTCTTCGGAATACAATTTAAGATTTTTTTGGATGAAAACCGGGAGGCTTGTGACGGTGCGTTTGACTGCCAAGTAAATTACACTGTCGAGGTCCAGAAAAGTATGAAAGTCATCGTCTGAATAGTCCATCTGCCATCAGTGGTTTGATCTGAATTTTATGAAGCGACGAGAACACTTTTTGTACGCGAATAAAACTAAAATAACGACTCTCTTATCAACAATTTTGTATCCTCTGTGTCTTCTCCCGCATTCACCGTAGCGCCATGTGGAGATATAGCCGCTCCGAAAGCAAGCAGCGACGCTCTTTCTCTGTCTGGGGGCTGTGAATCAATGTTACAAAGATTTCATTTTCAGATAAATGCTGATATTCTGAACTTTGATCTTCATCAAATAAAACAGATTACCATCTAAGCTGTTTTCGAACGTAATAATAAATGCTTTTGGAGCAGCAAATATCAGTCATATGTAGAATGCTTTCTTGACAGCATCCTGGACACTGAAGACGCTGATTAGTAATGATGCTGAATATTCAGCTTTGTATCACAGGAATAAATCACATTTTTAAGATATATTCAAATAGAAATCAGTCATTTTAAATAATAAAAATATTTCAAAAATGTACTGTTTTTGCTGTACTTTAGATCAAAGACATGCAGGCTTGTGACTTCTTAAAAAAAACATTAAAATCTTATTGACAAAACACTTTTGATTGGGTAGTGTATGAAAAACACCATTCTAAAGTGCCTAAATGTCCAAAATTCGGCACTTATATTGTTTTGAAAATTATAATATGATACACACTATGAATTATTAGGCTTGTTACTCATATTCTTTTGTGTGGCTGTCTGCTCTAGCTCCCTCCATACTGCTATCAATAAGGACCATGTGATATCCTGTCTTGCTAATTTTTGTTAAATGTAACTTTACAATCGATTAGCGATGCCCTTTAGCACTAGGTTCTGAATGATGTTTAATAATGGGGGGGCTACTGATAGCCAGATAGCCTACTGCAGTTTAATAGCCTCAACGTAGGTTAATTAAAGAACAAAACTTTCCGAGCCGATGTTACAGTAAGAATATGACCCTGCACTTGAAGACGCCTGAAAACGGTCAGTGAGGTTGTCTACATTTCACTGCCTTTCCTCTCTCTCATTCGAGTTCTTCCCGCGCAGCCGGTTCTGTTCGGAACCGTTGACATGACGCGCTGAACAGACAGTGAGCTGATTCGTTTATAGCGAGCGCTGCCAGTCAAGATAATGATGTTGATTATCATCAAATCGAAAAAATTATTTATTAAAACGTAAAATTTATAACTTTGGTCATTTGAGGAAGGCATAAAAATCAAATACAATAATAATTAATAAAACCTAAAAAATAATAAACCAGCACGGGGGCCTGGTGTGAAGGATACAGAACATGCGAGTCTGTATGTGTCACAGAGGCCCAGCATACAGAGTTCACCTGAAACAAAATTAAAAGGAAATAGTTTTCAATACTATAAAACATCTTATTTTTGGTGAAAGGAATTCATTTTAAATTCCCCTGGTTACCTTGCGGTTAGTGAAATAAAGGTTATCACACATCTCCACCGACAGAGAGTCTTTTCTGCAGCCATGGAAATTCATAATGCCGTACTTGCAGCCTCCGTGTGACACATCATTTACTGTG
>JADLZN010008806.1:35000-41853 GCA_018155175.1 Sinocyclocheilus anophthalmus | reverse complement strand
CCGCGGTGCTGAAATTCTGACTTCCAATCTGCAGCTATACTGATGATCGTCACTCGATAATAGTGCATAGCGAATACTCCTGAATAACCAAAACAATGTTATACTAGTATAAAACAGCAGATGGCACAAGAAGACTAGAAATGGGAGTTGTGTTTAACGGCTGATGTCATAGGTGTGAGAGCTACAATTAACACTACAAGAAATCAACGTTCCCCATAATGTGTTTCAACGTGTGAAATCTCATTTTACTTGATCAAAACATATGTAGGCCTACATGAAAATATGTATCCGTCACAGATCGTTCGACATAAGGAGTTGTTGATAATGGAAAGTTTCAAATCACCAGCTGGGACTGATCTTTACAAGACTTTAAACACGCTTGGACAAAATCAATTGGTCATTCGATTGCCTTTCAGAGGCAGATGTCACGATGCGCCCACTTCAGGCAGATTGACAGTGGACACGACACTCGTCGTCTGCAGTAAAACCCAACAAGATATGCATGAGCAAGTCTAATCTTAACAGCATTTAGACGTGGGATTTACCATACATTTCACGGTTAGATATATTCAGCCTGATTTTAACATTCAGTTCGACGTTAAGCTCCAGAAACAGAAGACGGTACGCGATCGCAAAAACATATGGATCGACTTCATGCCTCAGTTTGTGTTTGGTCATGGCGAGACATGTGATTGTAGTTTCAAAACATTACACAATACTGCCTATGAGAACTGAGGATCTCCTAGATAGATAGATAGATAGATAGATAGATAGATAGATAGCTAGATAGATACGATAGAGTCGTAATGGTAGTAATAAATTATTTAAACACCAATTACATAGAGGCTTTATTGGTGACACCCACACACACACACACACCACACAAACATATATCTATATAAATATCTATAATATAGTATATATATATATATACATATATCTATATATATGTATATATATAGCACAAACGTCATCTGTTAGTGCAATGATCAAATAATATCTGACAGTACAGTATGAAGCAGATGTGCAATTTAAGCGCACTTGCCTCATCTCCTGACGATCTCAGTCACCCTTTTCATTGGCTAAGGATGTGTCTTTTAAAAACGGTGACTTAAGCTCCATACATATTTCGTTCATTATTCTGTGGTCTGTCAGCTTTTTGAACACATTCAGCCATAAACATGATCTGGAAAATTCGGTAGTATACAAGATAGTTTTTTAGTATTTATTTATGTATAGGAATTTGCTTATTGAGCCACCTGTGTTTTTTCGATATGTAATCCACATACGGCAAATTTTTGTAATTATTATGTAGACTAACTAATATTATGTTATATAAAATGTGTTGTTATTAAATAATTATTAATATAAGTAGTCGTATTTTTTAAATAATTATTAACCAGAGTTAAATCTCTTATTAACTTTTTTGTTCTGAAAATTATCGATAGAAGGACACAGTTGTAGCTAAACATTGAGGCATGCTGAGACTCTGGTTAAAAAAAAAAGAAATCTATGGCTTAATTATTTAAAAGAATGGATTTTATACTAAGTCTGACTTCGACTCCTATTAACATTACTTATAGACATATCACTTAGACTACTGACTAGAATTCCTTAATTAATTTACTGATTGTTTTCTTTATTGCACAATGCACATTTAATATTAAGCCTAAAATGTGTTTTAATGACACTATTTATGAGGATTGTATGATCTTTGAATAATATCAGTCTTAAATGCAAGATATTTAAAGTGTACCTGAAGTATAGTTGCAATAGTTCCACGTCAGCACAATCAAGTATACTTACATGTAAGTATATCTATATAGCAGACTTTAAGTAGACCAGTTTAGTATACCAAAAAATACAATTGCAGAGTATTTTTATTAAATACATAAATAGTAAAATTTATTTGTATGTATACTTTCGGACAAAATAAATGTAGTTTAAAAATACCTTGTAATATACATTTTTCACTAGAGAATGCAGATGCAAACCATCTTTATATACACTTTAAATTAGTTTTTGCATACATACCAGAAACCGAAATATGCAAGTGAAGCTTGCGTACACACGGTAAAAACAAAAAAAAACTATTTTGGAGGGGTGCAATTAAAAACACCTATTTTGAGGACCAACATCAGCAGATGACATTGCACCCAAATCATCACAGACTGTGAAAACCTAACACTGGACTTCAAGCAACTTAGGATCTGAGCTTCTCCACCCTTCCTCCAGACACTAGTACCTTGGTTTCCAAATGAAATACAAAAAAAATCTGAAAAGAGGACTTTGGACCACCAGGCAACAGTCCAGTTCTTCTTCTCCTTAGCACAGGTAAGACGCCTCGGACGTTGTCTGTGGTTCAGGAGTGGCATAACAAGAGGAATAGTGTTGTAGTGTGTGGTGGGCTCTTATGCCTTGGACCTCCAGCCTCAGTCCCATTTCCTTTGTGAAAGTTCACACAAATTTCGTGACAGTCGATTTTGTGACAATTCCTCGATAAGGGCTGCGGCTCTCTCGGTTGGTGTAGAATCTTTTTCTTCCACACTTTTTCTTCCACTCAACTTTCTGTTAAAATGCTTGGAATACAAGCACTCTGTGAACAGCCAGCTTCTTTGACAATGAATGTTTGTTGCTTACACTCCTTGTGAAGGGTGTCAACGATTGCCTTCTGGACAACTGTCAGATCAGCAGAATTCCGCATGATTGTGTAGCCTAGTGAACCAAAAATGAGAGACCATTTTGAAGGCTCAGGAAACCTTTGCAGGTGGTTTGAGTTGATTAGCCTATTGGCATGTCACCATATTCTAATGGGTGAGATTAAACTTGATGAGCCACAAAATCATCACAAATTAAAAGGACCAAAGACTTACAAACTAATTAGTGTGTGTGCATGAATTTTTAAGGGGTCATATGATGTGATTTCAAGTGTTCCTTTCTCTTTGGAGTTTTACAAGCTGATTGTGCATAGATAAGATCCCTGAAGTTTGCAAAGACTAAAGTCTCAAAACCAACGAGATATTCTTTATCAAAGTTAAGACTCAGCCACGCCCCCCTAAAACGGCTTGTTATAACACGCCCCCACATATCTACATCACAATGTGGGAATATTTGCATAAATTATGCCCAAATGTTCATGCAAAGAAAGGTGGCGTGGTTTCAGTAACTGCAGTTAGTGTTGAAGCAGCCATGTCAGGGAGACGCTGTGTGTTTCTAGGCGAAAGCAAAAGCACTTTATGTGGCCTTCCGAAAGTAGATGCATTTAGGAATCTTTAAGATTACTTACAACAGAACAGCAATGCCGTTTCATGAACCTAGGAGAGGAGGAAATTCTGACTTTACTATGACAATCTGCCGCTTCTGAATCAACTACTGTTTTGTTATTAGTTTAAGTATTTGCTATGACTGTTCAAATGCGGAGTTTTGCGGCATCGTGTGTGGTGGTGAGAGAGAGAGAGAGAGAGCGGCGCGAGGGGAGAGCGAGCGTGGAGGCGACGCGCGAGAGAGGGTAAGGGGCGTTACATTTCCGACGATTGCTTGTGGTGTTCGGCCAATCACAAGGCACTGGGTCAGCTGGCCAATCAGAGCAGACCACGCTTGTCAAAGGAGGGGGCTTTGTAAAAAAACGAAGCGTTTGAGAGAGGCAGGCCATAGAGGACCTACAATAATGTACAGTATTTGAAAATAATGTGTTTTTTGAACATTAAAAAAGCATGTCAACATATTCTGTTACACAAAATACAAAAAATAATGATCTTTAAAAAAGCACATATGACCCCTTAATACACAATTTCACAATTTGAGTTGAATACTGAAATAAATGAACTTTTCCAAGACACTCTAATTTATTGAGATGCATCTGTATGTATATGGGAACGATCTTCCAACATGGTTGTTAGAAATAAACAGCTAACCGCACTGCAAATATTTAAAGTGTGACCCCCTAAAAAAGACCAAGACTAACCCCCCAATTACTGTGATCTAGAACCACCATGATTGTCAAATTCATCCATTATCATTACTATGTAATGTTACATGCAATAGCCAGAAAGCAATATTGATGACCTAGTATTATTCTGCTGTTCATGCGGCAAACACCTTGCTTCATAACAAACGAGTCATTGTGCGTTTGTACAGTTTAAATTATGTATTTAATCATTAAGTTCATATTGTATCGCCAAATGGAGGTTTCTGTAGAGTTCTCATGATTGTGAAAATCTATCGAGTATGTCATTCCAAATGTTGAGATAAATGCCTTTGATACTGTGTGTAGAGTAAAACTTGCTCACAAGACATATTTCTTAAGGGCGTTAGAGGTTGTTCCACTCACATTCTGTGTTGACGGTTGCAAATGCTAGTAACTATGTCAACAGATGACCCACCGGTGGACATAAGAGATTGAAATAATTAATAGTCTAGGGTGCTAGTTTTTTGAAAAACACTTTTGACCACAGTGTCGGACTGAGTCCCAAAACACACTCGCTGCCAATTAGCAGTAAGGGGCGTGTCTAGTAATGAGAAGAGAGCACTCAGTGAGTGCACAGGATTGATAGTTTCCTACAGCGTTCTCATGATTGTTGAAAATCTGGAAATATTGAGAATTTACAATATTTAATCTATTAAATGTTGTAAATATTGCTCCTTTTGATTACTTGTGTAGAGTAAAACTTGCTCACAAGCCAGTTATTTCAGTAAGTGGTTAGAGGTTGTTTCATCACATCTGTTTTGCAGTTGACAAATGTGTAACTCTTTTAAAATACACCGTGACATAAGAGATTGAAAATTATTATAGTCTTGTTTTTAAGAAAAATAAACATTGTTTTCTTTTGTGATTTCATAATGCATGCATGGAGGCCTATTCAATCAAAGTTAAAAAACATGCATATCATGTGTTTCAAATGGAAATGTGCATCTCTAAAAATCCCTTCTCAGGGATGTATGCCTTCATTTTGTAGTATGAGTTCGGTTTTTTTTTATTATTATTATTATTATTATTGTGCCATTTAGATAAAATTAATTGCGGGACAGTGTGAATAGATTTGCAGATTCCCCAGGGGGAAGTCCTAAATTCTAATTTCCAGATCTGGAAAAGTCATGGAATTATATTAAATCTTTGTCCTTTATTTTTGCACCTAAATATTGCTCTTTTCCGGCAATATATTTACACATAAGTATAAGTATAATTGTATAAGTATAATTGTTTAACTCTATAAATTGAAACAAGGGCCTGACATACAAATAAAAATCTCCCTCATCAATATTTATTAAATGATTTGATCATAAATGCTTGGAAAGGTCTTAGAAAAGTCATGGAAATTCATTGGACGTCGAACATCAAACGGATGTGGACAGTACCTGTTTTGACAGTTTGATTGTTGGTTTTGTTAGTGATTCTATTGATCTGTCTCTATCACATATTACAGAAGGTAGTCCGCAAAAACGACAACTGCCTTACTTACTCTATCAGGTGTGAAAAGCCTTAAAATTGTACAATTGAAACAGACAAGATGAACGATTACTTGTATTCTGTGCGTCATCCTTAGAGGACTAGTAGAAAAAAATGAAAATGCAAGGGACTGATCCAGGAACAGTCAACTCTTCTTTTAAGTATGTAGATATGTCACAGAATAGAGCGCAGCACTGTTTCCGCACAATTATTCTGTAATCAAATATGGTATTCAGGGCAAATTTATTTCCAAAGAAGAATATATATATAAAAAGCAGGGAACAAACTTATCCTCAAATAGTCGCCATTGTTTTAAGAGATTTGTAGAGAGCATGTGCCACCTGTCTCACGTGATGTTAATGTATTTTGTTAATGTGTTATTATTATATTGTTAGCATTCATCATCTTTCTGAGCATTATAGTCTACTTCCCACTTAGTGACACAAAATGTTCTCAAGGATCCAATCTAACGTGCTTACAACGCTGCCTCACTGTGTCTCGGTAGTGGCAGTCCAGCAGTGTTGTGCACCATTGAATGAGACCGCCATTTCAATTCATTAGTCAGCATACACAGATTGATCCTGAACCCATGTGTATTGGTTTAGATTGTTATTTTTTTTTTTTCTGATCCTAAAGTGTCAGTACCACTAGTCGTTAGAGACAAATAACTTAGTAGAAGGTGCAGTCCACCAAGGTTAGGAGTCTCCGCCAGAGTTTTGCTTCAATCTAATCACACCCGAAAAAAGCTAATCGCAAGGGGGGAAAAGGGTTACTAGGAGGCTACAGGCAGGTGAGTTTTCATTAGGGTTAGAGCTGAACTCTGCAGAGCTGCGGCTCTCCAGGACCGATGTTCGCGATCGCTGTCCTAGACCATTGGTCCAATTGCATGAAGTGCATATATTTGTCAAAAATTGTTGATGAAGAAGTGTTGATGTGTAAGGGAAACAGGCAAATTTAGCTCAAAGGGAATTAACTATGGAAACCTCTAGGACGGTCACCAACATGTGACCTGAATCACTTGTTATCTCTTTTGGAAGGAGAGCATTGGTCTCTTCTGCCGACCACTGCTGAACTGACATACAATGCTATTATACTAAACAGCTTCACTAATTTTTTCCACAGTCCACATAATTAAATTTTTTTCCACAACAATCAATGCCATATATTTGGAAAAAGTGTGGAAATGTGTGTGACAGCTTCTAACTCTTTGACAGCAGGAAAAGCCTCATTATTATTATTATTTTATTAGGCTGTTTGGTGATGAATCAGACCTTCAGTTTTGGACTGTGGCTGCTCATTACATCCTGTCCTTTGCCCAGAGCTGCCAGCCCAGCGGATCTGCCCAAGAAGGCCAAACACCAGCTGAGGGCCCCAAGAGCACCCCTTTCAGCCACCTGGACATTTGCC
>JADLZN010008806.1:0-30000 GCA_018155175.1 Sinocyclocheilus anophthalmus | reverse complement strand
CCAATGTGAACAGATAATGGTTCTGAACTGACCCGCATGCGCAAAACAACAATACGAACAGGGTTGCCAGGTTTACACAACAATCGCGTTAGTGGGGGCGCGTCGACCCACGAAGTTAAAAAAACATCCCACGGCAACAGTGGAAAAGTAGCCTAATTGTTACTAATTGTTACTACAAGCTTTGAAGGTGTTTATGGAAGCGATTTACTGGATTTAGGCTTTGATAATCGTACTGAATATTATTCAGATGTAGTTTTTGATAAAAATGTGATTTTCTCACCTTTTTGGTCACAATTATGAATTTTTTATGAAACCTGCCTATATTCAAAGAATGCTTTAAGCTAGAATAAAACATTTGTTTTTTTTTTTAAGTAGAGGCTCTGATCTTTATATTGCTGTATTGCATATTCAAATATTCATACAACAAAATATACTGGAGGCCATCAAATTTAGTGAAAATCATCAAAATCGCTGGCGGTAGCTGGCAACTTTTTTCAAAAATGCTGGCAGGGAAAGAGTTACAGATTAAGTCATAATGTAAGCAATGGCCCATGAATAAATACTTCAACCATGTAATGTTTTAGTAGAAATTATAATATAGTAGGTCATATATTATACTGGAATACATAAATACTCCACGGTACAAACTGTCATATTGCTAACACACAATAACTGATTCAGTAGGTACAATTTCCCAAGCCTTTTATTCAGTTCTCAAAACAAATACACATTTCTCAAAACTACACATTTCACCTCAAACACATTCCAGTTTTTTTTATGATTTCTCCAAAGTTTAATATATGTATATAGAGTTGTGCTCATAAGTTTACATACCCCTTGAAGAATATGCAAAATGTTAATAATTTTCACAGAATAAGAGGGATGAATATCGGGTTCATAATCTGCAATGAATCGCCTGCGATGCCGCTCCATCTGAAAGCACGTGCTAGAGATTTACTACTAATCACATAACCGGCACTACTGATGAGATGCGCATGAAAATCGCATTTGATTATTTGCACAGCCCTAACATTGGTACATTGTTTGTAATGTCAGTGTAATGTCATGATTTGTCATATATTACATCAATGCATGTCCTTTTTGTATGTTTTGCTTAGCTTTAGCTATGGAGGCCAAATAGGCTAGTTGACAGAAACGTCATATTATTTTTTCAACACAGGACCACAAGAGTTTTTGTATTTAATAAAATATTTGGTAATGCTTTATTATGATAGTCCACTTTACACATTTAACTACCTATACATAACTTTGCAACTAAAAACCCTTTCACACTGCATGTTGGTCCCGGAAAATTGCCGGAGTGCCTTCTGTGTGAATGCAAACATGTATATGGGGACCTAGTAACAATGCCGGGATCAGTCCCTGTGTAAACAAAAGCCAGAACCAATGCCGTAAAAGGTGTGTCGTAGTGATGTCGTAGGCCCCCCCCGTAAGAAAATTTTGTATATTTTAAAGTTAAATTCATAAATCTGGTGCACTTTGAGAGTTCAAATTTAAGAGCTCCAACACAGGTTCAGTATGCAAAGTAAAAGAAAAAAGCTGGTGAATGTACTTATTCTTGAAATTTAAAGGAGACTCAACCCTCTTTTTAGTTTTGATATAGTGTCTCAGTCTCACTGGTGAAATTGGAAGCCAAACAAATTTGAATAAAACAATAATAATAATTTTATATAATTATTCCTTATGACAGTTATAGCCATATATTGTAAAACAATTGCACTTGTAAAATAAATGAAAAAACTTCTAATTTCTACACTTGCAAGAAGGATAAAAACTACTTAACATTGCAGTGGAGAATGCTAAAAAAGTGGTACAGGCCATAAATAGTTTTCCGTGCCATTAAAACTGTTTTTGCAAAAAACGGGCAGTTGCTGCTACTACAACAAGTAAACATATTTAATAATAAAAAATGCAGTTTGAAATTAGAACCAACCACTGCATTTTAAATCACGACACAAACAAAGATACAAAGATAAAACCTTCATGAAACAAAAACAAAAAGCTTGAATGAGAACGCAAATTCACTCTCTGACAGCAGGTGGCGCTTATGGATCAACAATGATAAGAGGGGAAAAATGCCATCGAAACTTTTGTGAAGTCAGTTCCCTTCAGAAATACATTCATATAAACCCCAACCCCAATATTTATATTTTTCTTCTGAACAGTGAGCTTGCTGTACCTGTACAGTATTTTAATCCTGTATTTTAAGCGTCTGTTAATTTTATGCCATGCTTGCAAGAGATAAATCCTTGAGCTTTTATTTTGGCGGAAACTTCAGTTGAACTTTTATTTTGGCAGAAAACTCCAGCTTCTATGAAAACAGGTTTACCAACACATCTCATAACAAATCTAGTGAAATACTGTAAACATTTGCCCATTAAAATGTTGAAAATTATGCAAATGTACAAATTATGCATAACTGGTGGCCGTTGCGTTCCCAAACGCGATGAACTCACACCACATTCAATAACGGAGTTCACTGCATTCACTGTGAATGGAGCCGCTCTGAGATGCGGAAAACACCGGATCACGAGCCGATCGCCTGCGCTGCGCAATGTGCGCGCTTCACTTTGAAACAAGCAGCGCAAACAGACTTGAGTCATATTATAGTCATATTACGCTTTTGGTTTTAATTCATTTGACCGATACTTGCCAAAGCAATGGCATGAAACACAACATTAAAGAATGTCTCGGTTACGTATGGTAACTCTTGTTCCCTGAAGGAGGGAACGGAGATGTCACGTCGGATGACCGACGAATTGGGATCTCGCTTAGAGAGACCAATCTACTTCGAGTGTAAACTAAACGAGCCAATGCACATTG
Source organism: Sinocyclocheilus anophthalmus (assembly GCA_018155175.1). Lineage (NCBI taxonomy): Eukaryota > Metazoa > Chordata > Actinopteri > Cypriniformes > Cyprinidae > Sinocyclocheilus > Sinocyclocheilus anophthalmus. Next base: position 27,156 of record JADLZN010008806.1, on the reverse strand, counting down.
GCATGTGATTATTGCATCCAGCTGCCGCTGATCACAGCGTGAGTATAAGTAGGCAGCAGATGCAGCGCATATTCAGGTTTTCGCTGAGGAGTCAAGCCGGTGACTGCTGGTACAGGAGCTGTGGCGACGGGACGTGACGTCTCCGTTCCCTCCTTCAGGGAACGAGGGTTACTATACGTAACCGAGACGTTCCCTTTCAGTCGGTCACTATCGACATCATGTCGGATGACCGACGAATTGGAATCCCTACCAAAAGGCCACAGATACCATGCCTTCCAGTGTCCTGCGGGAGTCTCCTGCGCCCCTACTTTTTGGCGCAGGGCAGGGCTTACCACAAGAGGACCAGCTACTGCTGCTATGGCACTACCCAGTCAGTAAGACTGGATAACACTGGGAAAACGTACCCGTTCCATTTGGGACCGGGACGCTGTGGAAGCTCCATCCTTCCCGAAGGAGGTTTCGGAAGCAAATACATACATGACCATCCCTTAGGTGCTTATGGAAAATTGGAGGTGATTGTAACTCTCTTGGAGTGGCAGAAGTCTGCCGGGGAAACACAGGCTCTAAGGTCATACCATGGACTTTACACATATGGGATCCACTTAGGTCTCTACGGAACCCAGCCCTCTACCGGTTCTCATGGATTCATTGAGTGAGGGCCTGGCCCGGATGTTCCTCCACGTCTGGCTGCCGAGGGGACTGAGGAGCTCAACAGGGTCTACTATACGGACTCTATGGAGCAGGTTTAGCAAGCCAAACACGGAGATGACGGTCGAAGAAGCCTTTGAGACGGGGGGTTGCTAGACAGGCTCCCAGACGCCGCGCAAGTGGCACCAATGGAACTACAGGCATACCCGCAGTGGGGCAACGAGGAAGAACGCAGGGACCCGGCCTGGGCGTCTCTTTGCCGGTCCGAGGCGTGGTCTGAGTGTGTGTAACACTGACCTGCATAAGAGCAGAGTGTGTGTGGGTAGTCCGTTGGTTCGTTCTCCCGATCCGCCCACTGCTGCTCACTGGCGAGGGAGGAGGGTGAGTGTGATACGCACTGGACGTCCACAACCCCCGTCCCTCTGGGGACCCAGAGATAGAGGAAATTGCTCTTTTGTCGAGTATTTGGGTACCACTGACAGTGGGGTCAGTGGCGGAAAAAAAGGAAACAAAAGATTCACCGCCCGTCCCTCCTTCGGGGGAGGGAGTGGTGCATTCACCATCTCCCGAAAAGCAGGTCCCTCCACCTCTGGGTTGCACATCTCAGGGCCTCTGCTCTTTCGCTTGCCACCAGGTTTGATGGGGGCCTGGACGGGCGGGGCGGCTGCCCTGCGACCGGCTCCACGGTGTAGCTTTGCTGGAGGCCGCAGGAGCAGGGCGGCGGCAGGGGCAGCTTAATCGTGTCGTATAAACATACTTGGTAATAAAGCTCTTTCTGACTTCTGACTAATAGGGGCAATGAAGGACAAACATGTCTTGTGCCAATTTGTAAGGGGATAGATTATTATTTATACATACTGCCATTATAGGGGATGTTCTAATTAGAGAACCTTATTCTAGAATAAGGTATAGAATAAGAGAACCTTATTCTAATTATTACATTTTTAATCAAACCTGATTTTGTTCAAAACATATAGAGTCCCACTCCATCTGGTTAAAAGCTCTTCAGTATCAATGATTTTATAAAACAATTGTCAATTGTTTGAAAACATTCATTATTTTTGCAACTGGTGCTGCAGAAATCTCACACTTCATATTTAAACAAATGGTTTACTGTGACATGTTCCACAAATGCTGTTGATCAAAACATCTACGGAACACAAAATGACTTGTAAATCACTTTTTCTCTCTATCATTTAGAGGTTTCAGCTGGAGCGTGTTCGTCTACAAGAAGTGAAACGATCCAGCTATGAACACACTAAAAAGTGTGCTGACCAGCTCCTGCTGTTGGGACAGGTAAGCGACAACATACATTTGATGAATTTACATTACGTCATTATAATACAGTAAAAAAAAATGCAGTTAAAATACTAATATTTGGCCTGACCCTTTAGAATTGTCTATATTTCTGCATAAATATGACCCAAAACATAATCAGAATTTCGCACAAGTCCTGAAAGTAGACAAAGAAAACCCAATCAAACAATTAAGACAAAAATATTTTTTGTCATTTATTTATTCAGGAAAATGATCCAATATTACATATCTTTGAGTGGCAAAAGTATGTGAATCTCTATGATTAGCTGTTAATTTGAAGGTGAAATTAGAGTTCATCTGTTCAGAGGTGTTTTTAATCAATGGTATGACTATCAGGTGTCAGTGTGTGCCATGTTTTATTTAAAGAACAGGGATCTATCAAAGTTTGATCATGTTTGTGGAAGTGTATAATCAGCACAAACAAATGAGATCTCTGAGAACCTGATCCTATCTGTGAAACATGGTGGTGGTAGTATCATAGTTTGGGCCTGTTTTGCTGCATCTGGGTCAGGACGGCTTGCCATCATTGATGAAACAATGAATTCTGATGAAGGAAAATGTCAGGACATCTGTCCGAGAACTGAATCTCAAGAAAATGGGTCATGCAGCAAGACAACAACCCAAAGCACAGAAGTTGTTCTACCAAAGAATGGTTAAAAAAGAAGAACAAAGCGAATGTTTCATAATGGTCAAGTCAAAGTCCGGATCTTAATCCAATTTAAATTTTGTGGAAGGACCTGAAGCAAGCAGTTCATAGGAGGAAACCCACCAACATCACAGAGTTGAAGTGGTTCTGTACTGAGGAATGGGCTAAAATTCCTACAAGCCGTTGTGCAGGACTGATCAGCAGTTACAAGAAATATAGAAAATGGTAAAGGGTTCACAAACTTTCAGGCAGTACTTTATGTATGTATATATTAGGGGTGTAACGATACACGTATTCATATTGACACCCCCAGTCGTCCGAGGCGTTCGGTTCGGTATGCATTACAAACTGAACGATTTGATTTGTTGGACTAATCTTATTACATTTGGTAAATAAAACAGCTTAAAGTGTGTGAAATATAATGTTCTCAGTGCCATTGTGCTCAGCAAGGCAGCCCAAACGACGTAACAGGCAAGATGCTGTCTGCCCAGTGGCGTAACGTTAGCGGACGGGCACGCAGGACACGTACTGCAAAAGGCCCCGCGATAACCTCCCCGTGTTGTATCAACGATAGCCATAGAGATATTATCAAAAACATAAATTGTTGGCAATATTGATATTTGGCATTTCCAATTAATGTAGGCCTACATTCTTACATTCTTATTTTTATTAGGCCTAATATTATTATTATGAAGTTACTTTTATTATTAAATTAAAATTAGTAAAATTAATTTGCCCCGCAATAATTACCAAATAACTGACGTGCTGTTAGGATAACAAAAGATTAAGCTATATATGTCCTCCTCAATTAAAATGTTTTTTAAAAAAAAGGTATTTTAAAACGGGTCTATTATACAATGAATTATAGGCCTATGATTAAAATATTAACACTTCAGTCATCAATAAAAATCAATGAAAAAAAAAGCTTTTATTTCAAGCACTGACTTTCAAAAACAACCTAACACGAAATATGTTTCTTCATTTTTTTTATGTAATATTAGAAATATTAAGAGAATAAATTAAAACAGTTAGCTATACCGTTATCAGCCTTTGTGGTTTAAAACAGAAATATTTCCAACATTGCGATGTAACCAATTACCCCAGTACCGAACCATAACACCACTGTGTCGTATCGAACGGAACCGTGAATTTTGTGAAGCGTTACACCCCATATATATAGATCTCGTACTGTATCGCGTACTTTGTCGGTGTCATGCGCTTTGCTTGGCCATTTGTTGTGATAAACAGGAAAGTGTGTTCAAGTGCCAGCAAAACAGTATAAAGAAATGCTCTTTGTGAGAAGCAGTAAATCAGCAGAAGTTAAAAGCAGCTTGTAAGTGTATTTATTTCTTGTCTCAGTGTTTAGCGCAGTTGTCGTTGCTAGGAAACGCTTGTTTTGTTTACTGTGTGGTGTAAAGGAAACAGGTCAATTTAGCTCAAAGGGAATCATTTATGATTTTATGGGGAATTTGGACCGAATCACTTTTACGGCTGATCACTGAGACGGCCAGCGATTCATTGAACGAGCGTTATAACATAATTCGCAATTTATATTAATATCCAAAGTATAGTGAAAACAATATTTATTAGCACAGTAACAAGATCAACAGTTTAATACATTAAATTGTAAGCACAAAACACAAGATACTACTCTTTTCAATATAAATAAGGCTTTAATGGATAAATCTAAGACACATAAACTAATCTAACACACGCATTCAAACACAAGTTGCAGAAAGAGAGAAAGTAAGGAAAGAATGAGTTTAAGAGAATGAAAATGTGAAATCTCAAGTTTATAGCAATATGTGCAATTGTATAGACCTGGACAACCATCATTCACTTAATTAACCCTCGCATTGAGTTTCAATGAGGTTAAAATTTATATTAAAGCTATTTCAGCTAGAATTTGGAGGTACTTGCGTTGCCTGTGTAAGGGGTTCCCTTTGTTGTAGTCCTTGCAGAAAAGGGGTTTCCCCGAGGTTGCTGATTGGCTGAAAGTTCAGTCTTGGGAAGACAGTGGTTGGGCGTTGGCTGACGACGCCGAGCTGTGGTCTGGTGACGTGTTAAGACGGACTCTGAGACACGGCGTTAGGCAACTTAACTCCGAACAGGAAACGCTCAACTAAAAAGCTGCATACTAAAAGCTAAAAAGCAGCATAACTAAAAAGCTATGACTAAAAAAGCATGACTAAAACAAATCCTACTAAAAGCAATGATTTGATGGTGTCCTGAGTATTAAAAATGGGCTCTTGGACACATCCCAAATGGTGTTTTGACCAATAGACACTGCTTAGCTAGGGCTGAGTATCGCAAGTTCGTACTTTTTTAGGCAACCGACCCCTAGAATTGCCCTCGATGCAACCATTCGAGTATTGCCCAAATGAATAAACGTCCTTGGCGTTCGGTACCAAATTTTTCGAATACCTAAAGCCGGTTACACCGTCTATCAGCCCAGTTCAGTAGCAGACAATAAGCCGCAGCATCTTGCCGGTTGTGTTCGACCTAGAGGCGAGAGGCCGCAGATCAATAATCAGCAGGAGCGATTCGAAAGCGCATCCCGGAGCAGTCTGCTCGTCTTTAGCTCGTGGTACCTGTAATACCACCAGTATGAGTAGCGCGGGGCTGCGTAAGTCTTAAGATATTTTGTAAGACGCACATATAAAAATAAATATGAGCAAAAGTAGGGCAATGTCTATAGTACTATATTAAACTGTAAAATTACTGTAAATAGCATGACTTACAAGTTTTCACAAAACAAAAAGTTTTATATACATTTTTAAGTAAATGGACGAGTTGCATCAATTATGATATCAATTTAAACAAATATTATTAATCAATTATGCATTAACTAACAATAATAATGTAATGATGATCTAATGTGTAGATTTTATAATGCATATCTTCTTGTCGATCCCCTGTTCCAACATTTAAACCCTGCATGTTGCAGCGGCAATTTTCACATGTGGTAAATTTCCAACATTAGTCAGAAGGAGGCGATTACCACTGCAGAGAAAACAACAGCAGTTTCTTGGTAAAAGGAACTGTACACAAAGCACGCAGGGGAAAGAGAGAAAACAGCAGCACTCATGTATGTATGTTTGTTCGTGAGTTAGGTTTGATTTCGTTACTGTTCTGTTTCTTGTCATAGATATATACATATCTATGTTTATTGTGAGATGTGGTAACTATAGTAACCGCAGCGCCCATTACCATATGTGGTCAGAAACTACCGTGAAACGCTTAGTATAAACACTTAGGTAAGGGTGACAGTAAAGACGTTTGTTGCAACGCTCCTAAAGAAATCCCTTACCTCAGGGAATTTTTTCCCCTCAGGGATACTCCTAAGTCAAATTACTTAAGGACTTTCATGCAACCGGGCCCAGATCCCTACTATCACTACCAATCGCAAACCATGCATCTCACACACTGTAGGCAGCGCAATCCTAACAACCTGTGCACTTTGCCTATGTCTGCCAATACACTACTTTCTTTTTCTATTGATCTCTGGAATTGCCAGTCTGCTGTAAACAAAGCAGATTGTATTACTTCTATTACAAGTCATTTGAGACTAAACCTCATGGTCCTGACAGAGACGTGGATCAAACCAGAGGACAATGCTACACCTGCAGTACTCTCCAATAATTTCACATTTTCCCACTCCCCCCATCTGACTGGAAGAGGTGGTGTGATCTTGGTCCACTTCTCTCAGGATAGCAGAATGAACAGGTGGGAGAGGGGTCCACTTCTCTCAGGATAGCAGAATGAACAGGTGGGAGAGGGGCAGAATGTGGGAATATTATCCACGTATTAATTGATTGCAGATTATGTTTTTCTCTTGGATGGATAAAAACATAAAAAAAATTTAAAATGGGTCACTGAATATGCAGTGCTTTGGCTGCCCAAGTTAAGTCTATGTGTGGGAAACACTTCATTAATTTAAATATGAAGTGTCTTTAAAGCAGCACTATGTAACTTTTGGCACTCTAGCGGTTAATAAACAGAACTGCACACATCCAGCGGAAGAACATTCCAACCTATTCGATCTGTCTAGGGCGATTCACGCAGGTATGTGTTACTCCGCACGAGTGACCAGGCTACAATAGTCCAAATATAAGTACTTATTATAAGTGTACCGTAGTGATTCGGAATAAGACAAAAACGCGGTTTGGAAGATGAATTCATGATGTACTCGCTCATTATATACATTTTGCAAATTTTGAACACAGAAAAAGTTACATAGTGCTGCTTTAAAGAGTTATGTGTTAGTAGTTGCTGTTCCCAAAAAAGCATAAAAAATGGCACGCCTCACATATGACCCTGTTATGCAGTGTCCTGCCATCAGCAGGACCTGTGGGGTGGAAATCGATGGCTGAGAGTGAGAGGGGCATGCTCAATTTACTTAAAATGAAGGAAAGATTACCTGTAATCTCAAAACTGATGTTGAAGACAATTATTTTTTTATTTTATTTTTTTGTGATCAAAATTTGTTACTGTTTTAGAATTTCAGCATGCATGAATCGGATCCAAAATCACAAATCAGAAGTACTATAAACAAACAGATGCCCAAAAACGGGGATTAACTGAGAAGGTGATTAGCTACACCTGATTTGAGTTTACAATCAATAACAACTCAGTTATTTTTTATTTGTGGCAAGTGGAAAACTGTTCTGGGGTCAGACGAATCAAAATTTGAAGTTCTTTTTGGAAAACTGGGACGCCATGTCATCCGGACTAAAGAGGACAAGGACAACCCAAGTTGTTATCAGCGCTCAGTTCAGAAGCCTGCATCTCTGATGGTATGAGGTTGCATGAGTACGTGTGGCATGGGCAGCTTACACATCAGGAAAGGCACCATCAATGCTGAAAGGTATATCCAAGTTCTAGAACAACATATGCTCCCATCCAGACGTCGTCTCTTTCAGGGAAGACCTTGCATTTTCCAACATGACAATGCCAGACCACATACTGCATCAATTACAACATCATGGCTGCGTAGAAGAAGGATCTGGGTACTGAAATGGCCAGCCTGCAGTCCAGATCTTTCACCCATAGAAAACATTTGGCGCATCATAAAGAGGAAGATGCGACAAAGACTTAAGACAGTTGAGCAACTAGAAGCCTGTATTAGACAAGAATGGGACAACATTCCTATTCCTACACTTGAGCAACTTGTCTCCTCAGTCCCCAGACGTTTGCAGACTGTTATAAAAAGAAGAGGGGATGCCACACAGTGGTAAACATGGCCTTGTCCCAACTTTTTTGAGATGTGTTGATGCCATGAAATTTAAAATCAACTTATTTTTCCCTTAAAATGATACATTTTCTCCGTTTAAACATTTGATATGTCATCTATGTTGTATTCTGAATAAAATATTGAAATTTGAAACTTCCACATCATTGCATTCTGTTTTTATTCACAATTTGTACAGTGTCCCAACTTTTTTGGAATCGGGTTTGTATATAGAAAAAGTTTTACTTCCAGAACCCGACTGTTGTGCACATGGAAGCCCATTTCTGCCACAGGATAAAAAATAAAAAAAGGTAACTACAACTTTTTATCTCACAATTTGCAATTACCTTTTTATTTTTTAAAAGAGAAATGCTAGATGTAACTAGATGAACTAGTTGCTAGATGAACTCGAAATTGTGAAAATAAAAGTCAGAATTCTGAGTTTATATCTCGCCATTCTGGAAAAAAAGTGAATTTGGAGAGAAAAGGTCACAATTACTTTTTTTTTCTTCTATATTACACACAACATACTCTTCTGCATAAAATAATGCAAATGTACAAGTGAATTTCAACTAAGTTACGTGCTAGTCAGAAAATATTAAGTGATGTTGTGCTCTTTATAACAACACACTATTTTCGTCCACTAACATGCCATTGTAGTCAGTAAAATGGTATACAATTAATAATTATGAAAAAATGTTGACTAAATTCAAAGGGTATTTTGGTGAAAAATACAAAAGTCTAAAAATTAACACTGCCCATAACTAAAATATTCATGACTCAAAGAAAATCCTGATCATTCTGACATAAGGCAGCAGTTCTGTGTTACAGACATGATTCATATGTGCCTGTATCCCGCCTGATAGCACAAGGCTGGTTAAACTGTCTGGAATAAACAACCAGTCCCATAACATCCATCAATGTTAAGAGCAAGACAGTGCACAAGTTCATTCAACCCAGCAAGACAGTGCACAAGTTCATTCAACCCAATACAATACATTTGTATACAAGACACTCAATGCTAATCAATAAAAACTATGGAGTGGCCATACAATATAAATCTGCTGATTAATTCACTTTGTTGGGAAGTAGTAAATCAAGTTTAGTGTAGTTATTATTCATCAAAATAAACAGTTGACTAATACCACAATAAACAGAAACTTAAGCATCAATCATCAGATTTACAGTGCTTTCCCTTAAGAATAACAGTATTTATTGGAAAAGTCATATAAAACCATTGACTTGATTAACAGCTGAACACAGATATAAGCCTTTCATGTGGGTGCACATCACAAAAATCCTCTTAAAGCAATAGCTCACCGAGAAATGAAACTCGCTGTCATGTTACTCAAAACTTTCCTTATTCCATTCTTTCTATTCTAAAGATGGTTCAGGCTGGCCTAATGAAAGTGAATGCCGTCCATCACGGTCAAAAGAAAAAAAAAAGGTAGTTCATACAGTCATACTATAGCGTTGTGTGAAATTTTAGTTGTTATTCATTTTGGCTCGTACTCGTACAGATGCCATATTGGGGCCTAAAAGCAAATCTCACGGGTCAGTTCGTCAGCGCCGGTGTTTATCAACACTTTCTGATAAAAATCCGTTTTAAAACCACTATGCAGAATATGATTAAGATGGTTTTAATACAGTGTCATGTAGAGAAGCACAGTCATAAATCAAAGAATGACATGTTGTCCAGGCTCTCGCTTTGCAATACTCAAGCGGCAGCTGTCTCACAGTTGATCAATAGACAGTGAGACGGTCTGCATTCAAAACGGTCTGTTTACTATACTGTCTGTACCTCAATATGCAAAATTCACTTTTACATAGTGTTTGCATATAAATGTCTTAGCAGTGTGTGTACACACTAGGAAGTCCTAAGAGGCCATGGATTATTAATAATTTTCTTTATTGTTTTCTCGAGATCACAACTTAATTACATAGTGATCTCAACATAAAAGTCGTTTTCTCGTTATCAAGCCTTTTTTATACATCGTGATCTCGATGTAACAAAAATAGTTTTCTCGTTATCACAACTTAATTATTTTGTGATCTCGACATAAAAATAGTTTTCTCGTTATCAACCCTTTTTTATACATCGTGATCTCAATGTATCAAAAATAGTTTTCTCGTTATCACAACTTAATTATCTCGTGATCTCAACATAAAAGTAGTTTTCTGGTGATTTCAGCATAACAAAAGTGGTTTTCTCGTGATCACGACTTAATTATCTCGTGATCTCAACATAAAAGTAGTTTTCTGGTGATTTCGGCATAACAAAAGTGGTTTTCTCGTTATCACGACTTAATTTTCTCGTGATTTCGACATAACAAAAGTTGTTTTCTCGTTATCACGACTTAATTTTCTCATTCTCTCGACATAACGAAAGTGGTTTTCTCGTTATCACAACTTAATTATCTTGTGATCTCGACATAAATTGTTTTCTCATGATCATGACTTAATTTTCTCATGATCTCGACATAACAAGAGTTGTTTTCTCGTTGTCATGACTTAATTTTCTCGTGTTTTCGACATGACATAATAGTTGTTTTCTCGTTATCACAACTTAATTATTTTGTGATCTCGACATAAAAATAGTTTTCTCGTTATCACAACTTAATTATCTCGTGATCTCAACATAAAAGTAGTTTTCTGGTGATTTCGGCATAACAAAAGTGGTTTTCTCGTTATCACGACTTAATTTTCCCGACATAACAAAAGTTGTTTTCTCGTGATCACAACTTAATTTTCTCATGATCTCAACATAACAAAAGTTGTTTTCTCGTTATCATGACTTTATCTCGTGATCTCGATGTAACAAAAATAGTTATCACAACTTAATTATTTTGTGATCTCGACATAAAAATAGTTTTCTCGTTATCACGCCTTTATCTCGTGATCTTGACGTAATAAAAGTTGTTTTCTCATTATCACAACTTAATTATCTCGTGATTTCGACATAAAAGTAGTTTTCTCGTGATCACGACTTAATTTTCTAGTGGTTTCGAAATAACAAAAGTGGTTTTCTCGTGATCACAACTTAATTATCTCATGATCTTGACATAAGTTACCGTTATCATGAGTTCATTTTCTCGTAATTTTGACATAAGTTGTTTCCTCATTATCACGACTTAATTATCTAGTGATCTCGAAATAACAAATTTGGTTTTCTTGTGATCGCGACTTTATTATCTTTTGATCTCGACATAAGTTGTTTTCTTGTGATCACGACTTAATTTTCTCGTGATCTCAAAATAAGTTGTTTCACAATATTGTTTTTGTAAAACAATGCGTCATGAGTCTACTGTTGCTATAGTAATGAACGCAACTTTGACCTGCAGTCTACAGTATGATATTATAAGTGTTTTAACCATCATAAAAAATATGATGCATAAGCAACACAAATGAATGCCAGAAAACAAAAAGAGACCATCCAACACTTGTTTAATAAGACTCCAGTATGCAAACTCTTCCCTGTGCTTTTGTTCTGAAACATAGATTGGCTATAGCCGATCTTCTCGGCCCATGCTGTACTCTATTAAGTCTAGTTTGTGCAGCAGGTGTGGATCAATATCCTTCTTTATCTAATCAATAGAGCGGAGCTTAAAGGTAGGACATAAATGAATGCAGGGGAGGCTTCTCAAACACGGCTGACCCAACAGGAGGCGTCCAACTATGAGACTGACTGGTGGACTCTAAAAAGTAGCATCTGGAATTCTGGAACTTCAAGTAATTAATATTTGTATAACAATAATAGAATGTTTCCTTAAAAATAAATAAAAATACCTAATAGTAAAGCAAGGTTTATGATGAAGATGATGAGATGTACTACAGAAAGCCAGTGAACCCATAAAAATGGCACACTTCATCCAATCAAACTAGCAGGGCGAAATCCAGCAACTGCACTGCCTTTTCAAGCGGCTCCTAGAATGTGGCATAAATCAAGGCAAATTAAGTGAAATACGAATGAATTAAGAGTGACATTTTAATTTACAATCACACAGCCCTGTACAGACGTAAAAGGACGGAACGGGCACTGGGATTAAAATTCAGAGTTTATGCTCACAAGAGCTAGATCTGTTAACTTGGAGAACTTTGGAAAAGATTCAAAATATCCTTGAGTATTTAGTATTGTCCTCTAGATTTATGCAATTCAATTTAAGAACCAAATGTATCACTTTTTTTTTTCTTAAAAAAAAAAAAAAACATCATTATTTGACAATCTTGAGGCAATACAAATATTAATGAAAAGGCAAATGTGATTTTTTGTTTTTTACATTTTTATATGCCAAATAATCCTTTACATAAACATTGAGAATTAGATTTTTTTTTTTTTTTTGTGGTCACACAACAAACCATGGAATAAAAAATAAATAAATAAATAAAGCACGAGTCAATCTCAATGATCAAAAAGAGCATTTCCATTTTTATTTTAACGAGACGTCAGTGGATGTGATTGTCAAGTATTTGAAGTGACTTACATGCAAGTGATGAGCTGCACAGATCATACACTCAAGAATGAAAATATGACATTTGAGAGTGAGAAAGAGATATATAGTTATTAATGTGAAAGTAGGAAGATTCCTGGAAAGAAGGCACATTTGTTTCGCTCAAAACAGACATGGACATATTACATGAGCATTTGATAATGTAACATTTCACCCATGTGAAATTACTTGCTTTTGTGCTTCAGGGAGACATGAATGCTAATACCTATACTTCAGTTCTTACAGTTTGTTTGTGGAGCACATCAGAGAAAGAACTGAATAAGGAGACATCCATTCTGTCCACAAACAAGCTCCTACAGACATATTTCCCTTTAAAGCAACAGCAGTTTGAACCCAAACCTACAGAAGAAACAGTGTAAACTCAAGCGCAGGTTCAGATTCGGTTCTCTTAGATCAGGAGACCGCACTCTCACAGAGAGCAGCGATCACTTTACAGTATCAAACCCATCACAGATCAAACCAATCAACTGCTGGCAAACAACACAGGAAAAAAAGAGAAATGTGTCAAACTAATACGTCTGGGACAGATTCATGTTGCCATTCAAAACCTGAGGAGGACATGAGGTGGCAAAAACACACAATAGAAAATCACTAGAGACATTATAGGAATAGTTCAACTAAAATTGAACCGTCATCGTTTACTCACACTCCAATGTTATTTTGGACCCCACTGACTTTAATTACACTCTTTGTAGCCATATAATGAAAGTCAATGGGGTCCAAAATAAACACTGAACCCCACTGACTTTCATTCCAAAAAGAGTTGAAACATTCTTCAAAATGTGTTTCAGAGAAGAAAGTCCAAACTATTTGGAAAGACAAGAGGGTGAATAAATGATGAGTGTGTGTAAATTATCCCTTTCAGGAGCAAATGTGAACCAAAAATGTGCAAAATGAAAGGCAGGGTGGGAATCAGCTGCCGTACATTTGGTTTGAATTAAAGCCAAACTCAAGACAACTTCGTCAGAACTAAAGTGACATTAACATTAATAACCGTGTGAATGTGTTCTCTCAGGCACGGTGAGGTGCTCCATATTGATCATGATATCAGTGTCTGTAGATCATGAGGCAGACGTGTCCATTTAATATCTGGTTTGTCTTCCCTTCCTGCTTCCCTAGGGGCCCGTTTGAGAAGCCGAGAGCTTCAGCTAAGACGTCAATACATGGAGAACAAATGGAAGCTTTCAATGCCTCTATCAATCTGCTGATGAACTGAGATTGAACTCCAGGTCTGGGCACATTATTCAGACAAGCGTTGTGCTGGTGTCACCATCCGTCAGCAAAGGAGACGCAGCGAGGTGCCAGCTGCAGGTTAGGAACGCCGGAAATGCCAGCAGTGAAACGCTAACAATCTTGGAAAATTAAAACATGGAGCGTTTATTGTCAGTCTGTTTGTCTGACTTGATGAATATTTTTGGTGTAGGCTCAGTTTTTCAGTCCAAAAGAACAAAGACACACCAGCTTGTCGTTTCTTCTGAAGATCAACAAAATCAGAGGGTGACACGAAATCTGTCAAGAACATGTAAAGGCCACATTTCACCCCAATATCAGAAAGATTTTAAATAAGGAATTAAAATTTAGTTTAAACACTTAAGAACGTTGCAATTTAAAAAGACAATTAAACCAAAACTTCCCCCAAGTTCTGATTATTAAAATGCAAAAAAAAACACACTGTATAAAAAAAACACATATATACATACATAAGAAAAAATTGAGACAAGTTATAATATAACAATATAATATGGAATATTATTACTTTGTAGATATTTAAAAGTGCTAAGTATTTATACATCAATGTAGTATTTCTTTTGCATTTAATTTATGAAGATAATTAAATGTTTTAAATCCCTATCACTGTATTATAGTATTTTAGTAGATTTCTTTTACTACTGAGTATTTTTTCCCCTCTATTACAAAAATGAGAATCATTATTCAGAACAGAATTTGGGGTAAATGTGCTAAATTGTTTTGTAAATAACATCACATATGCAAAGACATTTTCATTCATATGCATATGATTATTTTTTTTTTTTGCTTTTGAAGTGAAACGTGATCCAGTCACGTTTAAATGCGATTCACCTGACTGAAGAGGAAAAATCAAACATAACTCAAGAACAAACAAATGAAGTGACATTTTGAATGTGCACATCCTATGTGACCAGTGCTGGCAAAATGAGTCGGAATGCGCACAAGCTAATTTTGAGCTACAGGCAAAAAAAGTGAAAAATGTCAATTTTTGTCGAACACTATCGTCAAAGATGACGGACGATTAGCATACAGTTTGGATTGGCGGTTTGTTTCTGTTCTGGGCAAGAACTCCCTGCACATCCTTGCAGCTAGCATGGATGAGAGCAGGGAGAGCAGCGATAACCCCCTAGGGTAAACAGAACAGAACCAACATAAATGTATTGCAGATATCGGTAAAGTTCAATAATGTTATGTACACAATTTAGAACTAGTCTAATTCAAAGGAGAATCAGAAGGCTGAAACCCCGACTGACAGAGGAGGAGTTGGGGATGGAGGAGGGTAATTAGCTATTGAGCAATGTGAAAACTGCTGATAATACTGAGGGACCTTATATATGATTGCTTAGATAGGTGTCGTATTCCCATAGGTAGATGGGGATCAGCTGAGAGTCAGCTGATGCGAGCTTGACTAACGTGACCTGCCAGAACTAAAGCTACGCTTGATTTTTAGTCGACCACTTCAGGTTTTCAAAAAAATGAGTTCATTAAGCCCTCGTCTAGTGATTCCAATGCTCCAAATAGTAATTAAACACCTAAATTTATCTTTATTTTTACATTTTCTGAGAGGTCTACCTTCTTTGTTTTAAAAAGTTCCGTTTGTCTATCGGAAGCAAAGCACTTGCGTCTGACCAACCAAAAGGCAAGCACTTTGGTTTCCGTTTTGAAAGTAACATGCAGGAACGAGAATATAAAGTGTGGGACTTGATGAATGTTAAAAGAGTTATTAAGAGTGATAAGCCACGAAAAAATCTTAATATATAGGCCGCGTCTGTCTCATCAATGTTAAAGGGGTCATTTAAACAGTCCGCATTTGAACAGTCAATAGCAAAAAAACGTAAACTAATAGCAAAACATACTTAGTCGCTGATTCAAAAGCACCAGATTGTCATAGCAAAGTCAAAATTACCTCCTCTCATAGGTTCACGAAACGGTCGTCCATAAAATGCATTCTGTTCTGTTGTAAGTAATCTTAAAGATCCTAAATGCATCTACTTCTGGAAGGACAAATAAAGTACTTTTGCTTTCGCCTAAAAACACACAGCATCTCCCTGACATGGCTGCATCAACACTAACTGCGGTTACTGAAAACCACGCCTTCTTTCTTTGCTTGCACATTTGGGCGGCATTATGCAAAATAGTTCCACATAGTGAGGGAGATATGTGGGGGCGTGTTAGAACGAGCCGTTAAGGGGGGGGGGGTGGGGGGGGGAGGGGGGGGGGGCGGGGGGCGGGCGTGGCAGAGTCTTAACTTGATAAAGAATATCTCTTTGGTTTTAAAACTTTAGTCTTTGCAACTTCAGGGATCTCATCTATGCACAATCAGCTTGTAACACTCCGAAGAGAAAGGAAAACTTGAAATCGCATCTAACCCCTTTAATCAAACAAGTCAAGAAAGAGGGAATCACTCCTGCTCTTGATTTGACAAATGCTTTATGTAATGAATACCTAAATACGAGCCGTGTTTACACATTTGAGGTTTTCTTACTTGATTGATTCTAAAGTTTATTTGCATCTTTGTTTTTATTTATAATAGCAAAGATAAAATAAAAATAACTAATATGATTCATATAGTAATTATTATTAATAAAAGAATTTGAGGGAAGGCTGCATCGAGAATCATTTTTATCGAAACGAATCGTGAGGCAAGTGAAGATTCACACCTCTAGTCGCAACAACGTCTTCTGTGATTGGTCAAAACACCCCGCGCAGTGCATTGTGGTATCATGGACAAAAGCTGGACATATATTTTTCCTATAGATTGGTTTGTGCCAAATTTGGTGATATTACCAGAGATTTTCAATCTATGGTTGCAAGGTGATTTTGTTTTGGAACCTTCAGAAAACTTTAACTAGATTTTTCTCAACATTGACTTTGCTATCGACTTCAAACGGGTGTAGCTCGGACATTTTTTGTCCAATTCCAACAAATCATAATTTTGAAGATTTTTTTTAAAATAGAGAATGTGAACTCATTTTTGAAAAGTTGCTCATTGTGACTCATTTTGCCAGCACAGGTCACATATTATTTTACATGCTTTTGTTGTATCCTGCCTAACAGAATGTTCACAATAGGATTGTAGATTTGTGAAAGAAAAGTCTCACATTAGTCCTACTGAAGTAATGCCGAAACTACTTCTTGTCCCTTTTAGACACTGAATTAAATTAGACTGAATTCAACTTCAGCTAATGCCATTCTTTTAACATATAACCTAACAAACACCCCTGAAAAATTAAAACAAAAACACAGCTTGAGAAAACAAATCTGCTTTTATACTCAGTTCTTAGCATCGGTAAGGACAATATTGGCAGTCACAAACATTAGACAGAACGTTGCCCACAATATCACAAACCAAACCCAGAACGTGTGATGGAAAGGCGACCGGTGCTTATTTACAGCATCCCTTCCCAACACGGGCTCTAGATGACGACGACTAAAATATACTAGGAAGGCCGGGATGATATACTGAATGCCCGTTCCAGCATACGCCCCAGTGATACCCACAAGCGACTCCAGATCGTGAGTACAGAAGGCCACGATAATGGGCGGCACTAGGGTAATGAGCGGGAAGACGATACGGTCCACCACCCAAGGGTATGTGCCACCGTCCCGATGGAAGAGAGTTTTCCAATTGTTGCGTAGTGTGACGGCTATTATGGGAAAGTTGGTGCTAATGGTGAAAACGGGAAAGAGGCCCAGGAAGTAGCGCAACACTGGAATGCTCAAAACATCGCAGTTATCCGTGAAATTTAAAGTGTACATGTCCCGCAGCAGAGAACTATCGAAGCAGAATATGGCCGTGAGGGACAGCAGGCTGTAGAAGCACAGGATGAGGATGTAGTCGGCCATGACCAGGGCGCTCATGCGCTGCTTGTTGGAGATGGGCGTCACGAGTGAGGGCAGCGAGTGCTGGCACATGAAGGAGTAGACACAGACTCCGAAGAGGTTGGGCACACCTGAGATCTGAGCCACAGATGGGTGGCCCTCACTGTGGCCCTTGCCAATACGAATCAAAGCCAGGATGATCATCATGGTGAATGCTGAAAGAGACAGAGGAACTCAATTATATAAAATCATGTAACATCATAAACTGCAATTATATGATGATCAAGTCTATTTTGTTGTATTTAGGGCAACACACTATAGTCAAAAACATTGCTTTTCATGCACTTTTGAGATTTTGGTATATTTAGTTTTCATAACATGCTCTTTCAGAGTAGTGGGGAAAAAAACTTGCATCTGTAGATTTCAATTACACGTCTTTAAAGGCTGTTTTCTCTAAATGTTTGTTTTAAGCACTAAGCCAGAAATCTCCATTTCAGTAGCACTTACATACCTCAAACAGTTTTATTCCCATCTACATTCTGAAGGGTTATACAAATGGGTTTGTTCATGTATCATTTGCTTGATCTTCCTAAAACATGGTGAAAATGTATTTTTTCTGTCTGTTGACTGTATTTTCTGATTTATGGAGTGATAGAGAGAGATATCAAAAAAGTGGTTTTTAGAACAGAACTCTCTTGAACTTGCGATGATTGACACAAGACCTCATTCCCTGAGATTTCTTGCACCTTTCATCGTAGTTTTTCATCAATTAATTCGGATGTAGAATGCAGTTGTCACTCTTGTAAGTAAAAATTACTGTAAAATGTATGCAAATTAGTGCATATTTCATTAGATAATGCTTCATTTGCATATTTAAACAACATTTTAATAAGACAAAAAATGAACTGGGAATCGACTGGGGAAGTATGGTGATATCTATTAGATAAACGTTTTACCCTATTCACCTGCGGTGTCTTGCTTTAATACTGTACATTCATCTCATGCGTTTGAGTTTGCCAAGTGGAGATGATTATTTGTTAACACTGTCCGCCTAAAGCCGACTTTTAGGAATATACCCATTTTTGTAGCCTGAATAGCAAAAAATGCATGAAATCTGATTTTAACTAAATCAATCCAAGTCTCATGAGGATGTGACTTAAAATCTAGTTAAATTGGATTTGACTAGATCCGTTTCAGCATGAACTATACGAACAGATATCAAGTTTCTCTTCCATCATTTGGGACACAACTGGGAAATCCAAGGTCTCTGTCGTGTATGTTATGTGCTTTATGAGTTGTCTTGATGGACTTGAGCAGAGGACAAATTCCCAGTTCTGGTCTTTCCACACTGACAGCTTGCTGCTCATATACCGTGTCTACATTGGAAGCCACTGATGCAACAACTCAAGTCTGTCAACACTGTGGCATGACGCACAGCTCTGATGCATCCAATGTTCACAAACCACGGGCAAATCAGCTTCTGAGATCAAACCAAAACTTTACCAGTTCATTTAGCCAGAAATCCATGGTGTAAAAAGTTGACTTTGGGTCATTTTAAAATAGTGAAACTTTAGTTTAATTTTAGTACTAGAACCTACCTGCAAAAACTACCTTAAAAACTGAGCACAGGAGTATGCAGGGAAAAAGCGGTTTTATAATAAATATTGACGTGATTTTGCCAATAGAAGGTACAATACCATGGTCCATAAGATTTATTTAATGTTTCTGAAAGAAGTCTCTTATGCTACACTGCATTTGTACACAACATATGCGCCAATGGACATACATTATTAACACTGAACTCTGGGTTAGGTTTGACTAATTGGTTTGCACACAGAAACAGCCACAGGTCAAACTCAGAGTAAAGCCTTATTATTAAGCCTCCTTATTATTAGGTCTCCTAATTCTAACCCATTTATTTTATTTAAGCTTTTCATTATTTCTATACTATTGAATTGATAAAGAGACAAAAAATTTAAAGGCTTGACTTTCTGCATTTGTAATCTGATCAATGTTGCAATCAATGCTGAACAAGATGAGATTGTTAAGGATCTAATGGGCTGCTGGAAAATGCCGAGCTGGTTAAAAAGGACTAATTATGCCTCTAGGTGATGTTCCCTGCATGGACAACCAGGTAGAGGAACACGGGTGGTAAAAACCCAAAATGACAGCTCCATCTCCTCCATTTGTTTTCTCAAAAAATCTAGAGGAAGAGAGCTTAGTGCTGCACCTGGAAATCTTTATATATAGATTTCAGTCAGTTATTTAACAGCATGGTAAAGAAATGAAATTAAAGCAAATAAAATATTTACATGGTTGTGTGGTTATACTGTTACACTGGTTAAAGTTCTAATCCACAACAAAACGGGTAGCTATTAAACACCATTCTACCCTAGTTTCCGGATAGCTAAAGAGGACCGACAGTGATAACCAGTCCTCATCCTCTTTTCTAATGCATCACACAGCCAGGTCAGGGACTACAGGTGTATCTGAGATGCTTAGCCATTGGATTCAAAGGGGAAATGGATTGGTTCCGTCCACGCATGCGAGAGTCCAGCTGACGTGCAATTAATCGGAGGTGCTTCCGACAGCATTGCTGATCCAAAGGTCTCAATTAGCATTAAAGGTGTCCTCACACATGCTCATTCAGTGCTTAAAAAGATTCATTCTTTCTAGCAGGAGTAAAACATTCTGGCAGCAAACAAGGGGCAGAGTCCATGTCACACTAATCTCAGTCTATTAATCAAGGGCAGGTTGCATGTAAGGGGAATAAATAATTCACTAGTTGCAAAGAACAAACAACGTTGAAGGAAAAGGGTACGTGTCTCAGGAGAGTGTTCATGCTGCCAGGAAAACTACAAATTACCTCATTCCAAGTACACAAAAAAAACAAAATAACCACTACAAATGATTGTAAGGCCTTGCAAGTAACCAAAATAAAAAAAGTTAAACCAGGTCTCATTTTACACTAAATCTAGAGATGACGCAGAACTACTTGCCATGTGACCATACCAAAACAGCCTATGCAATCCTAGGCAAACTAAAATAATGTAATTAATACTAAATAACTGACATATAAAGCTGAATTTTCAGCCTCATTACTCCAGGCTCCAGGAATCATACTAATATGCTGATTTGCTGATTATCATTTTTGTGGCAACCATGATACATGTTTTTTTTAGGATTCTTTGATGAATATGAAGTTCAAAAGAGCAGCATTTATTAAAACAATCTATAATGACACTTTTACATTATTTACAGAGGTTTTCACTTTGAATCAGTTTAATAAAATTTATTAAAAATAACAATTAAAGATAAAAACAAAAAATTATACAAATTCTTTCTGCTTCAAACTTCTGAATGTATATATAAAAAAATAAAAATAATTGAGTTGAAGAAAAAATATAATTATATAATAGAACACTAGAAATTCACATCTGTCATGCTGTAGAAATTCTATTCCACGACAGACATGTCAGCTAAGGATGGTAAAATACAGAGCACAGAGGCAAAGGCAAAGAACTGCATTAACAGGTAACCTTCATTGTGCATTATGCTTAATATAGCAAAACAGACACGCAAGAGCTCAACTAGAGGACAAACATAGACATACATAATGATGGAACTGCAAATCACTGGGGGAAACGTCAGAGACAGATAATGCAACCGAAGAACCAACCGGAGAGGATACATGCATGGATGGGATGTAGTCAGATTCAAGATGCATTACTCCTTTTCATAAAAATAGCAGAGTACAAAAGAGTTGCACTGAAAGAATAGGAGGGTAGAGGAGAAAAAAAGAAAAGAGAATCAAGGGCACACTTAATCCAAATACTCCTGACACAAGTCAAGTCATTGTATAGACGCTTAACCTTCAGCACAGAGGCCTTGTTTAGGGATGAGATGTGATTGCATACCGCCACATACAGCACAGCGATTCATCACACGCTATAAATTCCCTCAGTGTACATGCTGACGGCCATGGAAAATGCCACTGGTATCTGTGTCTTCAAGTCTTACTCATCTTGATATCTTTGTAACTGACACCAGTGCTAGCAGAGACTGTTCGGAAAACACCACACAGGTGGACAAGGAGGATATAAAAAAGCGAACCAAATAAATTCATGCAGCAAAGTCAAACTTGTCATGTTTCCCCAAAGGACGGCGTGTTGGGTTTTGAAGGACACTCTTCATTAACAAATCACCCGTGAGATGTTGAGTCACATGACCAGCTGTAACCATCAAGTGTGAATGGAGAACAATGTCGAGTGGCGAGCACATTAGGACGACGTCAAAAACATCCCATCTGTGAAAGTATCACCAATCATCATCCATAAACTCTGTTATTTAGCCATCCAAAGCAACTTACAGTAATTGTGATTTTGCCAAGTACGACACATTCCTGGATCAACAACCTTGCTTGCTTGTCTTGGAACATTCCTATCAAACGAACAGGCTTCAGGGAGATATTTATTTATATTAGAGATACACTACTGTTAAAAAGCTTGGGGTCAGCAAGATTTCTATTTCAAATAAATGCTGTTCCTTGTGAACTTTCCATTCCCACAGACAAATGATCATGGTTTACCACAAAGTATTGAGGCACACATCTGTTTTCAGCATATTGACGAAAATAATTAATAATGTTTCTTAAGCAAATCAGCGTATTAAAATGATTTTTGAAGGATCATGTGACACTGAAGACTGGAGTAATGATGCTGAAAATTCAGCTTTGCCATTACAGGAATAAATTACATTTTAAAATATATTCAAATAGAACAGATCGCGATCATCTGTGTGAACTAAGGTCATGGATCAAAGGTATATGGCGATAATCCTTCTGGTTTAAAGGTTCATAGATGTTGCTAAAAAGAACATTATTTTGTTAATGTTATTTGGTGTAATGAAATGTGTTAATGCGGTTTAAGGTAAAAAAAAAAAAATTTCCACATACATGTACATATTATTGTTTCTCCTCTATGCCCGCCTTTCTGAAAAGCGTTGATTTTTACAAAGCTCATCGTTATGAAAAGTGAGGTGTACGCTGATTGGACAGCTATCCAGTGCATTATGATTGGCAGAATACCTCAAGCGTGTGGTTATGTGACGGAAATTTTACGCCCCTTACCATATTGTGATGCCGTATCCCGGAGCGACAAGACAAAAACCATTAAAACTAGGACAGCACATTATCTAGTTTCAGTATCGATATCACGATGTGCGCATCCACGATAGTCACATAGCAGGATGTGCAATGTTTAGTGTACTGATCATTATATTTATACTGATCATTTTCTTTGCTCACACACAGACACTGCGTCTACACCGGACGTGACAGCTGTACAGAGATACCCATTTCTAAATACATTTAGTAGCAGAACTACAGCAGGCGATTTTCAGTGCTGGAAATCAGTTTATCCTTTGTTGAAACTTCCGCTTCGTCGTGGAGAGCGCAGGTCACGGTCACTTAGCAAGGGCAGATGCCACGAAAGCGCAAGCTCCCGAGCACTTTGGAAAGAAGGAGAAAGCGGTGCGGCTGGCGTTTTCAATTGCGTCTGAGGCGGCAATGTGAACGCAACGGCCCCCCAAAGTCTGTCTTGTACACTGGACACGACAAAGCGACCGTTGCCATTCATTTGAACTTTGTGTCAGTACATCAAAAATAGAACGAGGCATCAGTTTACTGACGGGGATCGTGTCGCGCCGCATCCAGTGTAGACGTGGTGAGAGCCACGCAGATGCACGTGAACACTGAATTCTGTTCACTTCTGCATCTACTTGTGCCTGAAATACTGTTGCTCTTGCAAGTCATCCTGTAAAAAGCAGTTTGCTTATGGCTTAGGCGAAGGGAAACAATTGAGAAAGAAAATGGATGTGTAACAGTATATTGTTTTACAGCAGTTTAATGTTCCTGAGGATTTCTGTGTTATGAATGTTAATCAAACAAAACACAAAGAAAAATTACTTTTGTCGCTTTAACACAGATTTTGTTAGATTTAATTTATAGTGAAAACTATATCGTGCAGCCCTAATTAAAACCCATTACAAACGAGGCATTTGTTGCATCCAGTGGGGACATAATTACTGATTATAATGACTTATACTGTCTTTTTACGCGTTGCGTTGCATCACACCACGTAAACATAAAACCGTGTCTGCATTTGTGATCGGAGAAACAACAAACAACAAGCGTTTGAATCATCAGTGGCAAATCCCTTAAATATGAAAAACGTACTTACAATCTGTGAGTCAGCATTATTTGTCAGAACACCGGTATTGTAGGTGCCCAGGTGCTCTACTCTCCCAGGATCAGGAAACAGAAAATGCAGTCCTCCATAAAATGCGCTGGACACATCTGAATATTTGGGTTGAACTGTTCTGGAACAGTGTTGTAAATACAACTTAACCACTGATTTCTAGTCGTGTCCTCTTTTGGAAGGCCAAACAAAGTATTTTTGCTTTCGCAACGAAACACACAGTGTCTTCACAGCATGGCGGCGGTGGCAGCAACAATACAGTTACGCCTTCTTTCTTTGCGTAAAAACAGTTGGGCGGCGTTATGCAAATCTTACCACACAGTGACGTAAACATGTGGGGGTGTGTTAGAACGAAAAAAAAAATGAGGCATTTAAGGAGGGCGTGGACGAGTCTTAACTTTTAAAAGAATATCACTATGGGTTTGAAACTTTATCTTTGCAACTTTAGGGATCTTATCTATTCACGAACAGCTTGTAACACTCCAAAGAGAAAGGAAAACTTGAAATCGCATCATATGATCCCTTTAAAGCAACAACCTTTCAGTGTCAAGCCCAGATCTTTAACACCTACAGTATGCAACACCACAGGGCCCCTTCTAACAGTCTATTATGTACTGACAAAAAGTTATTTGGAATGACCATGCATTGATTTTTGGACTGTCTTTGTGATATAGTTCTGTTAATTATTGAATGAAAATGCTCATGCGACAGAGGGCGAATATACAGGGTACATCTCCCTAATTAAACTTTGTTTTGCACCTAATAGTTAAAGTAATGAAAGTTTTAACAGAACCTCATTAAGGAAGCAAATGTGGACATCAATACATAGCACTGGCTTAAGAGAGTGCAAAATTTAAGACATCTATTTTACAACAGTTTATTAAAAAAAAACAACAACAACAAGCAGAGAGCATCCACACTATGGACAGCCCAAGCCATTTCAGACCAACTGATGATCCTCTGAAATTTTCAAGCAAATGTGTGACTGGTTTTATGGTCTGTTAAGGAAAGTAGGGTTTGGTAGTTTGTAGCTTGTCCATATTGCAGGCCCTGCTAAATGAGAGGCACCAACACATTTTCCTTCAGAGCAATTTTCAGGCTCTATGAGCTGAACCATTGCCTGGGGTATTCATTAAGGCACCGCTATATTTCAGAACACCTTGAGACTACACTGCTGCACAATATCTCACACGGATGCTGTTCCAGATCCAACACCCTTTACAGTATATCTGATCTATAAAAGCACTATAAAGTCTGGTTCTCAACGGATGCCTATTAATATGGGGAAAACCCTTTACATTTAAATAGTACTGGAGCTATATCCTTATAGTGGTGCTGCTGTTCACTGTTTGAATTGTCTGTATGAAGTAGAGCTGCAACTAATTCAATCAATTCAATCAATATGCCTCTGCATATTTATGTGTGCTCACGATTACTCATGAAGGCTGCACATCTACACTTGATTCTTTGTACCTTGCATCGATTGCGAATCCCTTTTAACAACCCAAAAAAGTGGGGACACTGTACAAATTGTGAGTAAAAAAGGAATGGAATAATTTACAAATCTCATAACTTATATTTTATTCACAATAGAATATAGATAACATATCAAAGTTTGAGTGAAAGTGAGACATTTTGGAATGTCATGCCAAATATTGGCTCATTTTTGATTTCATGAGAGCTACACATTCCAAAACGTTGGGACAGGTAGCAGTAAGAGGCCGGAAAAGTTAAACGTACATATAAGGAACAGCTGGAGGACCAATTGCAAACTTAGGTGTTTATATGAATGTATCTCTGAGGGAAACTGACTGTCTTCAGAAAAGTTTAAATGGCATTTTCATTTGATCTGATAAAGTAGCGTTCATGAGCGGAGCTGCTTTGATTACAGCTGTTACTGGGGAAACCGCTAGTTTTATCACTCTAAAAGCGCATCCTGCCGGCAGAGAATCAGTTTGCATTTTCAATAAACCCATCTCCAGCAACATTTCCAGTTTTTGTTGTTGTTGGATTTTTTTAGTTTTCTGCAGTGAATCCTGAGCACTTTTCATAACCTTTTTTTCTGGCTGAAGCACATTTGTTTCAATCTATACGAATAATCAGCCTACACTACCAGTCAGAGGTTTTTGAACTGCAAGATTTTATGTTTCTTATATTTATACTTATTATTTTTTTTTTTAATGTTTTTTTTTTAATTTTTTTTTAGAATTATCTTATGCTCACCAAGGCTGCATTAATTTGATCCAACACGTACAGCTAAAACAGTAACATTTTGAAATATTTTGACTATTTAAAATTGCTTTTTATTAATATATTTTAAAATGTAATTATTCCTGTGATTAGCTACATTTTTCAGTATCATTTACCAGTCTTCAGTGTAACATGAGCAGCAGAAATCATTCTATGCTGATTTTTTGGCTGATAGCAATATTTTTAAAACAGTTGAGTCCATTTTTTCAGGAGTTTTGATGAATAGAAAGTTCAAAAGATCAGCATTTATCTGAAATAAAGTTTTTGTAACATTATACACTATTCCATTTAAAAGCTCTTTTTAAAATGTATATTATCGAAATTATTACTTTCATTTAGCAAGGATTTTTTAAATTGATCAAAAGTGATGATAAAGGTGTTTATAATGTTACAAAATATTTCTATGTCAAATAAATCGTGCTCGTTATCGATATTGGAATTTATTTATGACCGAAATTAAGAAATATATCGTGATATAAATGTTGTCCATATTGTCCAGCCCTACGTCAGAGAACATGTTTGTGTGTGTTATTATGTGCCACTTCTACTAAGTGTACACTATAAACGTGAATTTAAAAAAACAACAAAAAAACAAACATGCTTTTGATTGTGCACATAAGGGGTCACGTTGTACTCTCAACAACCAGAGCATGTCTTCCTTTGCCACTTTATACACCCACACTTTTGCATTTACTGGAACACCATGCTTTCCATGCTCCGAAAGTTTGTAATCGCATTTGAAGCGCAAAACTCTGAAACTCTTTCACATCATATCCTACAGAGAAAGTTTGTGTACGTTTTTATGAACTGAGTTTGTCAGAGTCAAAGGCCATCATTAAAACCACAGAAATTAGAAAGATTAATGCTGACATCTCATAGACTCCATAATATACAGCGTGATGCATGGTGTTCCTGTAGAATGACCTCACTCCCATGACTAATGGCATTACTTGGCCGATGCAGAAAAGGTCACGACACAGTGGATAGAGGAAATGGCCAGTTAGTGGGAGGTCACCCCACAGGAGATTCCTTTGGAGTGTCACAGCAGTGTCACCTGCAATGATACGCTACTTCAGACCCGGCACCTGACTCGCTACTAGAAAACACTGCACAGTCACCGGTAGAGCCTCACATTTAGCAGAACCCGGCCTCACCCAGTAGAACAATTGCCAAGTGTCAGTTTCAACAAAAAAATAAAGACAAATTGAAAGAGGAAACAATTCGTTCACA
>JADLZN010008805.1:0-32181 GCA_018155175.1 Sinocyclocheilus anophthalmus | reverse complement strand
CATTAGGTCATAACAATGTAGAACTTCTCCTGACGGCCTCCTTTAGAAATAACAATGGCTAAGCTGTGGCTTTGACAGACTAATGGTATGTTGGAAAATATGAGCTCCGTGTGACATTGTTAAAAATAGTGGTCCTTTACGCACCGTACTATCAACAAGCCCTCAAGACAGGCGTTGAGGAGGGGTTGATTAATTAAGACCTCGTCTGTTTGACATCCTTTTTCCTTTCACACTTCAGAGCTTCAGCCCACAACACCTCCAAACCTCTGCCTTCCCAGACTGCAAGAGGACCAAGAGAGGATTGATGTGAGCCATAGAGAGTTTTCCATGCTAGTTAGTTTAGCTTGATACCATGTAAATCTCTAGAGAAGACAAGCTCGGCCACCTCTCAGTGATTCAAACCAGACTTTGTGCTAATTTGAAGCTGCTATTTATTGTACTGTTTACTAAAATACACATGTTGGGAAATCGCACATCTGTGTACCAACTGATGGATGAAGTCGTGCTGTGGTGTGAGAGAATTAAACTTGCATATGTGTGCGTGAGAACAAGTGTCAGTGGTTCGCTGTTGAAGGTCAATGCTAGTAAAATGTACCAATACACCACACGTAAGTAGCTGCTCTTTACACTTATTCCCCTTTTTTCCATTCAGAAACAAGACCCCTCCCTTCTAAACTGTTGTCCCTGTTATTTTCCTCACTGAACTAGGATTCAGTCATCTCCACATCTCATTGCTTTCCTACAGACAACGAGTGGCCAGAACAAACTTGCAAATTATGACTGGTATGTGTTGATTTCTTGATGAGGTTCAAAAATATTTCTGGAGCCACACCAGGAGAATTTGCAGACTTCTCCTTGCTTCATTAACAAAAACTTCTTGACATTTGATGCTGAGATTAATACCTCTTGAATTCATTTTCATAAATCATTGTAAATCATTAAAATAATGGAAAATAAAGGACGGAAATGATTTTGTGGTGCCGTGCTCTCAAAACCATGTTGGCAATGTTCGTGGGAAAAGACTCACCTGAGCTTCCCAGAGGTTAAATACATTTCGTTTTAACCCAACAGCTTTAGAACTTGGACCAACAAAGAGGCAAAAATATGATGAGAAGGCTATGTGTGTCTTTTCTCTTTTTAGAAGCCACTTTGTCCTTCATTTAACTTGGCATTCCTGATGGAGAAATTCTTCTCTGTTTACCCTCTGCTTTACCTAAACATTCATTCTTTATGGTATGTTGAACAGAACAAACCTATTTTTTACATTTTAAATTCAGAACCTGTTCACCAGCGTCCGTACAGCTTTAGTCTCCCCATCTCCGTCACCTGCAGTGACCCTCACCAAACCAAATCTGGAGTTGTTTCTGTAAGTCACCTAAGTGTTAATTCTCATGAATGCCCCCATTTAGGTCAGCACTGCAGGTCTCTAGCCAAATACTGCTGGAGGATATTTTGCTTTCCCACTCATAAACAATGACATTCAGTCTGAGGGGGTCCGCACATTGCCATGTGTGCATTTGTGGTCTTTGCGAGCAATTAGCTCTGTTTGAAATGGCAAAGAGAAGTTCATGCATTTTAATACATCTCATGGCATCAAGCAAGAAGGAGCAAACAAAAAACAAGGCAGAGGCCATATAAAGTGAAGCGTGAACTCCTGACAACATGGTCAAGTCTTGAAGATGAAATTTTGTCTTCCTGAGGCAGTATTGGATGGAAACCCTTATCATTTATTCGCCGCCATATCATTCTGAATCTGTCTGACTTTTTCTTTTGTGGAAAATAAAAGATATTTTCAAGAATGTCTTTGTATATTCAGTGGAAGCAGGGATTAAAGTGTTCATAAAGACAGTCACTTGCTTCAATCCTGAATGAATCAGCCGTTCAAACGAATCAATTGATTGAATGATTCTGTGATAAAATCAGTGACGTGTGCGCCACTGCTGGCGGATTTAGTTAATTTTTAGCGAATTTCAGTCTTTAATCATTTAATATTTTGATCTTTTTACCTGTACGGGTATCATTTTCATGTCAAAATCAAAAATTTATGTTTATAAGCTTTTTAAAATTTCCATTTAATTTGTACTACAGAGGTGGCACAGAAGAACACAAAAGTGGCTTGTAGGTACATTTTCAGACATTTAATGGGGCTCAGAGGTGCAATTAAATTAATAAATTCATGTGGAGATTGTTTTAAATATAAAATTTTGAATACATAAATATTAAATGATTTAAATAACTGAAAAGATACTTTAAACATGAAACTAAATCCGCCAGCAGGTGGCAGCAAGTCACTGATTTGATCACTGAGTCATTCATTCAATTGATTCGTTCGAAGGGCTGAATCATTCAGGAATGAAGCAAGTGACTCTCTTTATGAACTGACGCAAATCCGTCATAGCGACGGAACACTTTAATCCCTGTGGAAGTCAATGGCCTTCAAAACGGAATTTGGTCCCTTTGAATTATAGCGTAAGGACAATTTTGGACAACATTTAGTGACATTGAGAAAGTAAATTACATGTTTTTTTATTTGTATTTATTTATTTTTTGTCAACTGTCCCTTTAGGTTGGTCTTTTCATTGAGCCATAGCTGAGCATATTTGTGTTTGTTCAAGTTCAGCTGCAATGTAAAGCTGAGCCTTGACAGAAAATAGCCTAGATGGATGTGAGTTCACTCAGACCCAACTTGTCTAAGAGCATATGTAGCTACACACATGCAGGGTCAAAAGTCATTAGCTCTTCTCACATCTCCAGTGATGTCATTCCATAAAAAAACCCACTGACTTTTATTGGAGACCAAAGAAATGGCACGGAGACGCCACCGCGCTATGCAAAACACCTTGTTTGGGCCCTACACCGTTTCAAGGCCACATGCAGTTCTACTTATAGCTCTATTAATGATCATTATACTCCTTTCCAGATGTTCGCCTTGCTTAATGTTGCGTGCACATGACAATTGACTCCACCAGCTTGACTTGGATGAAGCCCCACCACGTACTTTTGTTTTTATTTATTTTTTTTGTTCTTTCCAGTTCAGAGCTAAAACCTGTGAAGGGTTGAGTATATTGGCCTTGTCAGTCACCAGCATTGCAACGCATGTCTCAGTTCGACTGGTTCATGTCTTGGCATAAATCTGCATGGGAGTCTTCATGGGAGATCCAAATCACAGGAAAGGCCCCACGCTTGCAGATGGATGACGTAGGAGAAGGAAGTTGGATCCAGTAATTTGGTCTGTATCGTGTTGGCTCGGGACAATGCTGGCAAGGTGTTTGGAGATGATTTTCTCCATAAGGTTGTGTTGTCTAAAGGGGTTGAAGGAGAAACACTAGTGTGGAGCTTGGCCTGCTGTCAACGCCATACGGTCTTGGCAGTGTGGTGATGTGAAGCCAGCTGGCTCTGGTTTTAACAGTGAGTGAAGGGAATCGTTTGGGTCCTGCGAGGATACGTTCACGCACAAGTAATCCAATCTAAAAGCTGGGTGGTCGCTAATGTACCATTTAGATGTATATTCCTCTTTGAAACGTCACTTTTGAGGTTTTTTGGGGGGTCTAGTGTCATGGTTACTTCACATCTAATTCCATGAGCAAGAGTGATCCACTGGCTTTTGGAGTTATTCGACTGCAAAGGCTTTACTGAACCACACGGCTGATGTAGAGCGGATTACATGGCTGCTTAGGAAAATACTTGGTAATGTTATCGACTGTGTACACAACCTGTGAGTCTAAACCTTTCAGAAAGCCTGAATCCCACGGAGCGCTCACAGCTTCAATGAATAAACAAAATGGCATTTACTCGCAGCAAGTTTAATACAAGCAGTATATTTGGTCAAATGTCTCTGGTGTGGAAAGAAGTTATATTTATCCACCATACATGGCTTTTTGAAGCTCAAATACATAAATTTGAATTGTTTTCAATTTATATAAAATATTAGACCAATATTATTCTCCCAAATGTCCAAACTAGCATTACAGCGGTCTGAACAGTTTCACATGGAACATTTTTGCTTATTTCTTAAAGATTTACTAGCCCATTTATGCAATTTTGCATTGTCATAATCTTTTAGGTCTGTGGGTTATCTAAGGTTTATGTGACTATATAAACACATTGAATATATTTCTTAGCTTTCTCGTGATTTTTCCTTCAGATGCAAAAAAAAGTTGCAGTGTTTACTTTGTGAAGTGTCAAATAACACCACATATATATGAATATGGTGATTTGTTGAAGTCAAGTTACCTTTATTTAGCGCTTTCTACAATATACAGACTGTGTCAAAGCAGCTTTAAAGTGTCAAAACAGGAAAATAGTTAGTCAATAATGCAAAAGAGGATAGGTACCCAAAACGGTCAATTAAGTCAGTTCATTGTTGATTCAGTGATGTCATCATCCAGTTCAGCTCTCTTCCAATAGGCTAGTGCAATCAAGCCGACACATTAGTGTCCAGAAAGAAATGAAGCGTCCCCAACTAAGAAAACCAAGGCGCAGTGGCAAGGAACCAAAAACTCCATCGTGACGAAAAAGGAGTCTGATTCTTTATTTGAAATCAGTTGTTTAATAAAGAAAAAGATATTCAAAAATGATCTTTATCGCTCCCTAACTACTTACTAAGATACACTATTGAGAGTTAAGTGTAGAATCCACATAAGCTTGTTGTCTCAAACGGTCAAAATTTACAGCAGGGTATGCAAATTTGGTCCGGTTTTGGCCAGACAGAAACTGCACACAAACTGAATGTAAATACAAGTCTCTGTAAATCCACTCACTGACACTAGGTGGCGCTTATGGAAAAACTGAATTAGAGCAGTTTCCCGTAACCTCCGTGGACAAAGCAGTATTGCGATTAAAAACACTTCCTTTAGGTATTACATGGAGCGAAGATGAAAACAAAACTCCATCGAATCATTTCTGAAGACAGTCAGAACCATCAGAGGTACATTCATATAATAAATTAATTCATATATTCATTTGTATAATTCCCTTAGCACTCTTTAAAACCTCCCAGCTTTTCCGCCCTGTTTTCACTCAAAAGGAAACTACTCTGCATGCTATGCGCACGTGAGACTGTTACTTAAAACTCTGCTTTATGCTGGACAGTATTTATTTATCGCGAGTTGTTCAAATTGTGGTAATCGAATACGGTTTTAATGATAATTAAAATATGAAACGTTAATACTAACCGTGGGGACTTTTATCATGATTTATCGGCATTGGTCTTTATAGTTCTTTGCACTTTAATCTGTGTACAACTTTTGACTTTATACATGTTTCTGTATTGCTTTATTGCATTTAAATGGTCAGTTATTTTTGTTACAAGAAAAAAGTTATTAAACCTTTTATACTGTATTATGACAGCACTTTTTTGCAGCTAAATTTCAATATCGTGATAATACCGTATACCGTGATAAAAGCATTAGCAATTAATCGCAACATGAAAATTTGATACCGGCATATCCCTAATCATGATTAAAACGGATTGGATGCAAAAAGTGTTGTTAAACTGATTCAACTACTTTTAACGGTCCACACAATCTGGAATCATCCAGACAAGAAAAGGGCCATGTTTACGCAGGCAGCTACAAACGCTTTCTAGGCAGCTCACTAGGTTTTGAGACACAACCTATCATTTCAGATGGGATCTCTCCCTAAATAATCAGCATTGCGCTCCATGTCACTGACAGCTGATGCGGTCGTGGGCAAACATGTCATGTAAGGGTGGAGGCACTAAATAATCAGAAATGGAGCTCATGCTCTCTCTCAATCTCGTGGGTCAGTGGATGTGAGAAATGATACCTACCGCTTTTCATACTAACCATGGAGATGCCACATTTTATGACAACTAATAATAATGCCAAACGCAATTTAAGCATATCGGTCATGGGTATATATTTGGAGGTATGTTACCTCGCTGCAAAATCGTGCCCGACGGCGCAATCACGGTTCAACAGATTTTCACCATTTTTCTCCAATAGTAGGCGAGTCGCTGGTACAAATCCGTCTCCCCGATGTTAAAAAAACCCTCCAGCTATGTGTCTACTGATGTTAGTGTATCCTCAGCTTCCTGCTATCCTAATAGATTTATGTTAGCACTGAGCAACACACACACACACACACAGCAGTTGCTTGGTGTACAATGTTCACGCACGTGCAGCTGAAGGCCTCGCCAGGCTTTGCTAATCACAAATCATAAAACCTCACGGGCAGAAGCCCAGATGAAATAATTCATAAGACACTAATTCACAGGTTTCCATTCCAGTGTCTCATTCATCTGTTTGTTACATGTAACTGCAAAACCTCACATCTTACTACCTTGTAAACTGTATTTAGGGTTTTAGGAATCATTCAAATGCTGATCTATCGATCATAATCGGTGCTGTAAGCACAGCTGTCGGCGACTGCCAAAAAGCATTCATGCCTTCACACATTTTCGTACGTTTCTGTGTTGATCCAGCATGCGCATGTGCGGTTCCATTAAGATCAATGATGTCCTTTAGGATGCGTTTACTGAAGATGGATGGTCTGTTTCTGTATGCGCACACTAATAATACGAGAAGCTCTCCAGAGGCCGAAGCCTGCATCTATGACAGCTTCCTCTTCCCATTTTATTTGCTTCCCGGTGTTCTCGTCGTCTTCAGCGGCACGTTCCTTTTTCCTGACGGATTCAGATAGGACTGTCACAATTATTCCGTTTTGGCTGGCATTTAATTGTTACACAAATAACAATGGTTCATGCATGTCTCTTCTGCTCTTATCCACTACAGTGTAAGCTTATTCACACTGAACCTTTTCACTAAATATTACACAGAATGATATGAATAAATATATCAGGTCATTTCATGAAATGGTGATTTTAAATGGAATTTTTATTCTATTCTAAGCATTCATAAAAATTTAAGTGATAATAAATTGCGTTATGCCATTTCTAATCAATTTTAAAATATGCGAGAGTCATGTGTCAAATGATTCTTCAGAAATCATTAATATGCTGATTTGAGCTCAAAAACATTTCTTATTATATCAATGTTGAAAGAGTTGTGCTGCTTCAGATTTTTTTGTTGAAACAAAAGAGAAAGTTCAAGAAAGTTCAAAAGAAAAGCATATATTTGAAATAGAATCTTTTGTAACATTTTAAATGTCTTTAATGTAATTTTTGATCGTTTTAATGCATCCTTTCTACA
The DNA here is from genome assembly GCA_018155175.1 of Sinocyclocheilus anophthalmus. Classification (NCBI taxonomy): domain Eukaryota; kingdom Metazoa; phylum Chordata; class Actinopteri; order Cypriniformes; family Cyprinidae; genus Sinocyclocheilus; species Sinocyclocheilus anophthalmus. The sequence continues at coordinate 25,009 of JADLZN010008805.1, read as the reverse complement.
TTCATTTATATATACATTTTAAAATCTTACCAACCCCATACTTTTAAAGTAATGTATACTTATACGAGCAACACGAATGGCACCTGTTTCAAAGAATGACCAATAAACATACCCTTATTTGTAGGTCAGGATGTTATTAATTTGAAGTGCACAGTGATTATGATTATCTCAAATAACTGCAATTAGATCAATTAATTCCAATCAGGTGATTACGTAAAAGTTGTGACAGACCCAGTTCTCACTCTCTGAACTAGCGCTATGGATGTGAAACTTCTCTTTCCTCCTGCATCTGTTTACGTAATTCTCTTCTCTTTCTGCCCTCACTGCCATCTCACATTCTCTCTATCTTTCCCTCGTTCTCTGATCTCCAGAGGGACGTGACCTTAATATCACGTGTGACATCATCACTAACCTTCAGTATCCACAGACACTAAGCAAAAACAACAGCAATAACCCTTCGTTACACAACTCAAACAAACTGATAGCAGCATCACATCAACTATAATACAATAAAAATTGAATCTATGCATTCTTAAAGTCAACATGCACTAAAGTTTGAGCATTATACTTTGTACTACTGCATTACACTTACTACTAAAGTGCATTATACTTTGACTACACACCTTTTTACTATCTCCAACAAATAGACCAGAAACAGACTAAGAGTCATTCATTTCCAATGGAAGATATGAGAGATCCATTTTAGGACCTCATTTTAGGTTTGGGTGGATGTGATGTGATGTATACTAAAAATGTATATAAAAAAAAAAAAATGGGTGGATGTAAAAAAATATATATTTTAACATTTTTACATAAGTATTTACATCGATTAACTATGGAAGCCTGTTTCCGCCACTAAAAAAAAAAAAAGGTTTATGCGACTTTATTTCACATTTGAATTTTTTCACAGAATTATGAATATAACGTCAGTGATGGAAAGTCAGATGCGAGATATAAAGTCAGAATTGTGAGATATAAACTCACAATCGAGGGAAAAAACTCGGCAATAAGATTTTTTTCTCGCAATTGCGAGTTTATATCTCGCAATTCTGACACAAACACGGTCCAGAACTTGTGCGATTAAAACGTCGCCATAGCTTTTTTATTTTTTATGCAGGGGCGGAAACGGGGCTGCCAGTAATTAGCTCTAGAAAAACCTTCTGATTTTTTTTTTTTTTTCGACATACTAGAGGTCATTGTTTTGTTTGGAAAGCCACTCCAAAACACGGTTAGTGTTTAGATTTAAATAAGCCAATACTCAAGAATATATTGCTGAAATCTTATTGTCAGTATTTAATTTATTCTGGCCGTATATTGTCACATTTTTTAACCTTAAAGGGGTCATATGATGCTATTTTAATTTTTCCTTTCTCTTTGGATTGTTAAAAGCTCTTGGTGCATAAAGAAGATTTTTGAAGTTGCAAAGACTAAAGTCTCAATCCAAAGAGATATTCTTTATAAAAGTTAAGAGTCAGCCACACCCCCCCCCCTAAAACGGCTCGTTCTAACAAGCCCCCACATATCTACCTCAATATATGGGAAGATTTGCATAACACTGCCTAAATGTTCACACAAAGAAAGAAGGCGGTAACTTTTATTCTCGCTGTAGTATTGTTGTGGCCATGTCGTGCGCATGTCGTGGAAGCTGTGCGTGTGTTTCGTTGTGAAAAAGCGAAACGCCTTTGTTTGAGCTTCCAAAAGAGGGAAGATATCGCTTCGTCATGCTTAGCGCTGATCCCATGCTGGTTGCTGAGGAGGACAATAACAACTTTGCGCTGTGGATAGGCTTTTACTGGAACAGAGCGGGTCCAGCGCGGGGTCGTAACGGGTTGCCGCAAGCCCGCGGATGTCCTCATCGCACTCCGGCGGCTCTGCTTCACTTAGCCCTCAGGCCATTCCTCACTTTATTCCACCCCCCAGGCCTCTGAACACTCAGGCCGCCGTGTGGACGCTATAGTTTCGTTGTGAAAGCGAAACTATTTGTTTGGCCTTCCAAAAATGGACAACTAGAAATCAGTGGTTAAGTTAAATTTACAACACTGTTCCAGAACACTTCAACCCAAATATTGAGATGTGTGCAGTGCATTTTATGGAGGACTGTTTCTTGATTCTGGTAGAGTAGACTACAATGCCGTCTGTTTTGACTCACAGACTGTAAGTACGTTTTATATTTAAAGAGTTGTTATATTTTATATTTTTTATATTTAAAGCGAGTTTTTGAGCAGTGTAGAGTAGCACTTGTTGTTGTCATTTCTCCGATCACAAATACAAACATGGTTTTATATTTACGCGGTGCAATGCAATGCAATGCAACGCGTAAAAAAACATTATAAGTCATTATGACTCAGTCATATCGTCCCCCCTGAATGCAACGGAAATGCACGTTTTATAACTGGGTTTTCATGTTTATGTCTCGGACAGCTACGGCCGGAAAGGGCATTTCCATCACAGTATGGAAGGGGCGTAAATTTCGTCACACGGCTTGAGGATTCGGCCAATCACCAATGCACTGGATTAGTGGCCAATCACAGCACAACTCGCTTTTCAGAACGAAGAGCTTTGTAAAAATCGACACGTTTCAGAAAGGAATAGCGGCGACAATACACTATGTACAGTATGTGTAAAATAATGTGTTTTTTTTACTTTAAACTGCAAAAACACATTTCATTACACAAATACACAAAATAATGTTCTTTCTATCAACATCATATGACCCCTTTAACTAATGCATTACACTCTTAAAAATAAAGGTGCTTCAAAAGGTTCTTCACTGCGATGCCATAGAAGAAACATTCAGTCAAAGGTTCTTTACAGAACCATCTCTTTCATACCTTTTTGTAATCTGAAGAACCTTAATTCGCCACAAAGAACCTTTTGTGAAAAAGAAAGCTTCTTCAGATGTTAAAGGTTCCATTTAGACAAAAAGGTTCTTCTATGGCAATGTGAAGCACCTTTTTAAGAGTGCTGCATGTAGCTTTTTATTTCCTAAAAAACGTGCCAATTTCACACATGAATTCCAGACTTTAACCCCATTGAAAGGATGTGCTGAAATAGACAGAGTGGTTCAACTCTTTCACTGTCAATACAAGATTCCAGTCAAAAAGTAATGCAACTCTTGATGGAAATAAGTGTTTCAATGTTCCATAAGTTTGTCAAAACAATGCCATGTCAAATGCACACCGTAATCAAAGCCAAAGACGGTCCAACCAAATATTAGAGTGTGCAACTTTTTATATTAATATTTATTCACTATCAGAAAAAAAAGTACAAAGCGGTCACTGGCACAAAAGCTAAAAGGTACATCTTTATAACATATTTTTACTCAAACCAAAAATGGTGTACTAGTCCTTAAAGGTTTACACAATAGAAACATTAATGTTCAATTAGTGACTTAAAGTGTATCAAAAGTACTTTTGAAAGTGATAGTTTTTGTATGAGCCAGTACAATCATAATTCAATCATCATTTTACAATGGTGAATATGCAGGTAACACGACCAGTATAAACTCAGTGATTGTGATTGCAAAATGCAACAATTGAATGCATCTTTATTGTGAAAGATTCATCAGTGTACATTAATGCAAAGAAACAATTGTTTTTCTAATCTGTCCGGCTTTTGAATGTTGATGTCATCATTTTCACTGATGTCATCATGCCCTCCTATTTTTCAACTCCTTTCATACAACTATTAAATTATATAGAGACGTACAAACAATTCCCAATGTGTAACATCAAGTCCTGTCTTTTCTTCACATTAAATATCCTTCATTAGAAAATGTTATATATTAGTAATATAACAATATTATATTAGTAAAGCTATTTTACGATGACCATAAAACTGCTGTAACTTCTGTAAATACCACACATAAAATGTCTCTACCACCTGACAATTTCACCGAAACACGTGTCCTAAGAAATACAGTAACTCTTACTTCTGTGACAGAACACTTGTAGTCAATCACTTTGCACACTCAGGTTTGCTGATATGGGATTTGCTGTCATGTCTGGATTTTTGAGGGAGAACATATGGCTGAAGAGATTAGTTAGCAAAGTTGACAAACATCACTTACAGTACATGAACTTTAAGAAGCTGAACCCTTTAAATTTGGCTGTTGTGTGAAAAAAGCATGTGGTGTTGGAACAACATGAGAGTGAATAACAAACAGTGGAGTTTACATTTTGGTGTGAGCTATCCAAATGTTTTTTCTGGGGTGTGTGTGTGTGGGGGGGGGGTGTCTGGCCCTCTAAAACAGGTTCTTTCATGTCTGTTTGAGAGATGTACAAAGAGCACAGCTGCTTTGGCACATCTCTAAACCTGAACATTTCACACACACACACCACACACACACTTTTATCTCCAGTGCAACATCACACTGTCATCCACCCCCCCCAAACCAAACAGCCCTGAGCCGGGCAACAACACACACTTACTCACAGTTTCATCACACACTTCAACAGAGAGATGCTGTATGAACTAGAGGTAGTGCTGACACCTCAATGAGAGAAGACAAAAAGACTGGAAAATCACTTAACTGAGATGAGACTCTGATGATGACCTCACAGAGAAAACTCACAAATGAGATCTATTTGATATCTTATTTACATGAGCGATGAGAGTCTCCTGTTTTAATGTTTTCTCCTGAGGGGGAACGGATCAGTAATCTCACACGAGTCTCCAAATAGAAGTTCCGAACGAGAATCAACACGGCTCCAAGTTTGCAAAAACTACTACATCAAACATACATATCTAAATTCGTCATATCTCAACACTTCAACTATTGCTCCTAGACAACAATGAGATGAAAAGGAGAACAAATGAGTCTCCTGCTTCTCAGATGTTTCTCCTGAGAAAGACCCCAGTAATCTCATGAGTTTCTGAATATCTAAAAATTGTAATATCTCAAATACCTCACTTGCTTCTCGCTAACAACAAGATTAAATGGAGAACAAATTGAGACTTTTCTGATGTCTCCTGCTTCTCAGATGTTTGACCCCAGTCATCTCACATGTGTCTCCTCTAGAGTCAATATGAACTCAAATGTGATCTGAGTTGAAGTATATCTCTATACTTTTACTGTGACAACTACTTAACACAAAACTGAAAACATTAAGTCTCCTGAGCTATTAAAGAACAACCTCTGAGAAATTCAGTTTTCTTCTTGCATCAATTTCATTATGACTAGGTAAACATTATTAGATGTTGCAGACAGCGTCTGAATCCAACAGACACCTACTGGGAACCTTAATTTAGCTGGTCAATGACAATCAGGTAATATCAGCAAATAGATTCTGGTTAACAGAATTTGATTTCATTCACTTCAAGTACCCCACTTGGATATTCGCTTTGTGAACCAATTTTCTTCATATTTGCATTGCGGGGTGCTGTATTGTTTCATGGCACATGCTGAGTCGGCCTGGCAAACGGTATCTTTCTCTGCAGTCTTTTGTTATGTACGTGCAAAGGTGCATTCGTGAAAAACATATGAAAATGGAAAGTTCGAAACATACCACCATCTTGTTGAGGGAGACCCAGCAGTCGGAGGGGAAGTCTTGCAGCATGGGCACCAGAAACTGCAGGCACCCGTCCCAGTGGCACAGCAGCAGCATCATCGCTATCAGGTTAAAAATCCGCATCACTGCGCTCGCCAGGTCATACGTCATATGGAAGATCTGCAGGGGAGAATCACAACACAACGTTTGAAGAAGCATCAAATTGGGCATGTTCGGGAAACCTGTCTGGAGATCAGTGATTATTTTTGCAGTTCTGTTTGGTGCCACTGGAGACACACAAAAATACATACATCCCTACTAAAAAAAACTGACGAATTATAAAAGCAATAAGCCTCGTGGAGCCGTGGTTTACGGTGAATTTATAACAGCTAAGGGGTGTTGCTACAACGCCCTTAGCTGTTATAAATTCACTGTAAAAAACGGCTTCACGGGGCTTATTGCTATTATAAAACGGTTATTCCATATACATAGGAAGATTTCACAAAATAAAACAGAGAAAATAATGTGTAATGATAATAAAAACATTATTCTTCTGCCAAACAATGTAGTTCCTCAGAAACGGTTGTGGCACAGACGTAAACAAACGGTGTATAGGTGCGTCCCAAATCGCGTACTTATGCTCTATTCTATGACATTTTGTAGTATAAATAGTGCGAGTAGTGCGTTCACACTGAAAATTCCAAAAAGAACAAGTGCACTTTAAATAAACAGGATGATGCACTTAAATTAATGAAAAAACAAAGTGTACAATGCTGAACACTTCATGCACTCAACTGTCACAGCTTTAAATACGTAGCGAAGGGGGAGGGGCTATCAGACAAAATAACCTTATATAATTCATACAATACATGGTTGAGTACATAGTGCATAAGTACATAGTGTATGAGTGCATAGTGTATAGTGCGTCATTTGGGACGCAGCTTATGTTTGTACAATAATTTACCATAGAGATATATACTCTATATACGTATCTATGGAATTACCACAGCTTCGAACGGCAGATCAACAGCTCAACCAATCAGAATCAACACTTTTTGGTGTTTTTGTAAACATTAGTTAATGCATTTGGCATCATGAACTTAAGTTCATATTTATTTCTACATTAAAATATATTTATTTAATGTAAGTTAACATCCAGCATTATCCTGTAAGCATCCCGAACGATCGAGAATTACACGACCAAGAATAGATTATTTAACTATTCATTAATAAACAAATTAACTAGCTTTCTATAAGTAACCATTAAGAAATGGCTGTAAATGGTGTTCATTGTATAATTCTAAACACGTGAAGGGCCTGGTTTCACAGACGGGGCTTAGACTAAGCCAGGATTAAGCAATAGTTCAATTAGGACATTTAAGTATATTTATAAACATTCCTTAGAAATAAAAAAACATTACTGGTGTGAATTTTGAGACAAAACAATGGCACTGTTATATTTTAAAACATGTCAGTGCAAGTTTCTTTCAGTTGAATCAGCTCAGACTTACATTTTAGTCTGGGACTAGGTTTAAGCCTTGTCTGTGAAACCGGGGGCTGATGGGATAACTAATTGAATATTACTATAAAGTGTTCACAAAAATACTACTAATAAAATACAATTAATATAATTAGTCATAAATTAAATTTAAGGTTTATGATTAATTGTTATATACCGATATTTATGCCATGTAATATTTAGATAAGTGTGTGTGTGTATGAGTTTATACTTAAAATTTTAACTGCCAGTATAAAGAACTTATATATTTTAAAAAGTGCCTTGACTTTGACAAAAAAGAGGGTTAAACTTTGCCTTACACATATTTCCTCCACACAACACAAACACAGCTCTTGCATCAAGTTCAGAGATCCTTCAGAAGGCTTTTCTTTAATTGACCTGCTCTCTGTAGAAACACTGACTCGAAACCTAACTTGATTAATGAGCCTCATCGAACATCTTCTACATCAACTGACCATCAGACACTGGACATTTGTTACCACTCAAAGCGGCCCATCAGTCAGCAGACAACTACACAGCGAGACACTCACCACACGCCTCACGGACACTGAGAACCTCCAACTCAACATACGCCGCCTTAAATCACATTACATGAAACATCATTTCGTTTTTTAAGATGAATAATCTGAATAAGAAGCATTGGATCATGAATGAAGGAAAACAGGCTAATCAGCTAGCGTATTATTGCATTTGTTTACTAATATACAACGCTTTTTTCTCACAAGCTCGACCATACTAACCTGATTTTTGACTACATCCTAAAAAATGCTGGGGTTAAATATAACCCACATTGGTCAGTTAAAAAGCGAAAGGACAAACCCAGCTATTGGGTTTTTGTTTTTGACCACGGGGGGGTTGTTCTGAACATGGGTCCCAACCCAATCCGCTTGGGTCAAAACAACCGCTGGTACAAAACAACCCAACCGCTGGGTCAAAAGAACACAATAGCTGGGTTTGTCCCTTTTTAACCCAGCACTGGGTTATATTTAACCCAGCATTTTTTCGAGTGTGTACGTCTTTGTCAAAAGTGTACAACCGTTTTTGATTTTAATGCAGTTTAATGAGAGTCTTTATGTCAGGAATAAATTATTTGATCCAAAATACAGTAAAAAACAGTAATATCAATTTTGAAATGATTGTATTCTATTGTAATAAATGTTTAAAGATGGGAATTCTATCCTGTGATGCGCAGCTGAAATTTTCATATCATTACTCCAGTATTCAGTGTCAAACGATCCTCAGAAATCATTCTTAAGCTGCTGGATTTGTGTCTCAATTATTCTAAAAGCATTCATTTCTAATAAAAAAAATTCACACACACCATCCCCAAACACTGGAATGGTAGCTATAGGGTTTCGTGATAAATATTGAAAGCGGCACAACTGTTTTAAACAATGAAAATATCAAAATGTTTATTGAAGCAGCAAAATCAGGCATATAGACTGATTTCTGAAGGATCATGTGACATGAAGACTATAAATATTGGCTGCTGAAAATTCAGCTTTACCATAACAGGAATAAATTACATTTTAAACATATATTCACATAGAAAACATTAATATTAAATTGTAATAATATTTACCATTTTTGTGTGTTTTTACTGTATTTTAGAGCACATAAATGCAGACTTGGTGAGCACAAGAGAATTCAAAAAAATTGAAAATCATAATGTTTCCAAACCTTGACAAGTACCAGTGTTGTTATTTACCCACATACACTGAAAAAAAAAAGATTAATTGAATTTACAATTTTTTTTTAAGGTAAGTGGTTGCAATCAATTTATTTTTAGCTGCATTTAAATGAACTAATTTAGTTGACTAACTTTCAACATGTTTTTTTTTTTTTAAATGTAGCTAAAATTGATTGTTTGCAACCACTTACCTTAAAAAAAAATAGTATCATTTTTTTCAGTGTAAGAACCGTTTTCCTTCAGTTGTTTTGGGTTTCACTCGTCTTCAACATTGTGCCTTTGCTTTGTCTGGGATTCAGACGATGATTTGATCATTCAGTCTGTCGAACTCAATTTCCTGAGCCAGTTCCCAGTGCAAACACTAACTAAGAGATTCGCTCCCATTTTGATCTCGTATCTGGTTTCCATGAGGACAGCTGGGATTTGCTGGAGCGCAGAGGAGCTTTACTTCCTGTAGAGCAGGATCCAGAACTCAGTCCTGCCAATCGACCTTGCTGCTGCAGTGCATCAAGTAAACTAGGTATCAACAACCAGATTCTGCTGTGTTACACTGGCTTTCAAAAGATTTCTTAAAAGAAATTCATACTTTTATTTAGCAAAGATGCATTAAATGGTCAGCAAAGACCTTTATATGTTACAAATAAGTTTAATTTAAAGGGGTCTTATGATGCTGCTAAAAATAACATTATTGGTGTATTTGGTGTAATGCAATGTGTTTATGCGGTTTAACGTAAAAGACATTATTTTCCACAACTGGGAACTTAGTGTTTCTACTCTATGCTTTCTGAAAGCCCTGTCGAGTTTTACAAAGAGCATCGGGTATGAAAAGGGAGGTCAGCATGCTATGATTGCAGCTATCCAATGCGTTTTTGATGGCCGAATACCTAAGGTGTGACGGAAATGTTACGCCCCTTAAAATACTGTGATGATGCCCTGTCAGCCCGGAGCGATGATTCAAAAACATTAAAACCCATTATAAACTAGGCATTTGTTGCATCCAGTGGGACATAATTATGGAATATAATGACTTATACAGTCTTTTTACAAGTTGCGTTGCATCGCGCCGCGTAAACATAAAACCATGTCGCATTTGTGATCGGAGAAATTACAAACAACAAGCGTTATTCTACACTGCTCAAAACTCGTGTTTGATTCGTCAGTGGCAAATTCTTTAAATATAAAAAAAAACGTACTTACAGGCTGGGAGTCAGAAGCGCCAGACTGTCCTTGAAAAAGTTGGAACTGCCCAAGGGATAGAAAAACAGACCACCAACATGTATGGCTTACTCTCCAGGAAACAGTCCTCCATAAAATGCGCTGCTCATATCTGAATATTTGGGTTGAAGTGTTCCAGAACGGTGTTGTAAATACAACTTAACACTGATTTCTTATTTAACATTCCATCTAAGGTTATAGTAGCCACTGGGATCTTGGTTTACCCATGTCACAGCACAAAGGACTCGGTTGGTTTTGGCATAACAACAAATTTTTCTAAATGCTTATTGAGGCAAAACTGTTTTCTGCTTTGAACTTATCTGCTCATATCTCAGGTATTAAGTTGCTCTTCCGGTATTGTAAGGAAAACAGGAAGAATGCATGTAATCATACGGTAAATACTAGAGCAGAGCCCGGCGGAGTACGCTGCATTTCGACATCAATCAACAACCGAACCGTCATTAAGCACTGAGTGGCAAAAAAATATATTAAAGATATTAATATATAAAATTAACATCTATTAAAATAATAAAGAAAAAATGTAATAGCTTACATTGGAGTTTTTTTTGTGATATACTAATACATTTGTAACATTTAAGTCTTTACATTCAAGTATAAATTAACATGAGTTTAAAGCCATTAGAAATTTTTGAATATGAATAAAATTAAACAAGAATCAATTTGTAAAAAATTTACTGTAACACAATTGCTGGTCCTGATTATTTTATGTGCCCAGATGCGTAATAATGTTCTTAATTAAACCTAACTGAAAGTGTTCCTAAGATATACTATGATATAATGTATATAATAATATAATACATACAAACATTTACTTGCGTAGTCTATATTATCTAATATAGATAATATATATATATAGATATATTATAAAATAACATTAAACGTCATTATTTTACTTGCCAGTATCACCACTTTGGTAAATATTTGCTGTTTGTGTTGTAATAAAAAAAATCCACAAATAATAATTTCCACGAACAACGTTTTTGTCTTTTTATTTAGAAAGCAAATAAATGTATTTAGAAACTCAAGGTTTCTACTTAATAAGCCCTGTTTATAGGCGCTTTTTGTTGATATAGGAAAAAGGAAACATTTGTACATTCGGGCAGAGCTGAACCATCTAGATAACTTGTTTTCTAAGAGCAGGTCATTTGCAGGAACGGTGTGCTTTATGTTTGTAGATTGTGTTGAGTTGTTCCCTCAAGCGTGTGGTGAATGCAAACGCGTCTGTATTTTCAAAAGAGGCAGGAACACTGTGTCTCACCTTTACTGCGCTTTCCTACAGGAGCCCAACAGAAAGTTAACAAGCCAGGTCTCTGTACAGCATTGGTCTAATTGCATACTGCAGATTAATTACCAATCACAACCTCATAATTATGCAAAGTAGCCGCTCCTGACTGCCCACCCCATCCACCCGCAGCACGTTAACTGATAAAAGACGGTTATCGTGCTTCAGTGCTACAGACCTGCACTGTAAAAAAAAATCTGTGACATTTACAGTAAAATACCGGCAGCTGTGGTTGCCAGAACTTCACCGTTAAAAATATGGTAGAAACATTTTAGGTTTTACAGATTTAGCTTAAATTCACAATAAAAAAACTTATTTCATTAACTGATGTAATGTTAAACCAACATATTGAAGTGTTAATATTTGTTTTGAACCATTGTAATGCACTGATATCCATCTAAAACTGGTGGTGATGAGAAAGTCACATGATGAATCAAAGCTCATCACAATCAGCTTTTCCAAAAGCTGAGAAGGAAAATACTAATATATATACATAGAAGGTACACAGTGTCATTCACACAAACACTAAACACCATCATGGTGACACACACATGATACTGAAATAATGCAATAAACATTAATTTAACAACATTACATGTAACATACAACCCTAATATACAAAAACGGATAAGAAAAAACTAAGAAGAAAAAGTTATTTCAACAAAAAAACATCAAAAATGAAGTGTCATGCAGGGAATTCTTGGAGTGTCAATTTACAGTTTTTCACTAAATTATACAATTTTCTTTTTCACCTCCAAAAACCGTAATTTTAACAGTATTTTACTGTAAAATTACATTAAATGTAATTACAGTTATTCATCGTATATAGTATGGAAACTTACTATTAACCAGTTAACAGGTTTGTATGTCGCCTTTTCCCAGTCCTTTTCCTGTTAAAAATCACACTCCATTTTTACAGTGTGGAGCTAATTATCTCGTTCGATTGGAGGGAGTTATTGATGACAAAACAACAGGAGTTCAGTTTAGTCATGTTTGTGTTTAATGAACAACTATTTTCCGGGGTCAAATAAAACGCATTTCCACTGGGACGTTAATGTAGTGGTAAATCCAAAATAACCCAAAGCGGAGACCCTTAAGATGTTTTAGCCCGATTATCATACTGGAGCAAAGAAGGGTTAATAGGGTAAAATGTTAAGGGATATTTAAGTCGGCAATGAGGAGTAAACAGATGTTCAATTACGACCCAACCTATTGTTCGTGAAACTCATAATAGTGCCGAGTTGAGATCTTTATTTTGTAAACAGCTTTATATGGTTCAGTGATTAGCGAATAATAGGTGTGATATCTTAAATTTTTCTTAAATGAGTGAAATAGTCATTTTCATAAAGGACCACCAGGGGAAAATTATAGCTAATCGTTTGACATATGTGCAACAGCCATACTTATTTTACCTCCATCTTGGTAGTTTAAGGTTTGGGAAGTCTGTAAGAATTTGTAATGTTCTCTCAACAAGGTGACATTAATTTAATTAAAAGACAGTAAAAAACGGCAATATTGTGAAATATTTTTACAATTTAAAATAACTGTTTTCTATTGTAATATATTGTAACATTTAATTTATTCCTGTGATCAAAGCTGATTTCCAGCATCATTACTCCAGTCTTAAGTGCCACATGATCCTTCAGAAATCATTCTAATCTGCTGATTTGGTGCTCAAGAAACATTTTTCTTATTATTATCAATGTTGAAAGCATTTGTGCTGCTTCATATTTTTGTGAAAACACTGATACATTTTATTTTTCAGGATTATATGATGAATAGAAAGTACAAAAGAACAACATTTATTTCAAATAGAAATCTTTTGTAACATTATAAATGTTTTTACAGTCATCTTGATCAATTTAACGCATTCTTGCTGTATAAAAATATATATTATTGACTCCAAACTTTTGAAAAGTAGTGCATATTTTTAACAAAAAACATATCAAACAAAATTTTTTTGAGGGATGACACAAACAGAGTCTTAAATCAGTTCACACAACTTTAGACATGAAAAATAAAGAATCCTACCAAATCAAATGCCATTTTTGTGACTGACAAAACACCTAAACTGACTCCTGTTCTCACAAACATCAAACTGTTGTAAATGCAAAATAGGTTGATAATAATTTTGATTCACTTTCTCACAAGAGACTGTACATTTTAAATGTATCTGCAAATGTTTCTTTATTATATGCTGTAAGCAAAATCATTGCAGAAATCCTATATATATCAACCTATTTTCTGAATGTGGTGATGCCCAGAGCAGTGATTCAGAAACTCGTTGACTGACAGAAACTTTGACACGGAGCTTTAATTAGAGACAAAAGTGTGACTGAACTGTTTCAAAGAGTCGTCAGAACTCCGCTTGAGTCTGTCTGGACTTTGACAAGACAACCGTCAACACGTTTCTGATCAATTAATCAGTGTTAAAGTCCCCATCTGCTCTCTGCAGGGCTCTGCGCCAAAAACAGGAACAAAATTTCTGTAATATCAACTGTTTTTCCTAGACAACAACAAGATCACATCAGATTTAATGAGAGACTTCTACTTCTCAGATATTTATCCTCAGAAAAAGAGCCCAATCTCACATTCAGAGAAGGGATTTCAACGTCTCAAGCCAAGAAAGTCTTCAATTAAGCTTCATAGAACTCACATATTTCTCATTGAAGACAAAACACTGCTCTGTACTTTTGCTTTAAGTCTCAATATGTCAAAAATGTGTGTATAAATGTTTTTCTCCTAAGGATTTTTAGGAGAAAAATCTGAGACAAAGGATTCTTACAAACATCTTTTTCTAAAAACATGTTAATTGAAACTTGGTGTGAAACAATTCAAAAATCTAAATCTAACTGTAGCTTCCCCAAATCATTTAGTGAAACCCCACCACCATGTTTAGCTCCGCCCCTGCCACATTTGAGATGCCATGAGCCCAATCTCAACACCATTCAGCACCTTGACATGCATTAGACCCCAAATCTCGCCTACATTTTTTTTCTTTTTCGATTACGCCAGACAAATATTTTACATGAATTACAACAACTCTGCTCCCCAGTCTGGCATGGAAGGGCTAGAATCGTTCCACTGTATCCAATGAAGGCCCGCTTACGGGAACTCGCAATGTGCTGTGATTGTTGACAGACTGGGTCAGTGTTTGTTGTGATTGGTTAGCTGTGCCAGTGTTTGTTGTGATTGGTTAGCTGTGCCAGTGTTTGTTGTGATTGGTTAGCTGGGCCGGTGGGTGTTGTGATTGGTTAGCTGGGCCAGTGTGTCCTGTGATTGGTTAGCTGGACCAGTGTGCGCTGTGATTGGTCAGCTGGACCAGTGCGTGCTGTGATTGGCAGCACTCGGCGATCGTCGGAAATTCATGCCCCTTACTATAGACCGCTGCGAGATCAGTGTAAAATATGGCGCGAGACTAGCGATTTAAATCCAGATGATTGTTACCACTCTAAGTTCGTCTGCCTTGGGGAAACTAGTGTGTCTCTGACTTAGTGATAACACTCGTTGCCTTTTCTAGACCAGGTCTCGTCCCATTCGTCGGTACTTGTGATATCACAAATCCCGGAAAAATATGCGTTGAAGTCCCCGCGTCGTGCGTGTCGTTTTTGCCCCGTGCTTTGGTTCAACTCATATCTCCTTTTGACGTGGCCTTTGAGCTTTGTAACTTTTCGCAGTCTTTTTATGTCCAACCAGCAACTACAGACTAGAATAGTGAATACAGTGACCAGCATAAAGGCCCCCTTTTACCGGTATAACAAAGCCCTCTCGCGTGGTTTTGGCCGGGCGGCCCCTGGTTCCCTGTGCCCACTGGATGGGCACACTCCTCCCCCTTATTTCCTCTATTCTATTACGTATGTTAAACATCCACAGTCCTTGTGCTCTACCAGGAGAAAGGACCCCTCACTCACGCTCACTTTCCTCAGTATTCCCCGCGCCTGCAGAGTTCCCGTTGGCGCCCCTGCGTTTTTCGTCCCACCAAGTCCTTAGTTTCCCCCCTGGCTTGTCGCGCCACTCCCTTCCCCCCCTATACGCTCTTGTCGTACTTCCCCTCTGGCCGCCCCTTTTTGCCCCAGCCGCCCACCTCATGCTTTGGTCCCGTCTTTGTGGTCCCTTCAATCTTTGCCACCCCTTCTATGCCTTCTCACCGTCCTTCCTTGTGCGCGCCCCATGCCCTTGTGCCCTGCCACCCCTGTTTTCCCTTCTCCTTCTCCAACTCATGACTGTTCCACAGTTGATTATTTACATCATAAAGACTTTATTTACTTTTTTTTCACTGATACATTACATAATTTTGTACCATTATGAACTTTTTATCTAATTTGAATGTCCTAAATGACTTCTACTATTATTTAGCTTTTTGTCAAATACGCGTTAGTATCATTCTGATGTGCGTGTTTCTTCCTAAGACCAGTGTCATAATAGTATTTTTAGTCATATTAGACCTTTGTCTCAACATTTGACTAAGGCATGTATGACATGACCTTTATGCATCATTTGGAATTTTTTCAACGGCAGATTTACTATTCCTCAATTCCAGTTTTATGTCTCCTTATGACCTTATCTCATAATATGACTTTATCTGTTATAATTTAAGAGTTTTTATCATGCTTCTGCCTGTCAACTTAGGCCTGTTTATATGTCACAAATTACATTTTTATCTACAAGTTTACTTTATCTCATAATTTAGACTTTTATCTATAATAGAACTTTTTATCTCATCTTTTATGACACTATCACTAAATATGACTTCTCGTCATTTCTGATTGTGTCATAATTATGACTTTTGTATCTCCTAATTTACCATTTTATGATTTTATATGTCAAAAATAATAGAGCCTGAGATATGGGCTTTTTTGGGGGTGATAACGATACCGATTTTAGGGAGTAAAAAAAGGCTGAGGGCCTCGAGAAGTACACTCGATGCGGCGTCGAGAGGGTTCATCGAGCTGACGGGATACTCGAAGTTGGTTGCGATCCGCCGTGACGTTACGGGAGCTCTGGCCAGTCAAAGTTTTCAATGGTATTCAATACACTTAAGCTTTAAAGGTTCATCCAGGTCCCAGTAGCAAAATAATGGAGCGCGCTGCTGATGGAAAAACGACGTAATTACACCTTCCAAGCAATTTTATCGAGTTTAGAGATTAGTTCCATAAAAAAATAAAAAAATCATACCATGGAATATCGGTGGCATATTCGCTGATACGATATATCTGCGACAGGCTCATATAGGCCGATAAAATCAGCGAAACGATATATCGTTCGGGCTCTAATAACTATAATAATTTACCAAAGCATGATTTTTTTCTTACGTGGCGGAAATGGGCTTCCATACTAACAGATGATACAGATGGCTCTTTGTGTAGGACCCACCTTTGGGGTATATATGTGAGATTGTAGTGGTGTCTGTTGACGTACCTCTTCCCACTGGTGAATGTAGCGGATAAGCCGGGAGAGACGCAGCAGCCTCAGCAAGCTCAGGATTTTAGTGAAACGCACAATCCTCAGCGCTCGTGCTGTCTTATACACCTCAGAGTCTATGCCCTTCTCCACGATCAGGAAGATATAATCCACCGGAATGGACGAGACAAAGTCCACAATAAACCAGGTCTTCAGGTACTTCTTCTTGATGGTCTTGGGGTCCAGGATGATGTCAGAATTGTCCTCGATAATGATGCCCGTGCGGAAGTTGAGCACCAGGTCCATGAGGAAGAAGGTGTCGGAGAACACATTGAAGAGGATCCACGGCGTGGTCGTCTCGTCTTTGAAGAAGGTGATGCCGACAGGAATAATGATCAGGTTGCCCACCATGAAGAGAAGCATGGTGAAATCCCAGTAGAACCTGCCGGAGAGAAAAGCAAAGAAATTGGCTTTATCCAACACCATCTTTACTCCGTAGAAAGTAAGTGGTAGGTTTATGTGATTTTCCTACTGTACATTTGTAAATCCTTGGGTGATGTTCTTATTTGTATATTTTAGGTGATAACATTAATTGTGACAATAATGAGTATTACAATTTAAATCCGAATTCAGTCCTATTAACATTTTGCATGCATCATGTAAATGCATAAACCATTTGCTATGCATGAGGAAGACATTATTCCAGAAATCTCAAAAAGACAGCTATTTACATTTTTGGACTTTACATTAGACATGCATTAACTAATATTAACTATCAATGAGCAATACATTTGTTACAGTATCTTTGACTGTCCATAATAAGATCAATAAAATGCTATTTATAACGATTGAGTATCTATTATAAATGTAAATTAAATTGTGAAAAATCATTACAATTACCCTAATTGAGCAAGACATTCATTTGTAAGTATACTGTATATATTTCAAACAAAAGTAATATTAGATAGATTTTAGATGCAAACAATTGTGAAAAGTCAAGCTATTGGAACAAGAGGAGACATTTTTCAAAGCATTTTACAAACATTTAAAGAAGCGTCATGACATGCATTTTCAAGATTCTCGTGGCCTACATTTTCTAATTCATGCCTTGAGTGCTTTTGTTAAAGACATGAATGAAAATTAATGAGTCAATTAAACTTCTGACCAAAAATTTGGAAAATTCAGCAAAAAAAAATTGCAAAAGCAGGCATCTCCAGTATTTCCAGATGAGAATAGCAGGAAAAGAACACAAACGTCTTAGTTTATTCGGATTATGCTATTTAAATGCATACAAAAATATTCTGATAGTTGTCAAACCAATGAGAGTCCAATGTGAACATTTCTGATGAGAATGCTATGCATTTATAAGGATAATTATTGCAGCATGCATATCACCCACATATTAAACAGGTTCTGCTTTGAAACACTAAAAAGCAATAACATTAGCATTTCAAAGATGCATGCAACAATGCATTGCAGTGTGCTGTAGAGAATGCTTTTTATTGACCTTGTAAAAAGGGCAAGAGTGCCGGAAACCTCAGAAGACCCCTGATATTTGAGTCTCACACGGCTGTGACTGGTGCAAATCAGTCCCTCAGGGTCTGAAATAAAGGTCTGCGTGGAGCGGATGTGATCTGTTTCCACGTGGTGCTCGCAGACGTGTGCAACTCAAGGTCACAGCAGCGTGCGCTAAGGTGCATGCTGACTCATAACTGGAGACTGATGCAACTCGTACACAATGGCAGCTTCTTTTCGCAAGGTTTGCACAGCTGATCGGCTCTAAGAAGCGCTGAGGGTCTGTGATATGTCAAGATGACTTTGAATGGAGTGGGAGTATTGAAATAAATATGCATCAGTTTCAGGTTTTCTATGGAGACAGTGGAAAATGATACGGATATGAGCATGTTATTGCACAGCTTGGCTAAACGCAGAAATTGCATGCACGTTTTCATCATCAACAATTTCTGTTCATTATCTGATGCTGTGTCAATGTCAAAAAAAATCCTAATTAAATCACACAAGCACAAGTACTGCAGCATTCAGTGATCTACATCCAACATAATCATTTACTCACATGTTGCATAAATGTCAAATGCAACCTGATGCATGAACCCTGTGCAATGCAAAGCTTATGTAAAGAGTCATCCAGTAGTTTTCATAGCATGCAAAACATTTTGAGTCCAGACTGACTGTGGAGCTGAAACGATGTTCCTCACAGCATGAGCATCTGTAGAGCAACACCTAAACTGTATTTATTGAGGATAATGCTTCAGTATTTTAAAATTGTGATTATATCTCAAAATATAATTCAGCATGATATCTACTAGACAACATGTGCTTATGTGCTTCAATGTATTTGGTCTCACATTGCTATCTAGTCAGGTAGAAATACATCTAACTCAGCGTGGATAAAAATGCTTAGGTGCCATAATGTGTATGCACACACACACAAAAAATCACAATGCTATTGCTTTTTTGTTTTGGTTTTTAAACCATATATCCTGGTTAGATTACATCCCTCGATTTTATGAGGATAAATATGAATAAATATCTCATAAAAATGCTTCTTTTTGGAAGTGTGTGTATACGTTTTAATTGCTTTCGAGGGTCAAACTGTGGAAAGTGTCTTTTGAGGACATTTTATTAAGAATACACTGAAATGTCATAAATGAGCCAAATCATATTCATCTTCGTGTTGTAGACACAACTACTGATCAACAGGTTTAGGGTTCAAAAGTATTAAAATACTTTTATTATTAATGCTAAAAATGTCATCATTAGCATACATTGGAGAAGGCATCTGTTGCTTTAATAACAGAAGTACTGGAGCTGACATAAAAAAGTCACTAATAGGGAAAGATCTTAAAACTCTCTCGTGCATCTTAAATATTGCTTAAATGTTCGAAAATTGAGATGGAAAAAGCACACTTTTCATTCACGGGTCACATTTGATCCAATAGATGCCACATTCTCACGCAAAGTTTCTCCAAGCAGTCGCTCTTACCTGAAGTCGCTGTAGGGGTGAATGATCCAGTTGCCGGCCGATTTCACGCGCTCCTGCTCCTTCTCCACCGCCTTCTGGCTCCCGTACATGCGCAGGGAGAATTTGTTGACCCCGGGCTGCAACATGCTGCTGAACTGCCGCTGCATGAAGCTCGCCTGGCTGCCCCGCGTCTCGCCGTCCTCCTGCGCTCCATCCTCGGATTTGAGGAAAGTCACTGAGTTGCGGGGCTGCTGCGCGCCGTGGATGGAGGACGAGGCTTTCCTGCTGGGGGCGTTGGAAAAGGACACTCTGGAATCCTTCTTCTCCGGGACGCCGGGGTTCGAGGCGTCCTGCCCCTGCGTGCTGACCGCGTCTACGCTGGTCGTTGAATTGCACGCCGCCCGCTTGCTCCCGTCGGGTTTGGACATGATGGACCGGAGGCTCCCGGTGCCGGAGTCCCGCCTGCACTCCCCGTTCTTGTTGCATTTCATGCTGGAAAGCGGTGCTGAGGGATTGGCGTCGCCTTCGGCAGCATTACAAGCCTCTACCGTCACGGTGGCCACTACGGTAGACGCTTTGCCTCCTCCTCCTCCGCCCTTAACGGTGTCGCGGCGACCCGCAGGAGCAGCATCAGCATCACCCAGGCGCGCATCGGTGGAAGTGGAGCTCCTGGACGCTCCTCCTCCCGGTGCGCAGCTCTTAATCTGGACGCTGCTCCCCCCTCCTGCTCTCCTCAGGCGCGGATGCTGAAACTTGGATTCCTCCTCCGCGTCGTCGGTCTCCTCCGTGGCGACGTGATTGGCTTTCAGGTTCGACCCCGCGGCATCCGAGTTGGACTCCAGGCAACTCTTGGCGCAGTGGTACGCCGGCGCGCTCTTATGGGCCGCTTTCTTGGTCATGGCAACATCCGAACCGGGAGAGAGCTCATTCCGGTCCATGTCATTCACCGGATCAGATCTGGCCTTTAATTATCTTTGCGGGAAACCAATCAGCAGGAAGGATGGGGTGAAGAGAACGAGAAAGAGAAAGAGAGAGAGAGAGACCTGCGTGATTTCTTTGCCAACAAAATGAAACAGCTCTCAGTTTATTAACTGTTTGTTGGGTCGCTCTGTGAGTGCATTTCAATAAGTACATATATAAAAGATTTGAAACATTCTGTCAAATAAACATCATCTTTTGAGTCGTTTCAAGATAAATTAATAAACAATAACAGGTTGCGATTGGCTAAATGTCTTCATAATTGTAGAGGTTTTAAAGCTATTCAGCTAATTCAGGCCTTGTGCTCAAGGTCGTGACATTTTTAAATGCTTATTAGAAAGAGAATCCAGTTCTGATATACCAAGATTGGTGATAAATCAGCACTGAATAATAATAATAATAATAAAAACAACCTAAACTAAAATCATGGATACTTGACAAATATACTTCCTACACTCTCAGAAAAAAGGTACAAAAGTTGTCACTAGGGCGGTACCTTTTCAAAAGCTACTACTTTGTACACTTTAGGTACTAATATGTACCTTTAAAGTACTAATATGCAGCCTTTAGGTGTAAATAAGGTACAAAGATGTATCATTTGAAAGGGTACCATTCCAATAGCAGCTTTTGTACCTTTTTGTCTGAGAGTGTAAAATGATGGTAACGGCACAGAGTTGGCATATTAGTCACAGGTCAAGTGTTTTAATAACACGTTTTAATGTCAATTAAAATAGAATTTATAAACTGAGATAAAAGAAAAACAAAATACTACCAAAACTGGGAGAAATTTGGAAACACTGATCTGGGAACAGGCCAAAAAACTACTACATATAAAGAAAACATTTGAAAATAAACCTTAATGCATTGTTTTTGCACGCACGTAATAGCATAAAATGAGAGCCACATTAGTTATGTAGGCCTATGCATATACACTAGCAGACAAAAAAAGCACGTTTCGTTCTGTTCATCTATTGTCTTCACTGTTCTACTGACTTAAAAAGTAATCAATCAATCTGTCGTGTCTGTGCAGAACTCTATAAATGACTGAGGTCGCATGCATAAACAGATGGCTGGAATATTTGTAGTTACTATTGTCGCATAAACAGTCTGGCACTTTTTGTGTCTAAAAACTGCAGCTGTCGTCATGGCGTTATGATGTCATAACAGCAGAGGATGGGCTCAATGACGATCAGCAGATCGCAGTCAGACTGCAGCGTGGCGCCACCTACCGGCGCACAGGGGGAACTGCAGCCGCTCACACAAAACGGCTCCGGACAGCCACTGGAGTCATTGCGCTTCAAACACCTGTTGAATGTCTTCAGGAACCCCAAAGCACAAATACACTTGTCAGATCTCCAACAGAACAAATACAGAGTGTCATTTCAAGAAGAAGAAATATGACTATTCTATGACCTCATCTGCCCAGATGTTCTCAAAACCAATGTAGCAATAATCTTCAGAAGTATTTTATATCAAACACACTCACGGAGAAAAAAAAAGGTGCAAAAGCTGTCAATAGGGCAGTACTCTTTCAAAAGGTACTAATATACACTCTAGGTACTAATATGCGTACTATTAAGGTACTATAGATAAATAATTACAAATGTATACTTTTTCGAGTTCGCAGATTTTTGTACTTTTTTCGAGAGTGACATAGAGAGGTTACTGAAATAGATTCACAACATGTTTGCCATGAAAGAAAAAAAAAAGAAATCCAGCAGGACAAGACAAAGACCACATTTTTGCAAATATATTAATATATTTATCGAAATATTAAAACATACAATTAAAAAATTATAATTAAATATATTAATCACAAATATAATGTACACGTCATAATTATAGATATAACTTGAGAATGTTAAAAACTGTTATTTCATTAACATTAGCTAAAACATAAAAAAACCAAAACTGAAATCATTGGCAATTTAAATGACTAAAACTGACATAAAAATAACTGAAAACGATATTGAATATAAACAAACTGAATGATTGTCATTAAATGTAACTAAACTGGAAATAAAATTAAATAAAACTATAAATTTTAATAGACAATGCACTAAAAGTTCCATTATATATATAATATTAAAAATGATTTATATAACCAATTCCATATATATTATATATATATTTATATTCGTTTATGTCAAGTGACCTTAAATTAACGTTGCCGATGATTTTAATTAACCATTTTTGATGGTTTTTAAAAAATAAATTTCAGTTTTCATTTTAATTAAACTATAATAACCTTGCATGTTGCAGAGCATTTGTGCTTCAATGGAAGAAGTTGTTTTTTCCTGCACATCCTGAAAAATGTCCTCATTTTACATCATCATTTTCCAGGTTTAAATGGGGGGGGTGGGGGCGGGGGGGTGGGGATTCCAATTTTACAACGCAAGAATCATAACTACTGAGTGTTCTCTGCTGTCATAACAGACATATGCATGACATGAACATCGATCAAACACGAGAGAAAGCTGATCATTTGCTCTTGACCGCTTCCACAATCAGAAAGCATCTTCCTGAGCACATCACCTCCAAACAGCAAGTCATCTTCCTCCTCGAATATCATTGATGCTGACCTACAGCAGCAGACTGCAGTCATTACCGAGGAAGCCCTGCAGACGGTCAGATCTTACCTTGTGTTGCCGGACGCTGATGTGTGACGGAGCGACCCGCAGCACAGATGACATTGAGAGGTTGTCTCAACCCGGCGGAGGGAGAGAGAGAGAGAGAGCTTCAGTGATGGAGCGCTTGACCTCTGGAGGTCAGCGGGGTCGCCATGCTCCCAGCCACACGCTCTGCTTCCCACTTTAGAAGTGTTTAACCCGAGCAGCTCCGGATCAATCTCTCGCGCTCTCTGCAGAACTGAACGCCGGCACTCACTTCCTGGTGTGACACATTTAAGGATGATGCTTTGGGATTCATTTGCATAAAAGGCAAAGTTCCAAGAAAGCAGGAGATCTGTGGCTCGATCTTGGAAGCTTTTCAGATTCAGGAGATCAACAGGATCCCCACAGGCTTTTACCGACGGACAGCAGTTACCTGAATCATTACTGGATAAGGATTTTTCTAAATCATTTTATAGGCATTGCGTTTAAGAGGTTTTATTTTATTTCTAAGCATAACAGGAAAAACACATTCACTCTAACAGGTCCAAACCAGGTCCCCTAAAATATTTCCAGGTTTTCCGTGACTCTGGGAATTCTGCATCCCACACTGAACCACGAAAAAGTGTTTGAAAAGCTGCTAAATTGTTTTTGGTAACTGAAATCAAATATAAATATTAGATAAAAAAATGATGAAGAAATGTTGCCTTGGCAACTAACTGAAATACTAAACTTAGAGTGAAATAAAAATTAGTTAAAGCTATGTTGGAATGTGTGGAGAAAAATAAAAAATGTAAAATGACAAAAGCACATAACAAAATTACCAAAAGTTTAACTAAAATTAAAATGAAACCTTAAAATATAACAATACAGGCTAATTAATTTAAGTTATTAATAATTTTATTAACATTTGTAAAATAAATAAAATCTAATATAAATATATTTAGATGAAAAGTGTTTGTCCTTGGTAACGAACTCAATATTTGAGGTACTAAACTGAGCTAAAATAAACTGAAATAAAAGTAAGTCCTATGGACATTGATTTAAAAAAAATCTAATTACACATGAAAACGCACAAACATAAAAAAACGATTAAATTTAAATACTAAAATCAGATGAAACAAACTAAACTTATAAATGTTGCTGCTTCTCTTGGCAACTAAGTAAGTAGTTTAAGGGTAACGCACTAAACTTCTAAAACTGAAAAAAAAATAAAATCTCATGGAAACATTTTGAAAAAAAAAAAGCTAAAACAATGCAAAAAAGCACAGCAAAACATAAACCTAACATAATATGAACCGGAAAATCTAAAAGCAGATGAAAAACTTTAATATTAGAAATGTTGCTTTGGCAACTAAATAAAGTACCACTGAAGTACTACAATTTCTAAACCTCAATAAAAACAGGAATGGAAATATAGAAAAGGAGAAATTACAAAAACTAAAATAAAAACTGAAAATACAAAAATAAAAGAAAACATTAATACGTAATACTATTATTAAATGGGGAATCTATATACAAATAAACACTGAAGATGTATTTTGTTTTGTGCATACTTGAAAACTTATCAATTTAGTGCCCTGATCCGAAGATGTTTTAACAGGAATATGTATTTTATCCAGTCTTCAACACTCTTAAAATAAAGGTTCTTTATTGGCATCGATGCTTCCATGAAGAACCTTTAACATTATGGAATCTTTCCACTCCACAAAAGCTCCTTTATAGCAGAAAACAATTCTTTATTCTATTCAAATGTTAGGAACTGATCGCTGAAAGGTGAATTCTTCTGTGGCATCACTATGAAAACCCCCTCCTCGGGAACC
>JADLZN010008804.1:0-87406 GCA_018155175.1 Sinocyclocheilus anophthalmus | reverse complement strand
TTCAAATTTATCCATGTCTGTTCTTCTCTTACTCCCAGATGTTGACATTTTTGAACGTTTTATGAGACGTACAGCAAGTGTATTTTAGCTTCTGTCCCGCCTTTTCCTAGTTACGCATCTACTAACCTCCAAACCGCAGCCGATTTTTCTGAATGAACCGTCCCAAACCTTCCCTCCTCAATTTTCTATCTCGTTTTCTTTCGTTGACGAAAATGGTCAATAGATTTAGGGATCACGATCTATCGGCCACCAGATCGTAGCGCCGATAAAATGCTCATTTTTTTCTGGTCTGCGTATCGGCCCCTGCAATAAAAATTTGGCCGATATCTTAAACGGATAATAATGCATTATTTCCTTCATAGACACTTCAGATGCGCGCGTTCTTTGCAGCCTTTTTGTGCATGTAACCTGTGAGAATATTGTGTTTATTTTAATGTATATTCTGATTTCTCTCATATAGGAATGCATTTGGTTAAGTAAAAGAAGGATCGCTTCGGTTTACCCGGTGTCGTCTTTAGCCTCAGCGCCGCGCTAGCTCCCAGCAGTGCACATCATTAATAACTATGATTGGGAATGTTGTTTATATAACATTCTAATGAGAAAATTATTATAATAAAATGTTGTGAATTCTTTGTGTTTAGTTGCCGTGTTTCAGCGCGTTGTTATTGGAAGAGCGCATCCACAACAGGATCATACATTCTGACTATAGCACGCAATAACGCATCATTTTGTACATATATAAGTTGTAATATTATGTTTATGTTGTATTAATATTAATCTCAGGATGCATTTCCTTGAGTTAAATAAGCTGCCAGCAAAACGCTTCAGTTTACCATGTTCATTCAGCTCTTCAGCTTCAGCACGCGCAGCACAACGGCTGCTATTTAAAACAGTGGTACTAATTTGTTACTTTTTCAAAATCATTAATACATTATTAATAACAACAACCACTTGTATTTTTATCTTATTATTTTCATCAACAATATGTTTTAATTAAAATAATTTCATTATTGTCCGTGCAGAGGCTATTCTGTTTTATTGATCTGTGGAGCATTTCATTTTTGATTCGTTCTTTACCACGTTTAATGATGTCAGTGACCTTGTTTTCATTATTTTATTTAGTTGTAAGACTTTTTTATGACTAAATTTGTTAAAGAGAGAAAATTTTTAAAACTACACCGTTCAAACTAGGCTCTTATAGGTTGAAATTGTTTGTTGCTTTTAATGATGAGACCTTTTTTGTAATCATGCTCTCAAAAAGTATATAACAATTTGGATATAGATTTATCTGCCAACATATCGGTTATCGGCTTTCACGGTTAAAGAATTATCGGTTATCGGTATCGGCCTAAATTTTCATATCGGTGCATCCCTAATAGATTTACGTCACAGTTTTTGTCATTCAAAAATAGTTTTAGTTCGTTATCGTCTCATCGTCGGTGAAAAAAATGTTGAGGAAAATTATTTCGTCAACGGAATTAACACTGCTCCGTAACATTAAAACATCCTGCAATATTCATAGCTTAAAACATCCTCCTAATTACAATTTTTTTTTAACCATTTAATCAAGCATTTATCATTCAATAACCGGTATTTTGTGCATCCTTAGTAGACATCACTGATGCAAAAAACACAGGATGAAATCTTTATCATTGATCATGGATGAAAGGAGTTCTTAATAGTGCATGTACTGATTCCTAATGAACTTCTGATTGTCTACCTGGCTCAGAGCTGCTGCAGTGATGCAGTTGTGTTACAGCAGGATGCAGTTTGACTTCTTTTTCGCTCTCTTCTTCTCCACCGGCGTCTTTCTGTTTATCTGTCTTACCAGGTCATAAAAGATCTGATATACACACACAAAAACACAAAGGACTTTTATTAGAGGGCGGTACATATGTGACCTGGTGCATGAGCATTTTTTTTTTAACTGTGACTCACCTCGTTGACGTTGATCTTTGATTTGGCAGAAGATTCTAGAAAGGCACAATTACTCCACTGACGAGCAAGATTCTGACCCTGCTCCTTCCCAACCACTCTCTCATCCTCTAAATCACACTTATTTCCAACCAAGATCATTGGCACCTATAGAGCAGAGAGAGACACAAGATGAGTGTGTGTACTTGTTTGCATCTGGCTTAAATGGGAAACCACAATTAGGCCTGGGCGATAAAACGGTACACGTTATGTATCGTGACGGGACGTAACCTTCTTCGATATCGATAGAAAAAATGTTTTTGATATAGTGCACGATATAGGCACGTGCTCTGATTGACGCAGACAGCACACACAAACACGTACACATGCTGAATTGAGTGCTGTGCCCGCCTGTGATGAGGAGATTGTGAATAAGACTATGATTGACTTAAAATAAACTTTCATTTGAATGTTAGGTGTGCCTCATGGAGGTCATCAGTGGCGCGCGAGGATTTGGTGATGTAAGTGACATTTGATAAGTGACGAATATAGACTGCTGCATCGCGTCTCACACAGATATTTATGAAGCCATGCAAAGTTAAAACACTTGAAACTTTTAGAAACACGTCCTGAATTTTGTGATGTTTCTCTGCCTTTTCACTGCCTCATATGTGTTTTAAATGCGGTCTTTGTGGCTATTGTCGCTTCGGCTCTTTGGTTAAGCAATGCATAAATACAATTAATTCTAGTTTTGTTCATACTTTTTATGCATTTACGAAACTATGTTTTATTTTTATGATTTAATTTAACCTAATCCCATTTTTTATAGTTACTTCTTACGTTGACATTTAAATGCTCGCATTATTTGCTCATTGCGCCCTGAATCCGTGCCTGGAGACATTATTCTATACAATAAGACCTATTTATCTTGCATATAAAACATTCGAAATTAGATATTCGTTTAATTTTTATTGTGTTTGTTAAAACTAAAAATATTTGTTGTTTGTCTCAATAAATTGTGTTATTTATAAATACAGTGGTTAAATAAATAAAAAAAATTTGATTGCTCTTTGTTTTAAAAAAGATTATAAAAAAATGTCAATAACTATCGATACCGAACGATATGAAACATAATATCGTTGATACATTTTTAGCTATATCGCCCAGCCCTAACCACAATCACTGACAGTTTAAAGAAACATGGTTTTCATTTTAGTTTGATTGATTTTTAAAAGATCAGTGTCTTATTTAGAGACACAAAACATATCCTGTGCTCATGTAACATGGATTCATATACACAGTACTGTTCAAATCATTGGGGTCAATGCAATATTTTTTTAAAGAAATTAATATTTCTATCCAGCAAGGATGCATTAAATTGTTCAGAATGGCATGGTTTATAATGCGAACAAAAGATTCCATTCAAAAAAGGCTTTTCTTTTGAAACTTTCATTCAATGATCTTGAAAACAACTGCAACACATTTTCATAATAAAAATAAGTATCACAACGGTTTCCAACACGATATTCCCAAAATGTTTCTTGATCACCAACAGATGAGCTGATTTTCTGAAGGATCCCTGATACTGAAGAGTGGAGTATGAACTGCTGAAAGTCAGCTTTGCTATCATATTACTAAATAAAATTTTTAAATAGGCCGAGATATTACAATGAAAACAGTTCTTTAAAATGAAATACCAGTGTCATCATATTACGTTTTTACTGTACTTTACTAAATAATGCAGTCTGGTGAGCGGAGAGACTTTCTTCAAAAAATAAAAATAAAATCGTACCCACCCCCAACATGTCAACAGTATTATCTGCATACTTAATGCTCAGAAGCACTGAAATTGCAATCCCTGATGAGCCAGATCTGTTAATCCAAAATGTGGGGGCTCTAGTAAATTAGTGTGGTTTGCCAAAATGTGAATACAGCTCTGCAAATTTCGTGCATGCTCAAAGCTCTGTCTCAGTAAAAATCACATCAAAAGTTTTGTGCTTATTTGTTTTGCTGGTTATAACTTGCTATGGCTGACATCAGTTTCCAGGGATCTTTTTTTTTTTTTCCAAAAGAATAATTTATTGTTATAACAATAATGATTTGTCACTAATAATAATATTGTTAATGAATTATTATTAAGTGACTCACATCCTCTGTGTCCTTCACTCTCAGAATCTGCTCTCGTAGGTCCTGCAGGTCATTGAAGGTGGACTGTGCTGTAATGGAGTAAACCAGAGCGAAACCCTGCCCATTCTTCATGTACAGGTCCCTCATCGCTGTGAACTGCTCCTGTAGGCAAACAATCAATAATCTATTGAGTTCACATGGAAGACTAATTAACTAATTGGCCAGATGAGTTCAGGCATTATATTAAACTCACTGTGCCTGCAGTATCCAGGATCTCTAGCATACATTGCTGCCCATCAACCTCAACTTGCTTAAAAAAAAAAAAAACAGAGAGAGGGTGTCAGTACTGCATTAGCATATAGTCCTATATGGAGTATTATTCAGCTATACCAAAATGGTTTACTTACCTTTCTATACGAGTCTTCTATTGTGGGATCATATTTTTCAACAAATATTCCCTGTACAAACTGAACTGTCTGTAAAAGACCAGAATCTCAATCATTCCAAATAAATCCTGAATAAATACAGACTAAAGAGAAAAACACTACAGATACATTCAGATACTGCCCATTTATAATACAGTAATGTGTAGACTTTAATAATGCTGAAGTTACCAGTGCAGACTTCCCCACGCCTCCAGAGCCCAGGACCACAAGCTTATATTCACGCATTGTGGGTCTCTCTGTTGAGGCCTGTTAGATTCAATCACAGCACATACACACACTTATAATTCATCAGTGCAAGGTTTGAAGCTCTCAACAGGCTTTTGGTTTTCTTAGGACGTGGTCAGCACACTGAGGTTTCCAAAACCATAAATGTTAACAATATTTATACCACTATTTTATAAAGATTTTCATGGCTTACTAGGTATGAAGTCATACAGCGCCCTGTTGCCTACATTATTTTAAATCTAGATTTTTTTTTTTAGTGTTGCTCTGAATTCACCATGAAACCAAAATAATTTTCTCTGATCACGTGTACCAACAATTTCCAGATGAAACACATCAAGCCTAGTGCTGGGCGGTATACCGATTCATACCGAATACCGTTTTTTGTTATGATATGAATTTTGAAAATACCGCAATACCAGTATATGTCACTTAAACAACGTTCGGAACGCGACACACACCGTGTGATCAGTCTTGGCTTGTCCCTGAAGCGTACGATCACTCCGGTGTGATCAGTCTTGGCTGGTCCTGAAGCGTACGATCGCACCGGTGTGATCAGTCTTGGCTGGTCCCTGAAGCGTACGATCGCACCGGTGTGATCAGTCTTGGCTGGTCCCTGAAGCTTACGATCGCACCGGTGTGATCAGTCTGGGCTGGTCCCTGAAGCTTACGATCGCACCGGTGTGATCAGTCTGGGCTGGTCCCTGAAGCTTACGATCGCACCGGTGTGATCAGTCTGGGCTGGTCCCTGAAGCTTACGATCGCACCGGTGTGATCAGTCTGGGCTGGTCCCTGAAGCTTACGATCGCACCGGTGTGATCAGTCTGGGCTGGTCCCTGAAGCTTACGATCGCACCGGTGTGATCAGTCTGGGCTGGTCCCTGAAGCTTACGATCGCACCGGTGTGATCAGTCTTGGCGGGTCCCTGAAGCGTACGATCGCACCGGTGTGATCAGTCTGGGCTTGTCGCCTGAAGTGTACGAAAGCACCGGTGTGATCAGTCTTGGCTGGTCCCTGAAGCGTACGATCACTCCGGTGTGATCAGTCTTGGCTGGTCCTGAAGCGTACGATCGCACCGGTGTGATCAGTCTCCCCCCCCCACCCCTGTGCTGGTCCCTGAATCGTACGATCGCACCGTGTGATCAGTCCTTGGCTGGTCCCTGAAGCGTACGATCGCATCGGTGTGATCGGTCTTGGCTGGTCCCTGAAGCGTACAATCGCACCGGTGTGATCAGTCTTGGCTGGTCCCTGGAGCGTACGATCGCACCGGTGTGATCAGTCTGGGCTGGTCCCTGAAGCTTACGATCGCACCGGTGTGATCAGTCTGGGCTGGTCCCTGAAGCTTACGATCGCACCGGTGTGATCAGTCTAGGCTGGTCCCTGAAGCGTACGATCACACCGGTGTGATCAGTCTTTGCTGGTCCCTGAAGCGTACGATCGCACCGGTGTGATCAGTCTTGGCTGGTCCCTGAAGCGTACGATCACACCGGTGTGATAAGTCTTGGCTGGTCCCTGAAGCGTACGATCCCACCGGTGTGATCAGTCTTGGCTGGTCCCCTGAAGCTTACTATCCCCGTGTGATCATTCTTGGCTGGTCCCTGAAGCATACGAACACACCGGTGTGATCAGTCTAGGCTGGTCCCTGAAGCGTAAGATCACACCGGTGTGATCACTCTAGGCTTGTCCCTGAAGCATATGATCACACCGGTGTGATCACTCTAGGCTTGTCCCTGAAGCGTACGATCACACCGGTGTGATCAGCCTTGGCTGGTCCCTGAAGCGTACGATCACACCGGTGTGATCAGTCTTGGCTGGTCCCTGAAGCGTACGATCACACCGGTGTGATCAGTCTTGGCTGGTCCCTGAAGCGTACGATCACACCGGTGTGATCAGTTTTGGCTGGTCCCTGAAGCGTACGATCACACCGGTGTGATCAGTCTTGGCTGGTCCCTGAAGCGTACGATCGCACCGGTGTGATTAGAACGTTCAGTGCGTCACGTCATCAACTGCTGAATTTAAATCCGCTTTGGCTGGCGCGGAGCCAGATCGGACGCGCTGAGTGCTTGTCATATTATCACAAATATTAATTGTTTTCAACCATATACTACTTATTTTAGGTTTCAGACATTTAAATACACATAACTACTAGCAAAACCATACATTTACAGTTTGTAAAATGCACGCTGATGTTTATGGAAACGGCAATAATCATTCTTACAAATATAATCTGACGACATGTTTTTATTGATATCATATACAGATTGTGTAGATAACTATAAAGTTTACTCTGCTCTTCTCCCAGTTTACCGGAGACCTACTTTAACGTGTTTCGGGAGGAGAGGATGAATTTGCGTGTTGTTAATCCCACAGCTCGGATGCAGCGCGAACTAATATGGCGGCGCCCATCACCCGGTATAGGTCAACTAACACGGTTGATATAAAAGTGTTTAAACTACCAAACGGATTTAATTGCACATATTTCAGAATCGTAATATCAGATATTTCATAATATAGTGAGCATGTTTGTGAATATTTTGAATAAAACAGGAAAAACGAAATAAAAGCGATCCATGTGTCACACAGATCTATTGTGGCTGCGTTGTGTCACATGACAAGCATGACGCGTTGCCATGGAAACAATAAGGCGATACGTTCTAAAATAATGGTTGCCTAAAAAAACTTACGCTGGGGGCTCAGCTAGAATATTTTAAACTCACGTGCGAAAGGGTTTTAAACAACGTTCGGAACGCGACACTGTTTGAAAGGGGTTTTCACTGTTGCACTGTGGTGAGGGAACAGCTATATGTGTTACTAAGCGTGAAAGTTCCGAAACTGAAGCTGTAGAACTAATAGAACGTGATGACACAGAAGAACTCATCCACAATATCCACATTGACCGCCACAAATATCCACCGCCCCCTGCCATCAGCTCCCGCGTCTCACACACGCGAGCGCGACTTTAGCACTAGATTTAGCATCTTTCAGACCATTTTAGCGGCTTTTTATATTCATACTGACAAACCTAGCGACCTTTTTGTATAAATCTTAGCTATGGTTCAGTTGGAAGATTTCGCCAGTGCTGTCCCGCGAGCGTGAGGTCTGACTTTCCCGGAGAAGTGTCACCTCTCTCGGCGTCTGTTCTGTGCAGTGAGCGGCAGAGAAGCAGCGCATTCAGTTGGCCGCACCGCAGCCGACTCGTCAATAAATGAGTACAAAACAGCGTTTCCAAGCACCTGTCGCTTACTGATTGTTTGGAATTATAAATATGAGCGTAGTTCGTCTGTTAATATTATATGTACTTTTTTTGTTTGTTGTTTTTTTTTAGTTCGTTACTCAGACGCAGACAGTGCGCTGCAACCGCATAGCCGCTCTTTAATGTAGATGCATGTTGATTTTATCAGATAATGCCGCGATTATAAATGAGAGTGACCCCTGGTTAACATGTATTAAAGGAGTCGTGTTTAGTCACTATTTAGTGTGGTATTTTTTGACAATATTCACTCATCATGACAGTAAAATAGGGCATTCTAAGTCAATATACTGCAGTATTTCCTCTCAATCAGTAGAAAATATGGTTACCACCCGGTCATGCATGAAAAAAAATACCGTCTTGCCCGTGAAAGCGTTAATAATTTTGAAAAATAACCGTTATATAATTGGTTTCAACTGCCCAGCACTAAATTCAGCCCCCACCCTCCAATACCTAAGAAAAGACCACCACAACTTCGCATTTCATGCCATTGTTTAAATAGCGTCCTTTAGTTATAAAGTATTGCATGGTAATACATTTATTTTAAAGGGGTTATATGATGCTTTTTTTAAAGATCATTGTTTGGTGTAACAGAATATGTTGACGTTTTAATGTTCAAAAAAACCACATTTTTCAAATACTGTACATTATGTAGGTCCTCTATGCCCCCCGCTTCTCTCAAACGCTTCATTTTCTACAAAACCCCTCCTGCCGACAAGCGCAGTCTGCTCTGATTGAACAGCTGACCCAGTGCATTGTGATTGGACGAACACCGCAAGCACTCGCGTAAATGTAACGCCCCTTACCATTATCGTGAGCTTCATCTTTCAAAATAAATTTAAAGACAGAGCCTGAAAGGGGAACAGTCGCCGGACAGACACAGTGATGAAGCTGGTATGTGTTTTCAGTACACAGCCACGTTAAGACAGCTGACTCCACTGTGATGTTTCTCTCTCTCGCCTCTCTCCCTCTCTCGCTCTCACACACACACACACACACATGCTCAAAACTTCAGCTTTGAACATCAATAGGCAATACTTAAAACAATACAAAACAGTAGCTGATTCAGGAGCGCTAGATTGTCATAGCAAAGTCAGAATTATCTCTTCTCCTAGGTTCACGAAACGGTCTTCTATAAAATGCATTGCTGTTCTGTTTTAAGTGATCTTAAAGATTCCTAAATGCTTCTATTTTCGGAAGGCCAAATAAAGTGATTTTGTTTTCGCCTAGAAACACACAGCGTCTCCTGACATGCTGCTTCAACACTAACTGCGGTTCACTTTGCGTGAACATTTGGGTGGCATTATGCAAATATTTCCACATAGTGAGGTAGATATGTGGGGGCTTGTTAGAACGGGCTGTTTTAGGTGGGTGTGGCAGAGTCTTAACTTTGATCAAGAGTATTTCTTTGGTTTTGAGACTTTAGTTTTTGCTACTTCAGGGATCTTATCTATGCACAATCAGCTTGTAACATTCCAAAGAGAAAGGGAAACTTTAAATCGCATCATATGACCCCTTTTAAAGCACTGTCTTAACAGCTATTCACATTCCCAGCAAATGTGTTAACGCAGGCTTATTTTAGACTCTTCATTCAGAGTGCACTTTAAATTCCACTGTGATCAAGGATGCAAATGCACTCAAAATGACCAAACCAAAGCGTATCTACTGCATGCAGGAGATCCAACTGATGCTATGCTAATGCACCAGTTCATTCAGCCTGAAGCAATTAAATCTAGAAAAAGAGGCTCAATTAAAACATTCTGAACACTGAGGAAAGTTAAAGTCAGCATTAAATTATGAAAGCATTTTATCTTCCATTGTGATGCATATCAGATAAAAAACGGCTTCTTGAATGAGGAAAATATAAGGTATTAGTTGATTTTGTCCATCAGGAATTCTTTGCTACTGTAAATGCTGAGATTGCACATGAGTGACGCGTCACTGGAGGAGAGGAATGATTGTTTCATCCAGCATCAGAGAAGAAATGTTGTTGAGTGCACAATCCATGCAATTATCATTTATGAAAAACAAATATTCCCTAAAATCATCATGATTTCTTGGTGACTTTACTACAGTCCTATACACATCAAAACTTTCCACTAGTAAACTACCTTGTCATCCTGTCCTATGGAATTACTTTTGTGCTAATAAAAATGAATGTAACTTTTCAAGAAACTTATGAAAATATAAAGTGAAACTGAATAAAATGTCTTTGAAACTGAAAAAAACTTTGACTTCGTTTTTAATACACTGCATGTTTTGCAATAGTTTTCTCCTCTTTCGTTAGCTGAATTGTACTTACAAATGCGCTTCTGAAGTTTTTCGTTTACGCTTCTGAAGTTTTCATTTACGCTCCCTGAGATTTTGTTCATCATTCTGGCAGAAATCTCAGGATACTGGATAGTCACGGTGAGTTGTCTTGATTCAGCTCAATCATTACAGGACCTGGTTTAGCTAACACAGTTCAGTCTTCAGTAGTGCTGTGTTCAAAATATCGGTACGACGATGTATCGTCACAGAGATTTGACGATACGAGTATTGATACAGATGGCCCTGTATCGATATTGTGGCACGTGTACAGCAGTGGACCGCGCTTAAAACATTTAAAATTGAGAAGAAAAGTGTGAGGTTTCTAAAAAAAGAATAGACTAGAGCAAGGTTTAATCTGGCCGCAGAGGAACCCAACTGGGTTGCCTGATATAAAGAGACTAATCCCCAAAACAGAGCTTCACACTTGCACAATACGGAAATATCTGCTAATTGTGCTACTTATCTTTGTCAACTTGGCAACCATGTGTACGCGCTCTCTCCACTGTTGATAAACACGCTTGCTTTCTGAAAACATTGGTTTGCTTGCAGTTTAGCGATCTCCATTTCAATATTCTATTCTCAGAAAAGTGATTCATCAACTGTTCATTTACGTCACAGAGAGAGAGAGAGGCTGTGAATGTATGAATTACCACCATTTTGCCGCATTTCTCTATTAACAGTAAAGCTATGGCTTTAACTCCTTTAGAAACAATGATGCTACCAGATCCTTATTGAGAAAGATAATGTAGCTAATGAGCGATTTTTTTGCTTTAAGCTATTTTAGTTGATCACACTGCGGGGCAGGCTAAAGAGTTTTTTCCTAGAATGTCTTGAATTTCGACCGGCAACGTGTCTTGTTTTGTGACTGGCTTCTTGCTCTCCAAACTGCTTCCATTTCACAGAAATGTTGCTGGCACCGACGGGCAATGTATTATGACGGAATATTTTTGGTGCAAAAACAACTGAGTGACCGGACAGCGAATTTGGTAGTGTAATGATAGCCCACAATGTGTATCAGTAAATCTGAATGTCACAGACAAAAGTTGCAACTTTACTATGTGTTTTCTCCCCACAAACCAACACAACAGGTACACTGTTCTTTGAATCCTCACTGCAGGTGCACAATCCGAGTCTACGAATCACAATCAAGAAACTGCTCGTACGCTCACAGTTTTTGCTACTATTGCCGGCAGTCTATGGTGCAAAACACATTCACACCCCTGCATCAAAAATGTGAAGTCACAGACAAATTTTGTACATCCGCAAATCAGTTTGTGAATTATTGCAATGAGATTTGCACGCTTGTAGAATGTTTTCTTACATATATATTTTTTTCTTGGTTGCTTTTTCTAGCACAAACACAAGTGCACAACTACAACGACGTGAATCTGCTGCTACGAGTCTCAAAAACTGTTTTTCGCTTGCAAATGACAAGTTTCACCCTCTCTCCCTTATGCACCGCCTATCTGTGATAAATGGTGCAAAAGTGATTTGTGCATCTGTAGAGTCACGGCCGGTGCGAACTGTTCAGAGGGCAGAGAATTTCAGCCAATCAGAAGATCTCATTTGGGCGCCTGAAACACGCCCCCAAGTTTTAGCCACAACCCCGAAAAATCACAAGCTGCGAGCATCTTGACAGCGACAAATATCAGAAAAGGTACGTGGCTATTTTTTCTTTCAGAAATCATTTGTTTATAGCTTAAATACAGCTACGTTGGTAAACAGTGTTTCTTGGTTAAGTTAGCAAATCTTATTTCACGAAGGTAAGCTAACGGTAGCCTACCTGCATTGTTAAGTGTGCTATTCAATCGTCTCTTATTAAATTACACTGTCTAATATAACGATTTATTTATTGTATTCTGTTATGCTTTACCTTATCGAAAAATGACAGATCAGGGTGCATCTTCACAGGTGAGTAAGTTAAAACACGGGTACCAGTTGTTTTTCTTGTGACTAGTATTTTTATTGGGACCTACTATCGTAAAACTAAGGTAATTACAGCAGCAATCTATATATTACTTTTGCCTATAATTATTACTTCCTCAGTGTGGGTCATTAAACTAATTACTAGTTAGCCTCAGTTTTCATTCCTTGAGAATCCTTGTTTTACCTACTATAGATTTCCTCTGTAAATTCCTTTCCGTTTACCTTTAGTTTTCTAAGTTAAAGCATACAGAATACAAGGAATAAATCTTATAATTTAGACAGGGTAATTTAATACAAACATGACTAGCAAACTTAACAGTGCTAGGTAGGCTAACGTTAGCTTACCTTTCGTGAAATAAGATTTGCTAACCTAACTAAGAAACACTGTTTACCAACGTAGCTGTATTTAAGCTAACAGCAAATGATTTCAGAAAGAAAAAATAGCCACGTACCTTTTCTGATACTTGTCGCTGTCAAGATGCTCGCAGCTCGCGATTTTTCAGGGTTGTGGCTAAAACTAGGGGGCGTGTTTCAGGCGCCCAAATGAGCTCTTCTGATTGGTTGAAATTCTCTGCTCTCTGAACAGTGCGCTCCGTTGCCTCTACAGATGCACAAATCCCTTTTGCACCATTTATCACACAGATAGGCGGTGCATGAGGGAGAGAGCGTGAAACTTGTCATTTGAAAGCGAAAAACAGTGTTTGAGACTCGTAGGAGCAGATTCACGCCGTTGTAGTTATGCATTTGTGTTTGTGCTAGAAAAAGCATCCAAAAAAAAAATATATATGTAAGAAAACATTCTACAAGCGTGCACATCTCATTGCAAGAATTCACAAACTGATTTGCGGATGGACAAAATTCTTCTGTGACTTTCCCATTTTTGATGCAGTGTGGAACGTGTGTTTTTGCACCAGATTCACTGCTGCAGCAATAGTAGCATAACTTGTGAGCGTACGAGTTTCTTGATTTGTGATTCGTAGTCTAGGATTTGTGCACCTGCAGTGAAGTATTCAAGAACGTGTAACTGTTGTGTTGTGTTTGTGGGAGAGAAAAAAAATCTACAAGTTTGCAACTTTTGTATGGGACTTTAAATTTACTGATACACATGTGTGGCTATTCTCTACAACTACAAATTCCGCTGTCACGGTCACTCTGTTGTTTTGCACCAAATAGCCCACACAACCCCTCCATACTGTTCGGCTAGAGTCGTTTTGAACTCGGTCATCTTCGGAAGCGGAGCTGCGCGGAAAGTTACAAAAACTGTTTTGCACTCTAGGCTTAT
The DNA here is from genome assembly GCA_018155175.1 of Sinocyclocheilus anophthalmus. Classification (NCBI taxonomy): domain Eukaryota; kingdom Metazoa; phylum Chordata; class Actinopteri; order Cypriniformes; family Cyprinidae; genus Sinocyclocheilus; species Sinocyclocheilus anophthalmus. The sequence goes on along the minus strand of JADLZN010008804.1, from coordinate 73,930 downwards.
TCTCTACTGAAAAAAATTAATAAATAAAACAATAAATCCACAGAAAATTTGAATGATGTTCACACAATACATTACAAACACTACAATCCATCAATTTTTAACCATTAAAAATGGTTTTCTGTGTGTTTTGGGACATATTCCATTAGGTTTTTATTGGTTTTAACAAGTCACCAATAGAAGGTGACCAATTACCAGTAGAGACCAACAGACGCCATTAGAGTTTCCATTAAAAACAATAAAATTTTCATTATAACCAGTAAAACAATTACAAATTTTCTAATGGTGTCTAATGTTTTATTCAAATATTATTTTATTTTTTTAATATTCCCAAAATATATAATAAAATATCTTGATTCTCAAATATGTGCAAGTAAATGCATATTGCACCTTTATAGATTGTTAGTTCTCTAGTAAACTAGCCTAATAGTATTAATCTATTAACTTTACATAAAAATTCGTCTTTTTACTTAAGTACCAGATATAGTGTCATACTATTAAATATATTTAATACAACTGACTTTGTATTTAACAAAAATGTAATAAAAACATTGTAAGTTACTAATTAGCCTATAACACTTTCATTGTACAAAAAGAGAGCAAAGAACGTTTACACTATCAAGGAACATTTTCACTTCAGTCCAGCGGATTTGAATTTAGCTGCTGGTGATGTCTTTCTTTTTATATGCATAGTTTACAGGACAAACTGCGGATTTCACCCAAAATTGTTTGGTGTGATATGATTCCAAATTAGGGGGGGGGGGCAAAGGTCCCAGTGCCCCCCTGGCCCCCCCCTAGAACCGCCCCTGGTCTTTGCTGCTGACCTTAGATGATCAAATTCAACCATACCAATAAGCAAAAATTACACTAGATAGAACATAACATTAGGGTTTGTAGTGTTGAGTGCAATAGGTGGGAAATTTGTCAGTAATTTCGATAAATATCCAGGATTTGGTTTGAATATTTCAATGGGATTTTTATTTTGAGTCTTGCGTTAAAGGTGCAGTGAGATCTTGAAGATGCGGTTAACCTTTACCCGGTTGGTGTTCGGCACTGAAAGCGAACATCCCCCCGTCGCCTGCAATCGCCGTCCAAACCCACGCCCCCTGAACGCCGTGACGCAACAACCAAACCGAGAGGGTACAACATGACTACATAGCGACGTCACGGGGCCCAAGATGCCAGGTCTCATGTTCCGGAAGTGCTCCGTGTATGGGTCGGACCGATGTCCCCCCGCTCAGTGAGTAGGGAGCAATGGACACTCGGTAGGGAGCAAAGCGATCGACACAGTTCATACACAGCTCACGTCTAAGACACGCGAGGACTGGATTAACCCGCGGGCTACATATCATGGGTCTGTCAACGGGTGAAACTTTAAAAGTACTACAATACCAGGAAGAAGATCGGGGTGTTGATGTTTGTCTGCCATTCTCGCTCTGTCTGCACAGCGTGCGTGAATGCGCTGATGACGTATCCTGTCTGCGGGGACCCAGTGCACAGAGGTATGCTAATACATACGTTGACAGACAGGTAGGAAAGCATATTAAAAAGCTCGGACCGAGCGTTTTGATTTGGATGAACATTTCTTGGTCCTACGTTTCCACAGAATATATAAATACAGATATATACATTTAGACCACTTAACTTAATGATTGCTATCGGGATGTGAAGAGACTTTCAACCAGCATAACAAAATATGTTTCTGAAGACAATCCCCTATTGCACCTTTAATGGTAGGCGTAGCAATATTTTCAGTGATTGTGATTAACTTATACATTTCTAGAAAATGAAAAGAAAAAAAGCCCTGCGTAAATTCAAACAGGTCCAAATGAAGGTATAAATGTCACTAATCACTATAAGCATTTTCACCAGTTTGCCATTCTCCAGACCAGTGATATTAATCTATTAGTCTTTTTTGACTTATTCCCTGTTTACACCTTTAAATATTATCAGATTAAACAAAACATCACAAATACAGACAAAACTACAACAGGTGTACAGATGTCCAATGTCTCCACTAGACGGTTAAATAACATTAGTGTCACCAAGACTGTAATCATAACATGACACAAGACTGCATCTCCTCTACAGCTGTAGGATCCAGTCTGCACGAAACCTTCCTCTAGTACACTAACAGCTGTAGTGTAATGTCATTTTGGTCACTTGTCGAGTGAGACTGTATGCCAGTGTGGACACTGAGAGTTCATATGTGCATCAAAACGCAGTTTAAATATAAACATTCAGAGTTTAACTTATTAACCAGCACATAGTACTCCCATTCAACGCACACATGTCAAATATTTCACCTTTAACATGCGGGCAAATGTTTGTTTGTTTTTTGTCTGCTCTCTGCAGAGACCGTGGCCTGTAAACGCACCGGCGTTTCGTGTGAACTCCAACAGGCAGTTAGCGCTGCTGAGCGGGTTAACTCTGCTCAGTCACCTGGCCTGCACCTCATTAGCTCGCGCTAGCACGTTAGCATGTTCCTTACACAAGATTTTGTTGAGCGACCTTCCTCCCAAACAAGGAACTCGCTGTTTAGTACGCGAGCTTGTGAATGTAACTGTGAATGGCCGTGCCGGGTCGCGGTGGTTCGGGAATTCATTAACAGTTCACTCACCGTGTCCCGCCGCTCCGCCGCGCTCAGACTCCGGTCACTCTCGCGGATGCAAACGTCACTGCAGCGCGCGGAAGGCTGGCCTGACACACTTTACAGTCACGAACGGGTTAAAGAGACATCGTCAATGGAAAGTACTTTAATTTATTTATGATAAATAATTCTAAAATATGTAATCTTCTATATATTGTTTGGTGAGTGCAATAGATAGGCTATAAAGTCATTTAAAAATAATCCTTGTTTATTAAATTTGAACAAGTGGAAACCAGGCAGATGGTTAAAAGGTTTGGGAACCCTTCAGCTATGAGATCAAATTTGACTTTGTTCTGCCAAGGAAATGAAAAGCTTTATAGCTTTATCACCAAACTGTGAATTTAGTGCTCATAAATATTCAACATAGGCTATAATATTTGACCACAGTAAATTAGGCTATGAGCGACTACACAGATATTTAAAGGTCAACGGTAAGTGACCATTCCTTATTAAGTTTGCAACTGACAGACACAAACATTTGCAAAATGTTATATTCTTTGACCACATACACCACAAATGCTCTGCAACAGTGTCAAAATTAAATGCAGCAGAGCAACTGATCTGCCACCCAGGAAATGGTGAACTGATGTTCATTTGGTCATCAGACTGATGGATGGCTAAAGATACTCTGCAAACTATTTACTTTTTTATTGACTTATTACAGAAACTGTATTTTCCAGAATGACTTTGTTTCTGAGTCATGCGATCACAGTAATATACAGTTGAATGGATTAGAGAAAAACTGTCTTCTTTAGGTGGATCATCCAAACGATACACTACCATTGTTTCTTCACAGAGGTAACAGCCATCTTCCACAGCCTGACAGAGAGAAAAAAGAAAAGCGAGGAGTTCATACAGTAAAGATTCAACACTGAGTGCATTTTCAAGATATTTAACTTCACAAAACATTCAAAGCTAAAAACTCAAATGTGCATGCATGCAATGATGATCTTTTTTTCTTCTTCTTTTGATACATTTATCAGATAAATATGTTTGGTGCAAATTTTTTCTTGCTGCCACACAGAGAGGTTTTCATACCTGGTTGAAGTCTGGTGGATCTTGAGCTGTATCTTCAGTGGTGTGAGGTTTCATAGCATCAACATGTGAATAATAGAAATAATGTTAGATTTCATTTATCATTAAAAGGTCGGAATGAATTATATAAAATCCTATGGAATATGAGACACTGTTAAAGAATGACGTTTGGAAGCATCATGGAAACATGGTATAAAAATGCTTTTTAAATCACCTTTTTGTTTATTTGATAGGTTTTAAGCAAGTAGTTAATTACTATCAACTCGTTTTGGGGGGGTTGTTAAACCAATACATTATGCAGTTAAAGTCTTAATGTGTGTTTGTAATCTTACATCTGGTCTTTGCATCTGATCTTCTCCTGTAAATAACCACTAAAGCCACAAGGATACAGAAAACCAGGAATGACAGAACACCTGCACAAACCACAGTGACATCAACTGGAATAAAAAGAACAAGATCATATAATTACTACAGTATTTCAGTTGCTGCAGTGTGAGTGCAGTGATAAAATAAGCTAATGTACAATAAATAAAAATAAATAAATGGCCTATTACTGTTATTGTAAGAATTCAGTAACAGTAACATAAACGAACAGGTATAAAAAAAAGTTAAGAGTAAGAGTTACCAGTGCTGTTGACCGGAGGAGTGGAACCTGGCGAATGGACTGTTGATGGTATTTGCTGAATGGATGAACTTGTACCTGTAGAGGTGAGTGTTGTTGTGCATATATATGTTTTTTGTGTGTTTTCAGGGGTGTGTGTAGATCTGCTCACAGGAGCTGCTGAGAATAAAACAGAAAAAGAGGAATTTAACATTTCTGTGAAATATTTAAATGGGAAGATACATGTATATGCTATGTTATTCACAAACTGTTTGCATAAATACCCACCTGGACGGACAAACAGATGAACTTTATTCAGTGTATCACTGAACCATTGATCAGTTCCACAGTAATAAACACCAGCGTCTGTGAGTCTGAGATGTTTGATGGTTACAGTAAAGAACAGTCCACTCACAATATCAATCACAGAGTATCTTCCATTTGAGACGACCTGATCAAACTTTGCACTTTTAATCAAAACACGATCAGATTTACAGGGATGACAGCAAAAGTACTTGGGTGTATATTTATAGTCATCTAGATATGGACATCTGATATCCACCGTTTCACCCACTGTTCCCTCATAAACATTTCCAGACTTCATCAACACACCGGTCAAAACTAGAGAAAACACAGTCAGTTTTTCAGTTGGCTTAAACAGACACTTACAGAAAAATCATTCTTTATAGCCTACATTTTGACCCATTAAAATGTCAAAAATAGAAACAATCATCAGACAACTAAATGCAAAAAATCTTCAAACGCAGTTGCATTATGCTTATATTGATGGACGGGATGCTCATCTGTACATTTCTAAATATAACTTATAGATCATCAATAAATCTAATATATTCGAAGTTTGGTATATGTCTATCAAACAGAAAATATTATGGAAATGAATGGAAAATGTAAAGAAATGGAAAAGTCAAAAATGTTACCAATGAAAAGACACAGAATCTTCAGAAGAGTTTTCATTCTCCCTTATATCATCTCCGCCTTAAAACATCCGTATAGGATTTATAAAGAAACATTAAAACAAACAATAAACTGTGATGCTCAGTAAAAGCTTACTGTTTCTCACACTGCAGCTGGCAGATAAACTTCTTTCTGAGAGAGAGAGAGAGAGAGAGAGAGAGAGAGAGAAAGAGAGAGACTTCTAAACCAATGACAGTTAAGCAGTTAAAGTGGTACAACCTAAAGAATTAGAACTTTAAATCTCTTTTTATAAAAAGTAAACTGTATGTTAGAGGCAAGAGAGAGTGACACTAAGTAAAATATGAAAATTCTTACAGAAATGGATATTTCTGCTCACTTTTCAAGCAATAACCAGATGCAGTCAAACATAATATTGCTCAGTATACATTTTTGAAATCAACACATAACAAAGACTTAAAAGTGCAGTGTGTTCTGAGATTAATTGCAGCTCCTTCCAGAAATGCGATTAATGAAACCCTGTGAAGAGGAACAGCCTCAGTATTGCAACACCTAAACTATTTCCGTGTGTTCAAGAAAACAACACACTAATTCAACTCAGACTAGTCCTACTAACACCCAACACTTCTTTTACTTTGTTGACATCAGCATTGTTTGGCTAAATAATTTTTTATTGACATTGGCTTCAACTGTATACTGCATTTTCAACTTAAATCATATTATTGTGTCTTCCTAAAAACCTTCCTGTGTCAAAGCAACAAATGACATACATCATTTTTCAGACTGGTTTTACACGCAGCTTTTGGTTTGAACAGATTTTTTTTATTGCATTCTGAGTTATTAGCATGAAACCATTCTTTCATCTTTTTAGAATCTGTGATCGACTCTTTTCAGAAGAAAATGAGACAGAAAAAAAAACAAGTTTTAATATAAGAGATGCTTGGACAAAAGGAAGTCTTATAATACACACCATATGGCTAAAATGCGAGAAAGTGATAAGAAAAAAGTGGATTTACTATGGATTTCTAAAATGTAATCCCATCTTCAACTAAGTCTGTTAAACAAATACGCAAAAATATATGGAAATATATATATATATAAACAAAAGATTTTTTTTTTACAGCTTGGCCCATGCGTTAACAACAGGATGTTTGCAGGCTTTTTTTAAGCATGCTGACCACATGCACCATTTCATGTCAACAGGGTTTTAAGAGTGACATTTTTGAGGAGAGAATAATACTGACAGTCATTTATCCTCAGTGGTGTGTGATAAGTGAATACAAAGCGTTCATATCATTCTGAGGTGCAGGATCACAATGCTGCATGGTGGAACATATTATAGAAGAATTGCCATCTCTAACTGGGCCAACCAGGCTGTACTCAGTCCCAATTTCATCATAGAGATGATGAACATCATCTACATGTACAGTCTGAGAGACCTGATGAAAGAGAAAGAGACATAAGGCTTGACATACCAAAAGTAAATTCAGTGTACATCCAACATGTTTGCCATAATCATATTAAACAACAAGCTTTACTACAACAAAGCAAATGTATTCATGTATATAATGTTGATCAGTTCATACAGTTTGAAATCAAATATGCTGATACTTTAGGGTAAAATTATGTATAAAGTGCAGATGTTTTCATACCCGGTTGAGATCTGGTGAATCTTGAACTGGATTTTCAGGGACAGGTGGTTTCAGACCTGAAAATGGCCATAAACATGATGATACTGTAGAAACCAGTCACAGTGACTTAAACTGCAATAGTGATTTAAAGAAAATAAGGCATGATCTCATCTCATTGCTAAATATCCATCAGTCACACATGTTCTCTATTTGATTTTTAAAACTGACGCAATGGGGCTTTTTTTGATCACTTATTATTATTATTTGTAATATTGGATAGTCTTTCATGAAACTATCAACTCATTATTTGGTGTGTGTGGTCTTACATCTGGACTTTAAATCTGATCTTTTCCTGCAGAGAGACGCTAACGCCACAAGAACCCCGAACACCAGCAGCATCAGAACACCTGCACAAACCACAGGTATGCTGACTGAGATAAAAAGACAAAAGAAGAATCATTAAATATTCTAATATGTATGTTATACAATGTTGCAAACAAATTATAATTGTCATCTTAAAATACATGCAAAAAAAAAACTTTGCTACCAGAGTTTTTATCCAGTGGTATAGATCCCTTTGACTGGACTGATGATGATGTTGGTGAGAACTGATCATATGAATCAGACTCATCTGAAAGACTCATCTGAAAGACTGAGAGAAAAAGAGAGAATCACATATGATTTATAAATACAACATGTCCTAAATGTTTCCCACAAGTAGGCCTAACTAAATTGAATAAATTTTCCTAAATTATAAGTATTGTTGTAAAACTGATCATTAATTTGCTGACTGGATGTACCTGTAGAGGTGAGTGTTGATGTCCATATATATGTTATATGTGTGTTTTCAGGGGTGTGTGTAGATCTGCTCACAGGAGCTGCTGAGAATAAAACAGAAAAAGAGGAATTTAACATTTCTGTGAAATATTTAAATGGGAAGATACATGTATATGCTATGTTATTCACAAACTGTTTGCATAAATACCCACCTGGACGGACAAACAGATGAACTTTATTCAGTGTATCACTGAACCATTGATCAGTTCCACAGTAATAAACACCAGCGTCTGTGAGTCTGAGATGTTTGATGGTTACAGTAAAGAACAGTCCACTCACAATATCAATCATAGAGTATCTTCCATTTGAGACGACCTGATCAGACTTTGCACTTTTAATCAAAACACGATTAGATTTACAGGGATGACGGCAAAAGTACTTGGGTGTATATTTATAGTCATCTAGATATGGACATCTGATATCCACCGTTTCACCCACTGTTCCCTCATAAACATTTCCAGACTTCATCAACACACCGGTCAAAACTAGAGAAAACACAATTAAAAATGTCATTACTTCATACAGACACAGTATACAGACGATCGTTCGTCAGACAACTACAACTGAAACAGTTGAGAGGCACTCACATTTACATTGATAGCCTGTAATGAGATTAGTTTAAAACAATCTCTAATAACCAAAGAGACTGTCTTTCAATTCAATTCAGTTCAGTTCAAGTTTATTTGTATAGCGCTTTTCACGATACAAATCGTTGCAAAGCAAAAAAAAAGAAAAACAAAAGAACTGGTGTAAGCCAAAAAAGAAAAAAAGAACGATAAAAGACATATAACATAAGAACAAAGATAAACGAGAAAAAGACAAAGGAACAAAGCAAGTGAGTGTCTACAATATTTAGTAGAAATTAGTCTTAAATTCTTTCTGAAGTGCTCACATAATTCAGGCAAGATCATTTTATACTGAAAAAGTGGATTTAGTACAGAAGTTTGTTTGTAAAACACTTATTTAACTTAATATTTATCATTAGGATATTTCACTTGGAAGGTCACAAAGTTCATGCATTTCCTGTTTTAACATGCACACAACTGCAGTACAAGATGAATGATTATATATCAAGCAGGAAAAAAGTATTTACCTACAAAAACAGAGAGAATCTTTAGATGGACTTTCATTCTCCCTAATTTATCACAACCTCTTTAAGCAAGATATCCTCTTTATAACAAAATAAAGCATAAAATCACAATGATAACACGATAAAATCTGTATACTGTCTCTCACTTGTTTGTTCCATCAGTTACTAGAAGAACAATGCTTTTGAGAGAGAAAGAGAAAGAGAGAAAGAGAGAAAGAGAGACTACCTACAATAAGGAACCAATGACCAATGAGCAATGAGCAGTGGGACTGGCATTGCTGCAAGGGCAAACACATAGCAGTCCTCGGTTCAGGAAGGAAATTAAGTTGATCAGCAGTGGAGTTGACACTTGTTGCAACCCGTTCTCATTGGCATTTGGCGTATGCATTACACGCAATTAGAAAGTGTAAAGTCGTGTTATTTATACACAGACTGATGAGAATGGGTTGCTTTTTGTCACTGATGCATTTGCAAGTACATATTCAAATATGCAAGTTAGTGTTGTTAACAAAACTGTGAAAGACAAAAGAGGGAAACATTCTTTCCAGTATTAAAGGGGTCATATGATGCTATTTTAAAGATCATTATTTTGTGTATTTGGTGTAACAGAATATGTTGACATGCTTTAATTGTTGACATGCCTATTTTTCAAATACTGTACATTATTGTAGTTCCTCTATGCCCCGCCTCTCTCAAACAAGTCGTTTTCAACAAAGCCCCCTCCTTTGACAAGCGCAGTCTGCTCTGATTGGCCAGCTGACCCAGTGCATTGTGATTGGCCGAACACCACAAGCACGCGTCGGAAATGTAACGCCCCTTACCATAATCGCGAGCTTCATCTTTCAAAGTAAATATCAAGACAGTTAATAATGTTGTTAGTTTTACCATTAGTTTAAGCCCGAAAGGGCAACAGAGTTGCTTGACAGACACAGTGATGATGCAGTACCCAAGCCGCGGATAAGACAGCTGACGCGCTATGATTTCTGACAGACAGTTCACTCTCCTGTGATGTGACCCGGTTCCCCTCACACACACACACACACAACACCGACGCGTTACTCTCGCAGCGCACAACTCTGCATTTGAACAGTCAATAGCAAATACTTAAACTAATAACAAAACATACTTACAGTCGCTGATTCAGAAGCGCCAGATTGTCATAGCAAAGTCAGAATTTACCCTTTTTTTTTTTTTTTTTTTATATTAGAAATAGCCTTTGTGCACAGCCAGCCTTTTACTCTTCTAGGTTAAAAAAACTGTCTTCCATAAAATGTGTTGCACAAATTCGAACATCTGGGTTGTACTGTTTTGTTGTTAATAAATCTTAACCAATGATTCCTAGTTGCATCTACTTCTGGAAGGCCAAATAAAGTGCTTTTGCTTTCGCACTGAAACACAGTGTCTCCCTGACATGCTGCATCAACACTACTGCTGTTCCTGAAACCACGCCTTCTTTCTTTGCGTGCACATTTGGGTGGCATTATGCTAATATTTCCACATAGTGAGGTAGATATGTGGGGGCGTGTTAGAACGAGCCGTTTTAGGTAGGCGTGGTTGACTCTTAAATTTTATCAAGAATATCTCTTTGGATTTGAGACTTTAGGTCTTTGCACTTTACAGATCTTCTTTATGCACCAAAAGCTTGTAACCTTCTATTCAAGTCAAGTCGAGTCACCTTTATTTATATAGCGTTTTAACAATACAGATTGTGTCAAGCAACTGTACATCATTAATTAGGAAAATAGTGTCAATAATGCAAAATGACAATAGTAAACACTCATTTTTTCAGTTAAAGACAGTTCATCATTGAGTTCAGTGATGTCAACATCCAGCTTAGTTCTGTTTAAATAATATCTTTGCAATCATGGCAACGATAACGCTGGAAATGAAGTGTCCCCAACTAAGCAAGCTAGAGGCGACAGCAGCAAGGAACCAAAACTACATTGGTGACAGAATGGAGAAAAAACTTGGGAGAAACCAGGCTCATTCGGGGGCCAGTTCTCCTCTGACCAGATGAACCAGCAGTACGGAAAATCAATTTAAGACGTAATAAAACAGACTATGAACAATATTAACAGCAATTATTATATGAAGCAATCAAACTTATAGCAAAATGTGGAAATTCTGTATGTTGTTTCAGGGTTGGCAACATCTGAGGTCCTCTGAGGGGTTGCATCATCTCTTCTCATGTGTTCTGGATCCAGACTGAAGCTTGGGATGTCAATCCCAGCAGAAACAGAGGAACAAATACAAACATAGTTAGCGTAGCTGCTGTTCCAACCAAGCAAAATTGATTTGTTTAACCCAAACTAAAGAATAATAATGTGCATTTGATTAGATATAACTGCAGTAAAAGATTATGAGATGCATTATTTGAATGCTTGGCCAAAGAGATGTGTCTTTAATCTAGATTTAAACAGAGAGAGTGTGTCTGAACCCCGAACGTTATCAGGAAGGCTATTCCAGAGTTTGGGAGCCAAATGCGAAAAAGCTCTACCTCCTTTAGTGGACTTTGCTATCCTAGGTACTACCAAAAGTCCAGAATTTTGTGACCTTAGGGAGCGTGATGGATTGTAGCTTGGTAGAAGACTAGTTAGGTACGCAGGAGCTAACCCATTAAGGGCCTTATAGGCAAGTAATAATATTTTGTAACTGATACGGAACTTAATAGGTAGCCAGTGCAGAGACTGTAAAATTGGCGTAATATGATCATATTTTCTTGACCTGTAAGGACTCTAGCCGCTGCATTTTGGACTACCTGTAGCTTGTTTATTGAAGATGCAGGACAACCACCTAGCAGTGCATTACAATAGTCCAGTCTAGAGGTCATGAATGCATGAACTAGCTTTTCTGCATCAGAAACAGGTATCATGTTTTGTAGTTTGGCAATGTTTCTAAGATGGAAGAGTGTTGTTTTTGTAACATGGGAAATATGATTTTCAAAAGACAAGTTGCTATCTAATATAACACCCAGATTTTTGACTGTAGAGGAAGTAACCGTACATCCGTCTAGTTGTAAATTGTAATCCATGAGATTCGTTGTACTGTCTTTTGGTCCAATAAGTAATATCTCTGTCTTATCCGAATTTAATAGGAGAAAATTATTGGTCATCCAATCTTTACATTTTTAACACACTCTGTTAGCTTAGATAATTTAGAAGTTTCATCTGGTCTTGTTGAGATATATAGTTGAGTATCATCGGCATAACAGTGGAAACTAATCCCGTATTTTTCTAATAATATTACCAAGGGGCACATGTATATCGAAAATAGCAGAGGACCTAGGACAGATCCTTGTGGCACTCCATATTTTACTGGTGATATTTGAGATGACTCCCCATTTAAATGAACAAGGTGGTAGCGATCGGACAGGTAGGATCTAAACCATCTTAAAGCCTGCCCTTGAATACCTGTATAGTTTTGTAATCGATCTATGAGTATGTCATGATCTATAGTATCGAATGCAGCACTAAGATCAAGTAAAACTAGCAATGAGACACAGCCTTGGTCTGACGCAAGAAGCAAGTCATTTGTATTTTAACAAGTGCAGTTTCTGTGCTATGGTGGGGCCTGAAACCTGACTGAAATTCTTCATAGAGATAATTTTTTTGCTGGAAGGAGCACAATTGAGCAGACACAACTTTTTCTAAAATTTTAGACATAAAAGGAAGATTTGAGATGGGTCTGTAATTTGCCAGTTCACTAGGATCTAGTTGTGGTTTCTTAATAAGAGGCTTAATAACCGCCAGCTTGAATGGTTTTGGGACGTGACCTAAAGACAACGACGAGTTAATAATATTGAGAAGCGGTTCTTCTGCTACAGGTAACAACTCTTTTAATAATTTAGTGGGTACAGGATCTAACAGGCATGTTGTTGGTTTAGATGCAGTGATAAGTTTATTTAGCTCTTCCTGTTCTATAGTTGTAAAGCACTGCAGTTTATCTTTTGGTGCGATGAATGAAGCTAAAGTATTATACGCTGTAGAATCTACATTTGTTATTGTATTTCTGATGTTATCTATTTTATCAGTGAAGAAATTCAAAGTCATTACTATTAAACTGTGAGGGAATATTTAGATCGGGTGGCGTCTGGTTATTTGTTAATCTAGCCACTGTGCTAAATAAAAACCTAGGATTGTTTTGGTTATTTTCTATGAGTTTGTGGATATGCCCTGGCAGCTTTTAGAGCCTGTCCATAGCTGGATATACTGTTTTTCCATGCAATTCTAAATACTTCCAAGTTAGTTTTTCTCCATTTGCGCTCAAGACTACGAGTTTTTTTCTTGAGAGAATGGGTATTACTGTTGTACCATGGCACAGTAAATTTTTCTCTAACCTTTTTCAATTTGATGGGGCAACAGCTTATAATGTATTAGAGAAGATAGTGCCCATGTTGCTATTTATTTCGTCTAGTTCATGTGTACTTATGGGTACACAGAGCAGTTGAGATAAATCAGGCAGGTTATTTGTGAATCTGTCTTTGGTGGCTGGAACAATAGTTCTGCCCGGATGATAACGCGGAGTCATATAGTTAATATCAGTAATATGCATTATGCATGATACAAGGAAATTGTCAGTAACATCATTGCTTTGAGGTATGATATCTATATCAGTTAGATCAATTCCATGCGATATAATTAATCTAGCGTATGATTAAAGCGATGAGTGGGCCCGGTGACGCGTTTTTGCTTGACTCAAAGAGTTTATTAGGTCAGTAAACGCAAGTCCTAATGCATCATTTGTATTATCAACGTGAATATTAAAATCTCCGACAATTAGCACTTTATCAACAGTAACCAATAGGTCTGAGAGGAAATCTGCAAATTCTTTTAGGAAATCTGTATATGGCCCTGGTGGTCTATACACAGTAGCCAGAGCAAGAGATACGATAGATTTCTTTTGCATATCTGACAGTGTAACATTAATCATTAGTATTTCGAATGAGTTAAACCTGTATCCTGTCTTCTGATTAACATTGAGAATATCACTATATATTATTGCAACACCGCCACCACGTCCAGTCTGACGGGGCTCATGCTTATAATAGTAGCTTGGTGGAGTAGACTCATTTAGACCAATATAACCATTAGGTTTTAGCCAGGTTTCAGTTAAGCAGAGTACATCAAAACTTTTATATGTGATCGTTTAATTTACAATAACTGCTTTGGGTGAAAGTGATTTAATGTTTAAGAGCCCAAACTTTAAAAATTGCTTTTGTTCATTTATTTTATTATCAGATTTTTTCTAGATCCTGCATTAAATTTATATTTTGACCTCACTATTTCGGGGAACAGACACAGTCTTTATAGTCTCTTTATAGTCTACTCTAAAGAGAAAGGAAAATTTGAAATCGCATCATATGACCCCTTTAATATAACTTCTGTTTTCTTCTTCCAATAAAAACAGGGGCTGTGAATTTCTGTGAACATCTATCTGCTCTAAAATATATTTAGTAAGTCATTTAATTGCTCTGCTGTAAATTATGCTTCTATATCTTTTTTTAGATACACTAGCTTTCTATTTTTTTTCTATTCTATCTACTTGTTTTTGTTTGTGTGTGTGTGTGTGTAATGGTGTGTATAAATTTATATATAATATATGTATATATATAGACCTTGCGATGTGTACACTGCGTTAGGCTAACCGCGAACTTGTCATATTGAACTTAGATATTTGTTGGCTCTTTTGTTCTTTTTGACTGCTTTTAAATTGATTCTCCATTTTGTAAGCTGCCTTTTGGGAATAAACGCGTCTGGCTAAATTACTAAATGTAAATGTAAATATATATGTGCTGATTCTTCTTCCTTGCAGCTATTTTTTGCTCTACTGCAATAGACATGTAGTCAGACCATGTCTTCAATTTTCTCCTACAGAGAAATGAACATGAATTACTTTGAAAAATGGTAGTCTACATTTCATCTAGTGTCTGCTTTGCATTTGGGTATTTTTGATCCCTCTGCCACCTGTAGGTGCGATACATGAATTGCTTCTGTTATGAAATGATACTGTGGTACAGAGACAACAGTTAGGTATGTCTTATTTATCCACAAAATAAACTTACACTTCACATTTTAATTACATCCATTGCAGGGAAAACAAGAAAAGAGTTCAGAGTTGATAGTTTGACCCTTTGATCCTCTCTTCCCTTTTTAAAAATCACACTTAATCAATACCAGGAATCATTGGTGGAGGTTATTTCACCAATTTGTCATCCAGCTAAAATTCATAAAATCCAACGCAATGCAATGCTTCATAAAGTCCAATGCAATACAGACAAAACGTCTAATCCACATCAGGTAAGATTACATATACAGAGATCTCAGGTATAGGTCATGTTTGCTAATGCAATACTTCTCAAGTGATATCTAAATTATATATTAGTTCTATATAAATAAATGCTGCCCATGGATGTGGTAATGTTTGCAGATGTGAGAGGGAGTGGGTTGTTCTAATTGTTCTAATGTTCCTCCTTGTACTGTACACTATCATCGATTTATGGTTTTAAATAAATTAATATTTACGTTTAATGCGGTAACTGAGTTTTAATCAACTCAGTACTATAATGTATATTGTGTGCACAGCTGTCATTGATACAAATGGAGGGTTGTTTGATGAACATAGCATTTGTAATGAAACCATGATGAACAAAATAATTATTTTTTTAACAGTTGTGAATATAATGTAATACAGAGGCTCAAACTAAAAACTAAAAGATGAAAAAGTCATGGCCATAAACAGATTGAACATGAAATTGAACACAATACCGCATACATAATCAGAATAGTTTATAGATCTCATGTAGAAGGTCCTGCTATTTAACAAACACATACCATGAAGGAAGATCACTACTTGGGGCTTTTTTGAGAATATTTAAGAGGTTTATTTAGCATACTGCATTCTAGACAGAGTAATGATTAGTACTTAAGACTATTATATATTAGTATTTAAGAATGTTGTAAGTATTCCAAAAGTTGAGAACAAGTAGTCAAAATGTATCTAATTTATTTGACAAATCTTTCTCTGAGGATCCTTAAACACCAACAGATGCCCCTCAAAGCTTGACTGTTGACTGCTTAGCTGTCAGTCCTGGAAAAATCAAGTGTCCCACCTCAAATGTTTAGATATCAAATAATCCAAACTGGCTGTATTTCGGAGTGTCTGAGCAAGTTAAAGAGGAATCTCAACTTGAGGATTCAGTGACTCCTCCATGATGACGGGGCACTGGAGGACTGCAGGGGAATCTGAAGGTAGAAGCTCGTACACTGGACAGATACTATCTCAACAGCTTAGGGATCTCAACCTGGGAGGAAGATTGAAAAGAAGATTAAGTATTTATAATATTATATGCTACAACATTACATAACTTTTTTGATTAATGAGTGTAAAAATAAATTTTTTAAACCATCTTTTTACTGTACCCAAATTGATCATTTGTATTTTTAATTATAATATTACATATATTTTAGAGCTGTCGGGGCAGATTTTCTAAGAAATTTAATATATGCATCATGTTACTTCATATCTGTACACAGAGAAAAGCAGCTCTGGCTGTGGATAGCATGATGCTGAAAGTTTGTTGCCACGATGAACAAGAAAAATTGACCATGGATTATTCAAAACAGCAAATCTCTGGGGAATAACCATTCGTAAAAAGCAACAACACCAAAAAAAACTTTTTGGTCATCAGCTTTGATAAGATGTTCTGTATCCATGTGCCTCATCCCATATTCCTCCATATAGAGAAGCAGATCCAAAGCAAAATTAAAACAATGGGTCTCAGTCAATATAATTGTGTTATTGTGTACTCTCAATCCAAAATGTATTTCCTAAATCCCACCATGTATCCACAAGATTTGCTTTTAAATTGAATTTGAAATATGTGACCCTGGACCACAAGACTAGTCTTAAGTCGCTGGGGTATATTGTAGCAATAGCCAACGATACATTGTGTGGGTCAAATTTATTGATTTTTATTTTATGCCAAAATCATTAGGATATTAGTAAAATCATGTTCCATGAAGATATTTTTGTAAATTTCCTACCGTAAATATATCAAAACTTATTTTTTTGATTAGTAATATGCATTGCTAGAACTTCATTTGGACAACTTTAAAGGAGATTTTCTAAATAGTTTTATTTTATTTTGCACCCTCAGATTCCAGATATTCAAATAGTTGTATCTCTGCCAAATATTGTCCTATCCTAATGAACCATACATCAATGGAAATCTTATTATTTTCAGATTTCATGTGATGTATAAATCTCAATTTTCAAAAAAAAAACAGATACTTAAGACTTTTTCTTTTACTTAAAAAAAAAATTTCACTTAAAACTTTAGGTTTTGTGGTCCAGGGTCACATACTGTAAATGAGTGACTGTGTGCCCGAGGTAAGTAATTTGATTACAATTTTAAAACATTATTAAAAAGCATCGCTCGCGTTATTAATAATATAATTATTATATCTCCATATAAGGGCTTTCCTTTACAGCCTTTAGTCTGTCTCAGTGAACATAATATGCTCTCTAAAGAAGGCTCTCGAGCGATAACAAGTGCAAGTGTGCCATCTTCAAACCACTTTAAACACAATAAACTACTTTTTACACATTCAAATGTCAAACTCAGCCAGCTGTACATACATATCTGCATTTTCTGCATAACCTCTGCATAACCTGCATACGATCTTAAAGTGATTGTAGAGCCACCAAGACATTTTTGCATATGTTCAGGTGTTTCTATACTCTTTGTAAATTTAGAATAAATTTTAATACAAAACTTACTGATGAGGTATGTATAAGTGAAAAATATTTTCACTCACAAGTACACACAGTGAGACCAAGGCTGCATCCGAAATCACATAGGCTACTCCCCTACTATAGCCAATATAGTATGTGAAAAACAGTATGTGAAAAGTGTAGTATGTCCAAATTTGTAGACTTCCTATGCCAAAAGTAACCCATGTGATCTACTACTTGACCGGCGTGATTCTGAAGTGTGCATATGATGGACACTTTACTGTCCCATGAGGCCACGGGAGAGGATTTTTTTTAACAGTTGCAAACTGCTAGAATGACAAAATTTATAAAAGTGCTTTAACTTGCATTAAATATTTTAAGAATATAATGCTGTAGAAAGAAGCCTCCACATTTTCTTATTAAGATGGTGATGTATAGTCATGTACTGGCATGTGTAGTAACATCAATGACATGTGATGTCCGTGTCACCTTTTTGAGAGCGTTCATGTTGCTGTTTCTGATAGAGTCCAGCAGCTGATCTCTGGAGCTCCTGTCCGTCTGTTGGACAGCTGCACTGCTGTCTGGCTTCCTCTGAAAGATCGGGGTCAGCGACCTCCTCAGGGCCTGAACATCTAACGCTGGGCCGGGAGGGGGGGGTGGAGGAGGAGCTTGTCGACTTCCTGTTGCACCTTCTTTCTTTCCTGTTACCTCAGATGGGAGGCGTCTAGACAGTAGCTTTGTGGGCGGAGCTTTGGGAGTTTCCTGAGCACAAGTGAATTTTGAACGGGCAGCAAATTTAGAGTCTTTCTTTTGAGTGTTGATGGGCGATGTTGTTAGCTTATTCTTCTCAGGTGAGCTCTTATCTTCACATGGGGTGGAGGCGGTCTCCTGTCTGGCGAGTTTTTGCGCTTCTAGTCGTTGCTGCCTCTTCCTGTCCATGTTTCGGCTCAAGATGTTCGTCATGGCCATCCTGGGCCCAGCCAGCTCAAAGTGATATCCCAGCTTCAGCAGTGAAGAGTTGTAACGTAAGACTTTGGCCATCTCCATTTCAGTCTTCCCTCCGCAAATGTGTCTCTGGTTATGAAACCTCAGCTCCATAAGCGTGCTGTTGTGCTGAAGAGAGTTGATGATGGCCAGGATGCCTTTGCCTGTCAAATGATTCGAGTCGAGGTTGATACTGGTCAGGGTCGAATTATTTCGTAGAGTTGCAGCAATGGCGAATGCGACATGATCATCCGCTCTCGTGTTTGCAAGGCAGAAGGTTTTGATGTAAGTGTTGCTGCGAAGACCTTCTGCTAACTGTATCAGGGTGTCTGTCTTAATGGCGTCTGAATTATTGACGATGAGCTCTGTTAGTTCAGGGTCATCACTGCGAACCTGCTCCAGAAGGTCATCAAACATGCTGAAGCCAGTGTCACTGTCCATATCTTCGCTAAAAGACTCATCCTCCTCAGTAGTAACAGAACGGTCATCCAAGCCATGAGAGTTCAATGAGCTGTTATGGCTGGAAATGGTAGATATTTTCACCTCGTTGTTTTCTGATTCTTTCACTTCTTCTTTTTCACTCTCTTTCTGTGCTCTGGTTGTATCTCTCTGTGAGTGATGTTTCTCATCCTCCGCTTCTCTCTCTCTTCTTCTGCTTCTTTCTTCTATATTTCTAAATCTGCTTTTCTTCTCCTCTGTTTCTTCATCTTTAAGGTTTATTCTTCCTCCTGCTCTGTTGTTCTTTGGTTCTTCTATGGTTTTATTTCTGCTTTCATATTGTTTCTTGACATCTGCCTCATTGTCATTTACTTTTAGGTCTTCAGTGTCTTTATCCCCCAGCAGTTTGGAGACAAACCCTCGTATTTTGGAGTTTTCACTTGCTTTTTT
Organism: Sinocyclocheilus anophthalmus; assembly: GCA_018155175.1. Classification (NCBI taxonomy): domain Eukaryota; kingdom Metazoa; phylum Chordata; class Actinopteri; order Cypriniformes; family Cyprinidae; genus Sinocyclocheilus; species Sinocyclocheilus anophthalmus. Next base: position 54,551 of record JADLZN010008804.1, on the reverse strand, counting down.
CACCTCCTTCCTCCCTCTTTCTTTCTTATCCTCTTTTTTCTCTTGCAGTTTAGATATGAGGTCTAGAGTTTTGCTGCTTCCTCTTTCTTTCATAGAAAGCTCTTTTCCACTTTCTGTCTTATTACCTGTTCTCTCTCTTTCTCTCTTCTCCTCCTCCCTTTTCTTCTCTAGGCCTTTTTCTTCTTCATCAGATACATTTCTAGAGTCATCCTCCCTTTGTCTTGCTCTCTCCTTATCTTTTTCGCTCTCAGCATTTCTGCTCTCTGTGTCGGGAGGATCGCCACTCTGTGACCTGGAAAACTCTCTGCTCCTCATCCGGCGGAGTCGATCTCTCCTTCTGCCGTCCCCTCCCTTCAAACATTAAACACAAAATACATTATTCACCACAGTGCATTAAATCTGAGAAGCTGTTTGTCTTTTGACTGTTTGAATATCTGATTTTGGCTAATTGTTATCTGACTTTTGACATCTTAATCACCATATTCACATTCTATATTAGTTTCCATGTCCTATTGCTGTCATTTTGGTGTAATTGTTGTAAATAACAACATCACATTAAATCTGGGGGCAGCAAACAAACCGAAACTTATCTAGAATAATTAGCAGAGCTTAGTGGCTGAACCCAGGTCTGGACCCGCGAGTGAGTTATTTTAGTGGTGCATAAAATTGAAAGAACTACTGTGCAGATTTGTGAGGGCTATTGTTGAAGAAGTCTATAAACTCTCAGTGATGTGCCCTTAATAAGGCAAGTAAAAAAAAAAAGGGAGGACATCTCATGCCTGAATTCCGTCATTGAGCAGTTGCCAAATTCCTCACTGTGCCCAGGCTATCTAAGTAGAGACACAAACATTTCACAAAATCATCTGCAGTGGGCATCTATACTCCTTAACTCATCTGACTAGCTGTAAAAATTACTTACCTGTAACATAATTATACACAACGGGCGGAAGTTTCACTTCGTGCTAATTTCACTCTGTGGGGCTCAATACAAAATGAAAGAGAGAACAAAATGACACAGCTGAACAAACTTCACAGCAGAATATCAAATGAGATCAGAAAGATGGTCTTTACAGGTCAGGATTGATCAAAAATAAACTACAAACAGGGAACCACGTTTATAAAGAGCACAATGTTACTTAGTAACGTAAGATTCCTTGAGATTATGTGTGTGTGTTCTGTTGCCTGCTGAGCATGTTTCAAACAAACACTTCAGTGTCTCAATAGAGTTTAAAAGTAGTTTGTGGCCCCTTGAGTGCATCTCACATTACCAGTGCTTCATTAGCACCTATTTAATCACGTAAAACACAACTAGCACTCCCTAAAACACAAGGAACACCATCCCAGAAGGACCAGACCATCTGTTCAGCTCTGTTACTCTAGAAAATACAAATTTTTACACCATACCCCAAGAAAATCCTATTGAGGTGGATCCAAAAATGAATGACTTCAGCAACTTTGATGTCAAAGGTTAGTTCTGCATAGTTTAAATGGAGTGCCAACTACAAATAACCATCACCCCCAAACGGAGAGAGAATCCTGTGTTTATACCAGACAACAATAAACTATCATGATACTAAATGTTTATAAAGACATTTGGCTGTAAAGAATATTACACACTCAGGATTTTCACCCAAGAGAAGTTTATACTCATTCCAAACAGAAGAGCATGAAAAATTTTATATTTGGGAAAAATCTAACTGTGCTCTGAAAATAACTTATTCTTGTCAGAAATGGAGATTTGTTTTTGGGGAAAAAAGCTTTGATTCACACTTGGAAGTACAAAGAGTTTTGTAAATGTGCAGAAAATACTCCAAACCTTCATAACAGATGATGGCAAAATTATAGGCCATTAGGATCCCTTAGTGTGCCGTGTGTGTGCAGCAAAACAGGTGTTGATACATCATGGGACCATGACAGGCATGTAGGCCATACTGATTAACAGGGATCTCAGTGCTAAATCAGCCATTCACTACATGTGTTCACAGATCTACAAATATGTCACACTGTGATGAGATCTTAAACAGTTAGAGACTGAATGACAAATGACCACAGGTCAGCTCTTCATTGTTCATTGTCCCTGCATGCAACAACATACAAAAATAAATCCATATGTTAATGTATTTTGGAAATTTGGGTTAATTGAAATATTCCAGTGGTGACTTTTAGAATTTGTCAAATTATTAAGAAACCTAATTAGTTAGTGTTATTCTGTTGGTTCTGTAGTTAGTGTTATACATTGTAAGAAATGTATAATCACTGATATGTATACATGTGTGTGTATGTGTGTGTGTGTGTGTGTGTACATGTACAAATTTGAAATAACTTTAAAAAGTTTTAAGATTTAAGAAGAGTTTTGTTGATGGACTAAAATAGCTCTAACTCTTAGGAAAGCAATGCCATTATACACTAGGTAAATATACTAGTATTATATTATTATTACTACAATAAACAATAAAGAAAATAATGAAATGAAGTACATAAATAAAAACAATTTTATATATATAATTATATTTCATTACTTATATAACAATTTAGCAAAAAACAAAAACAACAACAATAATAATAATTATTATTTTTATTATTAAGCGTCACCTCTGCGCTCAGCTCTCTCCGGATCAGTTTCTTGGTCCTCACTCGCTCACGAGAGTCCAGCATAAAGCCTCTTTCATAATCCTCTGAGGAAGGTAGTTTGTCCGTCTGGTTCCGCTGGCGGAGTCCCACCGGTACATTCGGGTCGGGGGCGATATTAACGAGCTCTCGCTCGAGCTAAGGATATAAAACTCCACCTCCTCCGGTGAGAGCGTCGCGAGCAGCAGGTCCGTGTCCGTGTCCGAGTCATCGCTCCCTTGTCGCTCCGAAACCTTTCTTCTGGACATTTTCTTTGGAAATATTGAATGTTTATTGGTCAAGTATAATGTTTTAGTCTGCGGAAATGCAGCTGACTCAATTTAAAGAGTATCTTTCCCCTTCACACGTGCTATTAAATCCATAATAAAAGGCGTGCAGAGGGTCTCGCGCTCAGAGCGCCTTTCACGAGCTCCATAATAAGGCTCGAGAGCCAGGACGCATTCCGCGCGATCCTTCACAGCTGCGTGACCGCGAGCAGCTGCGCACACGCACAAAGAAGAGCGTTTGTCTGTCCGACAGATTGTGTAGATTTTTTACACCAGTGGTCCTCCAAGATCATTTCCTCACAAGTTTGTAAGAATTCTGTCATATTCCTTTCACTCTCCACAAACCAGGCATTAAAATCACAGTTCTGAGTGATCTTTCTCCTTCTCTACTTTCTTGTACTTCGCTACTATTGGTACTTCTCTTTTTTCGTCACCTTCTGTATTGTTTGGATCCTATGCCTGAACTTATCAGTGGTTCTTTTGATAAATCCTGGAGTCCTGTGACATAAATATTACCACTTTTTTTATACACATGGATAAATGTGTGTTGAATGTGTGTATGAATAGTCTTGAAAGTTATGAACACTAAATCAGTTCTACTGTGTTAACAATTGGAGAAAATAGCGTTCCCTTTCATGGGAACGAGACACTGCGTCCTCTAGGTTTCCCCATAGCGACCCCTAGAGGACGCAGTGTCTCGTTCCCTACTCAGGGAACCATGATTACATAAGTAACCTGAGACGTTCCCTTTAATGGGAACTTCGAACTGCGTCCTCTAGGGTCGCTATGGGGAAACCTAGAAGTTCCCATAGCTGACAGGGAACCATGTCTTACATATAACCTGAGATGTGCGTTTTATTTGTTTATTGGAGGAGCGATGGGCTTCCTGGGGCTGCTAAATGAAATGACACGCACATTAATCACCGCTAGATGACAGCGCTTTCACCAGTACTTGTTAAGGCTTGACACTTTAATTGCTTAATAGAAATAAAGCATTTACATCTTGCGTCATATGTCGACGCATCTGATTTTCAATATTCTGTCTTTCTATTACGGCATTTCATCAAGCAACAAGCAGTCAATCAAACTTATTTTTAAGTAAAATGATATTGTTGTACATAAACATCAACTATTGATTTTCTTTCTTTCTTTTTTTTAACAAAAATAATTTCGAGCTGGTATAACAGTAAAATTATTAAAATTGTTTTTGTCATAAACTGTTTGTAGTATTCTAACAAAAACTGCTGTGAGGATATGATACATGATATAATAAACCAATAAAGCTCATTTAATTAAAAATAAGTGAAAATCACTGTGACACATCAGGCTAAAGCAACACATGTTTATTTTTATTTATTTATTTTTATTGTTGTGTGTGTGTATAGGCTATATAAACTATTCTATATTTTTTGTTCTGTTCGTGTGTTGTATAGTTTCGTGGCTTATTTTGTCTCTCCGAAAATTTCAAAGCCGTTTGGCTAAACCAAACCACTCACAAAAAAACATCCCCCCATGCTTCATCTCCCGGGGCAGGCACACCGTTTTGTAAATTCTCATGTGCCACCATCACCCCATCCGAGCACCCTGTCTCCGATTTCGCACATCGACCACACACACCCCACCTAAGTTTATTTGACCATCCACCCCCTGCGTCCTGCTCTGGATCCAACGCTGCACAGTCAGGGAGGGGACTTGGCATCCCTGTGTCAGCGACCCACGAGATGCTGACCTGGACCCCATCAGACACCCACATAGCGAAGTCTTCACTATTGATCTTAACTGTTAATGAGAGACATAAAGCAGCGTCTCGCTCTCGCTCTGGTAAAAGGCACTGAGCGTAATGAGCGTATCCAGGTATCCATTTAACACATAATCCCATGTGAAGTGTAGAGGAGGGAAATTGAATTGTCTGTCCGCTTCTCAGTGCCAATCCTTTGCTTGTTCCAATCCCTGATCACAGTCACTGATCCAGTGTGAAGTAGAAAAGCCTGTAGGGGTTCTGCTTGTGACATCATATTGTTGCTGGACTCAAGAGTCACGTGACGCCAATCAGAGTGCTGAGACTGTTGCTTTAAGAACACAGATAGCGATACAAGAGTTTGAGGTCGTTTTTCTAGTTTATGTGATGGTAACTCTGAAAGTGTAAACACTGTGTGTGTGTGTATAGTGTACTTTTTAAACCACGTTTTGCCTATTTTTCATGTTTGAAGTTATTAAAACTAACTCGCTGTAAAAAAATGTTTTGCATCTGTTAGTTATTTTGTTACATTTTGTAATTTTTTTTAATAACTTTAACATCCAAGTTAACAAAAGTTATTTTAAGTCAAGCACAGATACTTTAATTTGAAACAATGTATTTTTATTTATTCAAATGTTGAATTTTAAAGTGATAACTAATGGCAGCAATAATTTTTTAATACAATGAGGTTAGTTTTGTTATTTAGTTCTTTATCAAATCCTTAGCTTGGGGGCTTTGAGTATTTTTTAGCCCTTCCCATCTCTAATGACTATGACTTACAACTCTTTACAATAGTAAAGAGTAATAATACAAAATCTGAGTTATAAGGTGAAAAAAGTTCACTCAGACATATGAAAATAATGTTGCTCCTTAAATTAATTTCATTTTAAACCAAAATCTATATTTTTTTATAAATATTGCATGCAGATTTCAAAATCTCATATTATCTACAAAAGTCTACATGGAATAGGTGCTTTTAAAACATGATTTAAAATGGTGAAAAACATAAGTGAAATTATGACCAGTTTCTGTATCAAAAAAAGGTAAACAATCGATAGAAGTTCTACTAAATGGGGGAAAAAAACTAACAGGTTTATAAATGATCTTGTATTATAACAATTTCAAGGGAGGAACTCAAGCCCAAAAGAGTGCTTGGTTGAGAGAATCTGCGAATATGTGAAAAATATAAATATTTTAAAACTTAGAAAAATGGCAAAAGCACAAAGAATTACTAAAACCTCAAATTAAAATTAAATAGTAACTATAATTGTAACTATATAAATAGTAACTAACTCAAAATATTAATAAATACTATAATAGTAGAAATAAAGCTAAAACAACACTGATCTGTGATTAGTGTAAAGAAATCAGAAGCACCAACATACCAGTGATCACTAAAAGAAGGGAAGAGACTCTGTCTGATATTAGAACAAAGTTTTATTCCACACTATAAATTGGTACATTTGAACACGCTAGTCAAACCCCAAACCCTAACACCCCCCACCCTCACCCTTCAAAACGGCTTGAGCAGGTTTTGTGGCAGTTCATTACACTCTTCTGTCTGCTACAATTCTGACGTGTTTATCTGTTACATATCCTGAATATCTGACCACCATCTCAAAAAGCACCAACACAACTGAGACCGCCGAAACCTCCTGAAACTTACAAACAACATTATTGCTTCGATAAATAAAACTAATCTACAAAAGGAAATCAAACGTCACAACGGAGAGAATCCCAGAAGCCTGTGTACTGAAACGGCAAGTTTCCAAAAAATAATTTCTCTGTATTTATCATTTATTGTATTTGGTGAAAACTGTTCGTTTGTCCTGTGTTGTGGCGTTTCTGACCGTGCATGCAAAAGAGACGACCCTCGCTGCGATTCACGAGAGCGTCTCTCCTCCACGCCAGAATGCAACACAAACCCATGCAACACTATATTCATTCAGCATTTAGCATATTTATCATTGTTTTAGACAATCACAAACAGTTCGACAGAAGGAAAAAAGCTGTAAAAATACAAAAAAAAGTGACCAAATAGTATCATTCAGGACAACAAAGAGCAAAATAGCACCGTTGTTACAAAGGTCAGAGGTCATAGGTTAGGGAACGGGGAGGGTCAGTTACACATCCAGGAGAAGGGATGGAGGAGGATAGAGTGGGAGAGACCAGTTGCCCCCCTCATCGGACTCACTTCCGGCGGCCTGCATTGGTTGTGCTGCAGGTCACACACATGTAATCCTCCTCGGCTGCGAGTTCTGCTGATACACCCACACATATCATATGGAACCAGCGGTTACAGCAGTCACACTGAACCCAGTACACCTAAAGCAGATAGAAACCAGTCAAAACGCATTCAAACACACACACGGTCAATACACAACGTTCACTTGCCCACCTCTTCTCCCTCCGGCTGAAGACATTTCTCTGCTGGACACTGGGTCATATCCTCTTCGGAGTCTTCTGACTGAGACACGTCTGACGCAGAGACCGATGCCTCTTTCCTCTCTCTCCGCTTCTCTGTACCCATCCGCTGCTTCTTGCTTTTCGGCTTTATCCCTCTATCCCTGATCTCGGTCTCTTCTCTGTTCATTCGCCGCTTGGCTTTCTTTTCTGCCGAAGTGATTGCCTCTCCCTGTAGAGGGCAAAGAGGAAGACAGAGAGAAGTAATGAATTTAAATTCTTAAACAAGCTCCTAAACATGAAATTAATACTTTTAGGGGCTGTTCACATATCACTTCTTTTGCGCGCTCAAGTTCGTTATTTCAAATGTAGACGCGCGGCAGGCAAGACGCGCTAATTTTTTCCAGGCGTGTCTGCGCCGCATCGAGATAAAAACATTTCAACTTTTCAGAATGCCGCAAGTGCACCGCGGGTCATGTGGCAAGAACCAACCAATCAGCTTCATCCTTTCCCGTAACAACATTGAAAGCTCAGCCAAGATGAAGGAACAGCTGATCATAGCTGTACAGAGATGCCAAATCTTTAAAGAATTTTAAACCTAAATCCCAACATCGAAGTTTATTTTGAAGCAAGCAGCTTCAAAGTAAAATACTGTAAAAAATGATGTATTAAAATAAAAAAACAGCAGTACATTATAGAACTACTGACGTATTAATAAGTATACAATACAATATATTTGCAGTTTTTTGCAAAATATTTGATTCAATATACATTGTTTGAGGGAGTAGGGAACTGATTCACATATGTAATTCATGCTTTATGGGAGTGGGAAGTTGCTGCTGAGCTCTTTTGCCATGGTTCTCATTTCCATAGTAACAGCAACTTTCTTTTGATTGGTGGATCCAAGGAGGCTTTCTCTTCAGGAATATGGCTAGTGTAGTGCTTCATCTATCAAACACGAAGCTGAAATCACACCGACGTTTAGCTCCTACAGAAGCATATAATATTGCTAATCTTTGAGCTCTGGGTTGGTTTGTCTCAAAGTTCACACATTATGCCAATGGAGAAAACAGATCTTTTACTTATAAAACCTGATTGTTCTTTTGAATTAGTGACTGAATTTTAATAGCTAAATAGCCTAAAAGAAATTATGCATGCACAGCCTCACACTCCTTACCTCTCTTTGCGGTGAGGAGTGTTCTGGTGTGAGGTAGGGTGCGTGTTCTGTGTGGGATGTGTTTGTGGTCGGTGGGCCGGACAGCAGATGTCTGTAGAGCTGCTGGGTCTCGGGGACAGAAACCTGCAGGAGCAAACCCTCCACCATCAGTTCCTCCAACTCCAAACTGAGACCTGGAACATAGACACAGTTTCATTTTAAGACATAAGCGGTCATCCAGCTGCTTTAACTCTGCACAGTGAATTAAAAAAAATATGAAAATGCTCTTTGAGTTAGTGTGCATGCGTGAATGATACAGACCCTGGAGAGGGATACAACGCTGCTCTGTGTAAAACACCGACTGTTCTTGCCCAGAAACACCCCAGTCCTGACACTGAGATGGAGATCCACACAGCTGCTACAATAAAACAATGACTCTTTATTGATGGGTAGTAAGCAAAAATGACATAACAGAGATAAAACAAAACTTATTTAAAAAAAAGAAGTGATGTAAACCACAAATTTGGAAAAAATAAAATAAATAAATGTGTGTGTGTGTGTGTATATATATATATATATGTGTGTAATGCTCTGTTATTATATATGTGACCCTGGATCACAAAAAAAGTCTTAAGTCGCTGTGGTATATTTTTAGCAATAGCCAAAATTACATTGTATGGGTCAAAATTATAGATTTTTCTTTTATATGCCAAAATACATTAGGATATTAAGTAAAGATCATGTTCCATGAAGATATTTTGTCAATTTCCTGCTGTAAATATATTAAAACTTAATTTTTGATTAGTAATATGCATTACTAAGAACTTAATGTAGACAACTTTAAAGGCGATTTTCTCAAAAAAAAAATTTTTTTTTGCACCCTCAGATTCCAAATATATCTCGGCCAAATATTGTCCTATATACTAACAAACCATACATCAATAGAAAGCTAATTTATTCGCTTCAGATGTGTTAAATCTTAATTTCCGAAAAATGGGACCCTTGATTGATTGGTTTTGTGGTCCAGGGTCACACACAAACACATATACATATCATTAATATAATATATATTATATTATATATAGATAATATTATATATATATATATATATATAGATATATATATATACATACATACATATCATATTTTCTATACTAATAAATTCTATTCTATAATATTATAGAATTAAAACATAATAAATATAATACAAAATGCAGAATTCTCGCCCCTTCGGGAACATAAAGAAAAAACATCAACTGCTTAACAGTCTGTGATATATGTCTAACCTTCCTTTTGTGCCCATGTCCTGTTGCTCGTTAGTTTGCCGCTCCCTGCATCCTGAGAGGTCAGCGAGTGATCATACGAGTCTAATGACCCCTCCGCCGCCCGCGCTGCCAGCTGCCAGTGCGTTCAATCATATAACGTAGAGCATCACCCACTGGGAGACGCACACGGATCCGCTGCAGTGATGACAACAGGGTCTGGATCTTGGCCAGTGAGGGCTTTGTCGATCGTAGACATAATGGACACAGCCAGGCTTCGGGGTCGAGGGGATCGGAGGGCCCACGTACGCACACACTGTGGAAAGCATCTCGACACAGCTCGCACTGCAGCATGGCACCCATGGGTGGTTTCTGACACACACAAACTTTGAGAGCAGCGCAGTCTGCTGTAGGCAGGAGCTTCGATTCATTAGCTGCACGAAGCGAGCATAGCGACTCCTGCTCTTTTAAACGAACCTCAGCCAGAGTAAACATCTTCAAGAGAGAAAGAGAATGAATGAGAAAGAGAAGCTTTACATTTATCTGACATTTTTCTGGAATGTACCGTATAGTGAACTCACAGCAGACGCAGAGTCTTTGCTGTCTGAAAGTGCTCTCTCAACATCACTCATACTGTCCAGCTTCACAAGCTTCTTCTTCCCTGATGACACACCCTCTCCCTTCACCTTCCTCATCTTCTTCTTCAAAGAGCTGCCCACTTCCCATCGGGGACACAAGACCTGCACGAGTGACCAGACCCATGAATTACCTCGACAATAACCATTTATTCAAAATAAAGTTAATGAATAAATGTCATGACAACATTTGCAGGCCATATTTCACCTTAAAATCAAAACTGAAAAAAATATGAAAATAGATTTTGCGCAAAGACTTTTTTTTTTTTAAATATAAGGAAACCCCCAATTCTCATTCATAGTGTTATGTTAATTAAATTATTTAATACAAAGATACATTTTGCTTTTATTTTTTATAATATACAGTGGGTACGGAAAGTATTCAGACCCCTTTAAATTTTTCACTCTTTTTTATATTGCAGTCATTTGCTAAAATCATTTAAGTTCTTTTTTTTTTCCTCATTAATGTACACACCGCACCCCATATTGACAGAAAAACACAGAATTGTTGACATTTTTGCAGATTTATTAAAAAAGAAAAACTGAAATATCACATGGTCCTAAGTATTCAGACCCTTTGCTCAGTATTTAGTAGAAGCACCCTTTTGATCTAATACAGCCATGAGTCTTTTTGGGAAAGATGCAACAAGTTTTTCACACCTGGATTTGGAGATCCTCTGCCATTCCTCCTTGCAGATCCTCTCCAGTTCTGTCAGGTTGGATGGTAAACGTTGGTGGACAGCCATTTTTATGTCTCTCCAGAGATGCTCAATTGGGTTTTAAGTCAGGGCTCTGGCTGGGCCATTCAAGAACCGTCACAGAGTTGTTGTGAAGCCACTCCTTCGTTATTTTAGCTGTGTGCTTAGGGTATTTGTCTTGTTGGAAGGTAAACCTTCGGGCGAGTCTGAGGTCCTGAGCACTCTGGTGTAGGTTTTCGTCCAGGATATCCCTGTGTTTGGCCGCATTCATCTTTCCCTCGATGGCAACCAGTCGTCCTGTCCCTGCAGCTGAAAAACACCCCCTCTGCATGATGCTGCCACCACCATGCTTCTGTTGGGACTGTATTGGACAGGTGAATAGCAGTGCTTGGTTTTCTCCACACATACTGCTTAGAGTTAAGGCCAAAAAGTTCTGTCTTGGTTTCATCAGACCAGAGAATCTTATTTCTTGGAGTCCTTCAGGTGTTTTTTTCATGTGTCTTGCACTGAGGATAGGCTTCCGTCGGGCCACTCTGCCATAAAGCCCCCGACTGGTGGAGGGCTGCAGTGATGGTTGACTTCTACAACTTTCTCCCATCTCCCGAATGCATCTCTGGAGCTCAGCCACAGTGATCTTTGGTTCTTCTTTACCTCTCTCACCAAGGTTCTTCTCCCCCGATAGCTCAGTTTGGCGGACGGCCAGCTCTAGGAAGGGTTTCTGGTCGTCCCAAACATCTCCATTTAAGGATTATGGAGGCCACTGTGCTCTTAGGAACTTTAAGTGCAGCAGAATTTTTTTTGTAAACTTGGCCAGATCTGTGCCTTGCCACAATTCTGTCTCTGAGCTCTTCAGCAGTTCCTTTGACCTCATGATTCTCATTTGCTCTGACATGCACTGTGAGCTGTAAGGTCTTATATAGACAGGTGTGTGGCTTTCCTAATCAAGTCCAATCAGTATAATCAAACACAGCTGGACTCAAATGAAGGTGTAGAACCATCTCAAGGATGATCAGAAGAAATGGACAGCACCTGAGTTAAATATATGAGTGTCACAGCAAAGGGTCTGAATACTTAGGACATGTGATATTTCATTTTTTTTTTAATAAATCTGCAAATATGTCAACAATGCTGTGTTTTTCTGTCAATATGGGGTGCTGTGTGTAGATTAATGAGGAAAAAAAATTAACTTTTAGCAAAAAGTTTTTGATTTTAGCAAATGGCTGCAATATAACAAAGAGTGAAAAATTTAAGGGGGTCTGAATACTTTCCGTACCCACTGTATATACATTCAAATCACACACAGTATTTTTATACTATAATCCTCATAGATTAACAATATATAAATATCAAAACAATAATGTTATTTTTTTGCATTGCAGTAATGAGGCCATTTAGTAATTTTCTTTATGTATTTTTTTCCTACCTTTCTTACAATTTGGCAAAATTAAAGTGGCTAAACCACTTTGAGGATTTAACACATTTTAGAAGTTAATATTTAAACTTTGTATCTTTCAAGAACTAAAAACTTCCATTTAAAAGCTTAAATATCTCAACAGAATATTTCTCATTACTTTGATATATGACATGACCAGTCTAACCTCCAACAGCGTGAAAGGAGAGTTTTTGATGAGGAAGGTTTTAGCAGCCGACTCTTTCCAGGCCTGCACCTCTGATACCAGAACCTCCAGCTGGTCCAGAGGCTCCAGTCGCACAGGAATAGCATGAGCTCTCAGAACCATATCAGACAGTGAGCTGAGAACCGGAGTCTGACCTCCAACCTGCCAGCACAAACAGAAACACAAGCAATCACAAAACTGGGCAAATTAAAGGGTTAGTTCACCCAAAAATGAAAATTAGGCTGTGTTTTACTCATCCCCGAAGCATCCTAGGTGTATATGACTTTCTTCTTTCAGACGAATCCAGTCGGAGTTATATTAAAAATTGCCCTGGCTATTCCAAGCTCTATCGTTGCAGTCAGTGGGTGTTGCAGTGCTTCAGTCCAAAAGAAGTGAAATAAAAAGCGCCCATCCATAGAAAAAACAAAAAGTGAAAAATAACCATATTTAAAACGTAATAATCAATTTAGTCTAGCTTGCGCCAACAGTTGTACACAGAAGCAGTTCCGTGTGATGACGTATGAGGTCAGCGTTGTGCATGTGCCGGTGAGTCTCTTGAAAACCAACGTTTGTTAACCGGAGCAAAGGAAGCAAAGTTTCCTTACTTTAGCAAAGGAAACCCAGTCTCCTCTTGGCTTGTATCGGAATCCTCCGACATTCTTCTTTACAAATCCTCGTTTTGTACTTCTAATTAGTGACCGTTGTTTTGTTTTGCTCTCTCCCCTGCATTTCCGCGTGCGTCACTTCTGAGCAGCACATGCGCAAAACTGACCTCATACGTCATCCGCCCGGAACCGCTTCAGTTTACAACAGTGAGCGCAAGCTACATTAAATTGATTATTACGTTTTAAATTGTTATTTTTCTTACAAAAATGCACCGATTCGCTACAGAAAGCCTTAGTTCACCCCCCCGGAGCCGTGTGAGACAATTTTTTTTAATGGTGGTACGTTTATTTCACTTTTTTGACTGAAGCACTGCAACACCCGCTGTCTGGAATGATAGAGCTTGGAATAGCCAGGACCCGATACCACAATTTTGACTTCGGTACGATACTAGGATCTAATACATCGGTATCGATACTAAATCGATACCATAGGTGACAAATAACCAGCCTCAAAATATAAGTGAATTGAAAACAATTTTATTAAACGCACTGCTTTGGAACTCTGCATGAAAAATTGTGCAAACAAAATGTAGAAAAAAAAAAACCTACATTGAACATATGTCAGATTTTGAGTTTGAAGAAAAAAACTGAAGAGTTAAAATTAAAATAGGATCATCTCTTCATATATTTTCAGTCTTTATCACATGGTGCAAAGAAAATGTATCAGAATGTAACAAAAAAAAAAAACCTGGAATGGGTTCACATCTTCATATATTTTCAGTCTTTATTTTTTTTGCTAGCTCCTTTGTTAGCTGCAGGTTTTTGGACAGGAAAACTAATGTGTCAATGCTGTCTCTTGATAGTCTGGACCTTAGTGGGCTACAGATCAAGCCTGATGTATTGAAAACTCTCTCGGAGGCTGAGCTTGATGCTGGAATGCAAAGGTAATATTTGGCAAATGTTGAAAGAATGGGGAGGCTTGATTCATGCCTTTTCCACCGAGAAAGTGGGTTTTCTGTGGCACTGGTCTCTCCCATGGTCTTGTATGTGTGGAGTAGGACTGCACGATAAATCGCATGCGATATTTAATGCGCATCTTGTCAGTAAAGCCAGTTCTGTAATCAGCGGTAAATCTCCATCACCTGCGGGCTTCCACATTGAGCAGCATTAACTACACAGAGCCGTTGTTCACCGACAAGCTGCGCAAAACCACTATCATATTAGCAGTAATATGCCCTTCATCACTATTACTAATACTAAAAATAATATTACTGATCTTATTAAAATAAAAGTCTAAATTAAATCAGTTTAAAGAGACACATTTCCCTGTCGATCTTTTAACTCCTTGAACAAATCAGGATGAGCGAGTGACAAACGTTCCCATGGCAGCACATGATTTATAGCAGCGCTTGCAGGCTGGTGAATTAAGGTCGGTTGGTTCACCTTTTTCATCACTTTTGTAGGCAAAGTAATGCCATATTTCACTTCTACCGCTTGCTTTATTTATTATTTTCGGACATGTAGAGTGAGTTTTATTCATTGTCGTTTCTCCGTTATCATACTTGCCGGTTTCACGTCAGTTTGGGTAACACTGCCACATAGTGGTGAACTTTGGAACAGCAGCGAATGAAATACCGAATTGAGCAAAATTATGATATCGTACCATTTGAAATATAATATATACTGGTATTTTTCCAGTACCGGTATACCGCACATCCCTAGCCAGGACAATTTTTAATATAACTCCGACTGGATTCGTCTGAAAGAAGAAAGTTATATACACCTAGGATGCCTCGGGGGTGCGTAAAACACAGCCTAATTTTCAATTTTGGGTGAACTAACCCTTTAACACTGCAGCCAGATATACCTTCAAAAACATGAACATGAGATTGTACACTAGCACGTAGAATGCATACAAACTACATAGTTCATGTAGAGTACTCAACCTGTAAATCCTCAGCTTCCTGGAGCCAATCTTTAGCCCTGTTCACTGTGTCTTGTAGTAGCAGGCAGTTTGGCAGGTATGCTGGTACCCCGTCCACCTGAGTCAACATAGAACTGAGTGTCTCTAAACTCTCTGGAGGCCTAAAAAAATAGGTAAAAACATTAACAAATGTCACTCAGCTCATTACACAATCACTTTGTGGTGCCTCCTTCAGGTTCTCAGCACGCAGGAATTAATTCGGTCTCATTCAAGGGCTACTTTGCATTTCCAAGCCTCCAGTTTGCCCTGAACAGATGCAAATGCTCTGTTGTGCAAAAGGAACTGGTTCCCTAATTCAGTCATGTATTGGCTATTCAAATTGATCTTAGGTTTTTGTTTTGTACAGTCACTCTAATAGATCTTGTTATGGCTTGAGACCAGAGCTCCCGCTGCAATGGCCAATAAGCCTTACATAAGCATGGGAATGGTTCTTATTGTTAACTAAATTGTATAAAAATTGTTTTTGTTAATTCAACCGAAATAAAATATACATAGATACTTAAATTTAAATAAAAATTAGAAATGTTGACTTGGAAACTGAAATAGAATAACGTTAAGCAGAAATATTAAAATGACAAACTCAAACTGAAATAAAAAGCTAAGCTAAAAATAAATAAATAAATAAAATAACAAAAGCATATAAAACTTAAAAAAAAAGCAATATAAAATATAAAAATAAAACCCAATTAAAAATATTAATAAATAGCATAAAAGTATATGAATAACACTAAAATAACATTGTTGCACATTATGTTTGCAGTGTTATTTACATACAGATATCACTTGACTAATTTTGTTTTTCACAAAACTTTTTTAATATCAATAGACTTGTGGTTAAATTACTCATTTATGTTAGTTTTGTGCCTTTTATTGACTGACTGTCTTTTAAATGGACGAATTGCGCTGTTCACTGAAGGAAAACAATTCAAAAAGCATCCAGCATACAGTATATAGGGACTGCTGCTAAAAACATCTCAGGATGCACTCTTGAAGTTGGGTGAGATAACTTGAGGGTGCAAAGTTGTAATGTAGCCCCAAAGAATAAAAAAAATAGGGAGTAAAAATAAAAAATAATATATTAAATACATCAATATGTTTTCTTCAATACTATTTTACACATTTATAATATGCTTTAATATTTCAGGAAGGGGCTTCATTATATTTGGGGGTCTGACATATCAAAAAGTTTTATAACTCCAAAGGGTAAACACATCTTGGCTCTTGGGTAGATTGGTGGTTGTGCGTTATCTGTGCAAGAGTCTTCATTCAGTGCTGTCCCCACCTGGCCTTCAGCAGTGCCTGCGCTTTCTCTTCCATCTCCTCTGAGATTGTGAGCAGTTCCTGCAGCCGAGCCATTGTGCGTTCGGTGGAGGGATGCGGTGTCAGTCCGACTCCTCGATCGATCAGCCGGCGCATGCAGTCCAGAGAGAGACCGCAGGGGTTTGATACCGGATCCTCTGCCTGCTGAACTCCAGCCAGCCACCGGGTCTGTTCCAAACGCTCCCGTAGCAGCAGCAACTCCGGAAGAAACACGTCAAACTGAGAGCCCTCCTCCAGCAAGGACTTGATCTCGCTAACAGAATCTGCACTCACTTCATCAGAAAGAAGCTTCTCACTGTGCTGCTGGAAATCCTCAATGCTGTTCAGCAGCTCCTGAGAGAGAGTTAATAGCTTGTATTATATGAGCTGTGCCTCAATCTTCAGGAAGATTGCCTGCATCTTACACGACTGTGTGTATGTGTGTGCGCAGGTGTGTGTCAGTCACCTTCAGAAGCGGTGCTTGTGTTAGGCTGCAGGGCAGGTTATAAAGCTGGCGGACAAATGATCTCATTTCCTCCACTGTGAGCTGATTAGGAGAATTACCCCCGCCTGTGCGGTACCTGCAGACAGATGACGGCAGACAGGCATAAACAAATGCATGAAAGAATACACAGAATTCACAGGCCATATGTGTTTCGGGCAAACCAAACCAATGTGTGCAGAAAAACAAAGCTCACCACACTGGAAATTCCCCTGAAATGGAAATAAAAACTGTGAGCTGAAGTACTTGTACAGTGAGTGCGTAAGGAGTCATTCTTGCATCTGTTTGTACCATTTTGGTCCAAGTATGTGTATAGATTGTTGTCTTTGAGTTGAAATGCACCTCACTGTTTTGTCAGCAATCTGAGCTCTGCCATTTTTAAGGCCGCATGTTAAGTGAAAAGGATTCCACAAATTGTTTCCGCATAAATATTAAGCAGCGCAACTGTTTTTAACATTGATAATAAGAAGCACCAATCGGCATATTAAAACGATTTCTGAAGGATCATGTTACACTGAAGTCTGGAGTAAATTGCAGCTGAAAATTTAGCTTTGCCATCACTGGAATATAATGCATTTTAAAATATATTAAAATAGAAAACAGTTTGAAATTATAATATTTTACAAAATTACTATTTTTACTGTATTTTTGATAAAATAAACATAGCTTTGATGAGCATGAGACTTTTTTCAAAAACATTATTAAAATCTTACCAAACCCAAGGTTTTAAACTGTATTGGAACTGTAGCTCGTTTGAGCAGATTTAATTCTAGTCTCTTTGTGGTTTTGTGTGCATGTACCTGGTCTGCCTTTTGCCTTTTAGCAGTTGCTGGGCAACAGACGAGCATTTCTCAGCATCTTGAGTAACCAGCCTGAGCTGACGTAACAGATCGTTCTCTGGGAATGACTTCTCATTGGACTCCTCCAGAAGGGCGCGAAACACGGTGACATCTACAGTGATAGAGAGGCCAGAACAGAAGTGAAACCAATGACATAGCACTCAAACATATTTTACTTGAGTGATGTTACATTTTATGACTGAAACAATATTATACGTAGCGTGGGAAAAGGTGGGCTAAATATTAATATTTGCCTCTATTTTGCATAGTATTTTTTAAAATTATTTATAATGTCATGCCATTGACTGTGCACTGTGAGATAAGGTACATTTAAGTAAATAAAACGTCTTTGATTTCCTGATTGTTTTCAATTAAATAATTTTAAGTGGATTTTGTCATCAAGTTCATACATTGTGTATATAAATAAAGTGTTAATATTATTGATTATAAACACTACACATACTGAAAGTGGATTCTAATTCAGAAAGATGAGAGTATCAGTTCTGGATGTGTTCAGAATGAAACTCACTGCGTTTCTTGTTGAGCTTTGCTTCCAGGACTTCTGTTACCCTTGCCGCCCACTCGTCATAAGACTCCGCCCTCTGCCGCACAGCGTTCATCATCGGGTAAAGGTCATCCAGTGTGAAACGGTAACTGTGTGGTTGAGCATTAAATTGAATGAACCAAAGTCCCTTTCAAAGTAAATCTTTTCACATGGCGGCCATATTTGCAATTTTTTCTTTATTTGAAATGCATTTCCGGGAAGCTATTTCAGGCATCCAAGACCAAGCCCCATCTAAATGAATGAGGGAATCCTGATATCTGCCTGCTGAACTTACAATTAAATTACATAATTCAAATAATTTTTCAGGCTAGACCAGCCAATGCACATGTGCAGTCATAAGCGAGAGTCTCAGGTTTCTATGGGAACCAGAGCTTCTAACGGCTGCTGCAGTGACGCAATGACTTTACCAATCAGTGTCTGGCTCTTTCATTTAGAAGGAAGGACTTATTTCCGCATATTGACGTTTTGCAGTTTCTTCCATTCATAAGTAATAGGAGTGAACTGTCGTTGTTATTATAGTCAAAAAATAGAGGCCAATCCCTTTAAATAAGGACAGCTCTTGATCTTGTCAGCATGATCATTGAGGAGTAACTGGAAAGCAGAAGTTGGAGGACTCACTGAGTGTGTAGTTGGAAAGAAGGGGCAGGCTGAGGAAGGCAAAAGAAGAGGTCGTCTGGCCGTGTGTTGTGTTGTCACTACGTTTTGGTGTATGTGTTGGTTGTAGACCCCACACCACTGGACTCCGGTCTGCGGGACCACGGTGATGAGCAGCAAGGTAACAGGTGTAGTCAGTCTTTCAGGTGCGACACTTTTAAGCACTGTCTCTCATCATCTGCCAGAGGTCGTATTTAAACAAAATCACATGGACCACACCCCTATTCAAGAGAGAGAATATTTAACAAAATTATCATTATAGACGAGTAGAAAAAAAAAACTGCATGTTTTTCTTCTTATTATTATGCAAATGCGAACAATCAGACATTAATAGTTTTTAAAAACCATCTCAAACCTATTAAAATGACCAATATTACATACCACCATGTTGTGTGTCTGACATCCTATATATATATATATATATATATTATATATATATATATATATAAATATATATACCATTCTGTACTTTAAAGCTCAAATGAATTGCTAAAATGTGCTTAAGAATAAACTAAACACCATTACATTATATTTCACTAACCTTAAATTAGTCCTAAATTTGTCTTAAGTTTCGCTAATCTTAAGCGAGAGGATGATTGTTTAATATATGTGACCCTGGAGCACAAAACCAGTATTAAGTCGCTGGGGCATATTTGTAGCAATAGCCAAAAAACATTGTATGGGTCAAAATTATCATTTTTTTCTTTTATGCCAAAAAATCATTAGGATAATAAGGAAAGATCATGTTCCATGAAAATATTTAATAAAATTCACACTGTAAATATATTCAAACTTAATTTCTGATTAATAATATGCATCGCTAAGAACTTCATTTGGACAAATTTTAAGGCGATTTTCTAAGTATTTAGATTTTTTTTGCACCTCTCAGATTCCAGATTCTCAAATAGTTGTATCTCGGCCAAATATTGTTCTATCCTAACAAACAATACATCAATGGAAAGATTAGTTGCTCCTTATAGGACGGTTTTGTGGTCAGGGTGGTCACCATATTTATAAACATAAGTAGATAGATAATTGTATTACACTTATAAAGTCCATGAAGTGTGAGGATAATTGTCTTACTGCATATTTTACTGCCTACTTACATATCCGTTTATTTTCTCAGAGTGAGAAGAGTAATGAGCACTGTTGAATACATTTACACTATAGTGTCATCCACACAAACTGTGTCTCACACACAGATTTGACAGGTTTTGCTTGCGTTCTCTCACCATCTTGCGGACTTTGTCCCGCAGTTCTCTCTCCTCTTTGATCATGAGCCGCATGTCCTTCTGTACGGCTGATGCCAGAACCACGTCCAGCCTGTCTGCTTTCATGGCCATATTACACACCATCTCATCATGAGAGAACACGCAGTAACGGTTCAGCAGGCGATAGTGTTCCACACACTGACGCCCCAGTGGCATCTGCAAACCAAATTTATAACACAAATCAGAAAAGAAAAAAGAAAAAAACACAAACATAATTGTAAATATTCATATAAATTCAAACACGCCATATTCAGCTCTGAGACCGGTCCAGGAAAATCTACATTAATAACACTGTAACAGCAGAAGGATCCGCACCCAGTCCACTGTGCAAAAGTTCACAGCTTCTGCAAAGTTGAAGCCCTGGTTGAAGCCGCTGTGATAGGCTCGTGGGAAAGTGATGATGAACTCTCCTGCGCACTGATTGGTTCTGTAAATCTAAGAAACAGAGCGTGTTACTTACAGGTACTCCATGTGAGCATCTGACTTGTGATTGTGTATAAACATGTTACTCACTGGTACTCCATGGGCCATAAGTGTATTGGGGTTCATGATTGTGACAAGCTGGTGTAGAAGGTCCGGCTGAGACTCAAACAGTTCCGGGGCCAGTTTCTTCATGACTGCTTCCAACTGCTCAGCGGCAAAACCAGGAGCACCGTACCAGGTCTTAGGTTCCCCCCTAACACATTCAAACATACAATCAGGGTCTTCACACAGACAATGCGATTTATTTAATCAAAAATGCAGTAAAAAACAGTAATACTGTGAAATATTAGTACAATTTAAGATGTCTGGTTTCTATTTGAATATATGTTAAAATGCAATTTATTCCTGTGATCAAAGCTAAATATTATTTTACTATACGGAGTTACAGTGTTGAAAATAGTTGTGCGATCTTAATGTTTTGTGAAAACTGAGGATACATATTTTTCGGCATATTTGATGAATAGAAAAAAAGTCAAAAGAAACAGCGTTTATTTGAAATAGAAATCTTTTGGAACTTTATAAATGTCTTTATTGTCACTTTTAAATCAATGTAATGCATGTTTGCTGAAAAATTATACTGTTTTTAAAAATAATAATAATATTGAACTGTAGTGTACAAGACAACTTAATCATATCAGTATAGTTTGACCTTTTCTATAATAGCACACTCTCCTAGGCAACGGTGTTTTTATTTAGAGTAGAAACCATATTTGAAACGAAATCATTGTGGGGGACAGATGTTCAGTCAGTGCAATATAGCACTACTACATATGACTTTTATTAAGCATATCCCTTATTACCAGTGCAGGTAGTTGATGGAGTAGCTCCAGTGGTCCTCAATGTGCCAGCAGAAAGAGGAGAAGCACATGCCCACGTACAGCCACGGCAAAGTCATGCCACAGATATCAGCAGTGACGTGGGTCAGCACTGATGGTGTCATCATGGCCATGTTATTCAGGTTCCACCCACACTGAAGATACTTCTACAACAATCAATCACAACACATCAGTGATGGAAACAGGATGTACTACGTATGAATACACGTTGGAAATTGTGAGTAATATCTCAAAATCTGATATTGCAGTTGTACCTCATCATGTGGCGCAACCTTAAACTTTCCACCCTTGATTGGGAAACCGCTTCCAAACTCTTTCGAGGCGATGTCAGCTCCATATTCACAGTATCATCCTCCTCAATGGTGCGACCAACCACCTCCAAATCTTTTTCAACCAATCGGTGGGACATCTACACAAACACCTATTAACGAAAAAAAAAAAAAAAAAAAAAAAAAAAAAAAAAAAAAAAAAAAAGAACAGAAAGAAATTATATTGTTTTAACATTGGATTTGTAAATCTATACACATGAGAGTCAATGTCAGAGACTCGGGAGAGATTTGTACATACATGAACAGGCATGTTGAAATAGTCTGACTTGAAGGAGTCTGCCATTTCCCCGAAGGATTTTAGAGAATAATCCCTGCAAGCTTGCTCGAAGCCAAATGCCTCCTGAGGTTTACTGCACTCCTGCAGAAACACAGAAATAATGAGTCAATCAATTGTTCTAGTAAATTAAAGTGTCTACATTGACTGGTTTCTAAACAGTGCTGTTCAAAATCAGTTGCTGCTTTTACTGACTTTAAATAATGAACAAACACTGTTATTGTTTACTTTGTAAATTCACCTGAGCCAGACACTTAGGGCACCTCCAA
This sequence comes from Sinocyclocheilus anophthalmus, assembly GCA_018155175.1. Classification (NCBI taxonomy): domain Eukaryota; kingdom Metazoa; phylum Chordata; class Actinopteri; order Cypriniformes; family Cyprinidae; genus Sinocyclocheilus; species Sinocyclocheilus anophthalmus. Next base: position 32,239 of record JADLZN010008804.1, on the reverse strand, counting down.
TCACCTTTAGGAACATCACTGAGGGGCGGGATCAAGCAGAAGGTGTGGTAGCTATCATCACAACCGTCGCATAGCAACAACCGATCCTCATCGTTCCCCGTTCCACACATTAAACACACATATAGGTCCACCTAGAGGAAGACAGACAGCACTATAATATCGGAAGCAATGAAAACATAAAAAAATCTGCTAAACAATGTATTTGAACACCGCTTATAGTTATTTAATATTAAGTAATATTTTTCATTTTCAAATGAAAAAAGCTACTTAAGTTCACAGTACTCAAATACTGTGTTTTTAAACTTAAAGGGTTTAAGGTAATCGGTCTCCTCAACTGAAATTAATTAAATGAACCTGTTGGGTCTTTGTATAGTTTAGAGTCATTACATGATATCTTATTATGATGAACACAATCGGTTTGTCCACTGTTTTGATGTGACAAAGGCTCAGCAAAACTTAAATTTGAATAAGAAAGAGGGGAGTAAAAACTTACCATGCTGACTGGAGGAGGGGGGATGTTTTTCTTGAAACGGAATTTGCTTTTCTCTGGTTCAGAATTGATCTCTTTTATCTCCACAGGTTCCTGCTTCACCTGTATAGGGACCTCCCTCTCTAATACACACATACAAATGCATTTGTTCATATAAAGACACCGATTTGACTAATAATGCTATGCTAATCACACGTTTGTTTTGCTTGATTGACTATAAATATTGCCTAATGAAGACTGGCCAATGATCTGAGTGATGTGAGGTTAGATGCTTACCTGGTTCAGGCTTGGCAACGAATGAACCCATTCTCCTCCTGAGATTGGGCCTGTTCTCACATCCCTCACCTCCCTCTGACCTGACACACTAATTAACATAGAAACAAATGATTATATGCTACCAACCATTCAAAAGTAAGATCAGTATGTCAGTAAATTTTTTTAAAGAAATTCATTTTATTCAGCAGGGATACATTAAATTGATCAAATAAATTGACTGTCAAGGTAAAATTGGATTTCAATTAAATGCTGTTCTTTTGAACTTGCTATTCATCAAAGCATCCTGAAAATCCCATTATACAAAAATAAAATAAAATAAAATAAGCAGGGCCAATGGTTTTTAACATTGAACTAATATGACATGTCTACTTGAGCCACCAAGTTTAGCATATTTTAGGGCAGTAATATTGTACACTGGCTGAAGGGGGGGGGGGGGAAAAACTTTTTTTTTTTTTAGTAATGGACTGCTAAAAATTCAGCTGTCATCACAGGAATAACTTACATTTTAACATATATTACGATAGAAAAAGTTATTTTAAACTGTAACAATATTTTACAATATCAGTTTTTATTGTATTTACCGCAAATAAACGCAGCCTTGGCAAGAGTAAGCGACCTAAGAGACTTCTTTTAAAAATATTTTTAAAATTAAAAAGACTTTTGGATGGTGGTGTATATCCAAACTGATATACATTACAGAGCATTAGAAAAACAAACCTGTGCCAAATAGAGGCAGACTGTGATTATAAACATACAATATTTTAGCCCACTTAAGGGAGTATGTGTGCGCGTGTTTACATTTACCTCGGTTTTCATCCTCTTGGCTCGTCTAGCAGGTGCACTCATGTCGCAGGGTTGAACGTGAATGTTTTGTCTCTGTAGCAGGTCGTGGGGTTTATACTCTTCATCTCTGTCATTTACATCATCCACTAACGCCTTCTGCAGACACTGAAGAAAACAAGCAAAACAAAAGCAAATGATTAAATGAGCCCTTTCACACTTGAAAGTTACCTAACATATCAAATAAAATACAATGTGCATCCTGTTAAATACCATCAGCAATTTTTTTTTATTGTTTTTTTTTTTTTTTTAAGCAGTAGTCCTCAGAAATGAAAATGGACAGCCTTATGTTTCAAAACGGTTGTTTTCAAACCTGTATGAACTTCTTTTTTCCAGTAAAACTCAAAGGTAGATGTGAAGATGTTAGGCAGAATGCCCGAGTTGCTCTTTTCCATAGTGTGAATTAAATTTGAGAGCGACAGAAGAATGGTAAAATTTTGAGCAATTAATTTACAATTTGGCCTTTTTCCTCACACAAAGCTAAAATATGGTTTCAGAAGAATTGCATCTCTTTTGCTTTTTTGGAGCCTGACATCCCATGGAAAAGAGAAACTTTGAAAAACAAAACAAAAACAAAAAAAAAAACTTTGGAAAATAATTTTTACAATGCTTAAAGTGTAATTTAATAGTAATTTAGGTCTGTTTTTAATCCAGAGAGATGTTTAAGATTTCGATGTTTAAGAATTCAATGAAGAGTCAAAGGTCATTTTAAGGTCACCTCGGGGTTCTCCGCACTGAAAATTGTGAAATTTCCCTCTACCCCAAAGATAATCTGTACTAATGTGTGAATAACCTGTTAGCACAGCTATAAAGAGTGTTACATCTGTGAGTGCATGCAGAAAGAAATCCTCAACATTCCAGGTTACACGGCATCTGAACTGTATGCTACCACTATCAGATTACAGATTTACGTACAGACAGAGGATAGAGGGAAGAGAGAGAACAGCTGGAGGTGTAAAGAGATTAGCGTGAACAGAAAGCAGGTCACAGTCTCTGTGGGTTGAGAGGAGTGAGAGGGGGAGGGGAGGAAGAAAGGATGCGTCAGAAGTCAAAAAGACAAACACATAGAAAGAGCAGCAAGTGCAAACAAAGACGAGAGAAGTAGGAGGAGAATGAAAGCAACAGAGTCTCGGCAGGATGGCTGGGGGTTTGGTGAGGGTCAGGACAGGTTAAATACTGTCCGTCAAAGAAACACCACTTCGCTCCCATTTGTCACCCAAACTCAAAAATCAAAACAATGGGTAAGAAAAATAAAATGAAACCACACAACATGTCTGTCAGCTATCCTCGTCGGGGGATTCTCCATAGGCGTAATGGTTTTTCTACTGTACAGACGTATATTCTATCTCCCTACACCAACCCTACCCCTAAACCTACCCCTCACAGGAGAATTTCTGCATTTTTAGATTTTCAAAAAACTTCATTCTGTAGGATTTATAAGCGTTTGTACCATGGGGGACCACAATTTAGGTCTCCCAGTGTGACACGATGTCTTCATGAGAGTCTCTGTGTGTGTAGTCAGGGTGAAGTCCCGCCACACAGGAGGATATATAGACCATGTACAAACACACCAACACACACACAACACACACACAAACAAACACACAAAAACAAAAAGGAAATGTTGAAATATCAAAAATAAAAAGTGATAAAGCAAACCCAGGCCATGTAAGAAGTTTGTTGTAAAACATTCATAAAGCGGTTTAAAACTACTTTAGTAATATAAATACTAATTTTTACATTTAAAAGATTTTCAGAGAGCAGGAGCACATTTCAGTATGGCTGTAAGAGCTACAGCGACTACTAAATGAAACATTTATTGCCACAGCACCCATAATGATACCACATCCTGTCCAGATTAGGTAATGGGGAAAGTAGAAACGTACCTCTTCCAGCCCAGGAGGTGCCCCAAAACTTGTCAGTTTGGCTGCGAGGTCAAGAGCCTAACGTAGAAAAGAGCACCGGACATTACAGAGAAACTGCCAGTGATCTCGGGGTCAGAGGCCACAGCATCTCTAACAGAGATGTCAAGCATTCAGTCAATGGAAAGAAAATTAGTCAGGAAGATACTTTTCATATTCAAATGCTCCTGCATGTGATGACTGAGTGTATTACAAAATGTTGAAAAATATTTGATAATAATTACATATTATATTTTTCGTATTTATCTATAGTTCATAATTTTAGTGCACTCTTTAATAAATGTTTGTGGTAATACGTAAACATTACCAATTATTTATTTTTCCCATTTACAAATTGTATGATTTAATAAGTTATAAGTATTACATATATAATTATTCATATTCAGCTATTTAAATTAGAAAATTGTTAAAATGTTAAATATTTATTTAAATATATGCTTAATCCTATAGTGGATCGTCCATCATTTGGAAAAGGGGAGTTGCCTTACAGTGAGTCAAAAGTTTATGAATACCATACGGTGCATTTAATAATTGGTATGATGATACATGTCTCATAAAGGGACAAATGTCATTTTGCGACCAACCATGTAGCTGAGGCGTGGCACAAAGAGCAGTAAACTCTAGGAGAAATGGCACAACAATCCAGAAAACAAGCGGCTTAGAACACAATAAAACACACTTAAACCCAATATTGCATCATAAAAGCCACAGCATACTTCAATATCCTCTAAACCCTAAAAGCCCAGCTTTTAACACTGCACGACCATCGTAACCGAAACTCCTAAACAAAACCCCCTCCTGCGGAAAGCTGTATGCAAAGTGTGTACGCATATTGATCTGAGGATTAGCATAATGTTAAAATCACCGGCAGGTTATGTCCCAGAATGGAAACGAGGTGGTACGGGTACAGGGACCATCTAGTTTCAAATGGACGGATGCTCCGTGCCTCCCACCCACTTGCACCGTCCATTCATTCAGGGGTGGGACCCCACAGCTTTGCCTGGGGCTAAACCCATTGTCATGGCAATCTTCGTCCATCTCCTCTCTCTACAAACTAAATCAAATCCACCCTCCTCTGCAACCAACTGGCAGATTGAGAAAGATTGTTGGACTTCATTGCAAAAACATCATAAACATTCATCAATGCTTGTGTTTCACTTGGTCAATAATAAAGAACTCAGCGGTTACATGAATTACTCTGTGACACATACAGATATGAATAAAAGGTTTCAGCTAGAAATATTGAACAAAGTCATAATTGATCAGGCAGATTGACTTATACAGTCCACTGAAGAAGCCTAACTGGCAGAATCACTCACTCGGTTGAGCTGGTACAGATCAAGGATCTTCCGCTCCACGTGTGGAATTTTGAGTGTGCATCCTTGTAGTTCCCAAAACTTGGCAATCTGATCCAAGAAGTTGAGTTTAACTCTGGTTTGAGCCTGTAGGAAAGGGGGGAGGGTGATGGAAGAGCCAAGAAAAAGAGAAAATAAGATTCAGCAACATCGTGAATGGTGCATGTTAATGATTAAGCATCTCAGATATGGTGTTATTTTAATATCAGTCATTTCAAAAGGCCCAAATTCTGCTGACAAGACAGTGACCATTGACCTTTCGATGCACAAGCCCTTCGGTTTCACAATGTTAGTGAGGACATCTCATAGACACAATGGTTTTTCGACAAAGGTGATAATATTTGCTAAACCCTGACCCTAAACCTAACCCTGTGACAAACCTGTTGATATGATATCAGTAGATTGATGATTTGACAAATTTATGAGTTTTTCCAAACAGTGAGGAGCACTTCACAATACCTCGCAAGTTAGTTTTCAGCATGTCTCACTACATTTGTGAATATATTTTTAAATATTGGGCCCTCACAAATATAGGCAAGCTTGTACAAACTATTTTCTAGCTCAAAGCAAAATTATAAAATTACCTCGAGCTCGTTGAGTCGCTGGATTCGTGGAGTAAAATGAAGTCTGTCAACATCACATGCAAATGGAGGCTGCCAGTCCTAAACACACACACACAAAGCAAACATACAATTAGTAAACTTACATTTTTCTTTCTTTTATTGATATTTATTTTAAATTGCTTGATTTCTGAGTTTAAGTTCAATATGCAATGTCATCATCTTGCAGCAAAATCAAGCTGTGACATTCAATAGGGACCAAGGAACCAGTTGTCTAATCCTGAGCATTTTACATATATATTTAGCAAAGTTAAAAAAACAAAAAAAAAAACTTCATTCCCATCAACTGCAAACTGAAATTGCATAAGGTGTCCCTTGAGTCGAGCCTCTAACTAATTAGTACTGGGGTCAAGAACACAAACACAGTCAAAACAAGAGAGGCTTAATCAAAGACATCATTTTCATCTTTAGCTTTCTGTTTTTCTAAATTCATTAAGCTTTGCAGGTTTCTGACTTCATCAACAATGTGTTTGTTTGCAGACACGCACACAAAAACGTGGAACTTTTGATTAGATGATGACTGTTTTTTATGTTTACAGATAAGACTTCCATACTGAGGGTAATGGACACTGATAAATTAAACTGAGACACAAAATGATCTACACAAACAGCAAGTAAACACAACGTTGCAACACCACATGTTGCCTATGCCATTTTATTCAGACTACATCAGTGTCTTCTTATTCACAAAATTTTGTTTTTTTGCATTCATAAATTTAATTGAAAGGATCTGAACGACAACCCTGTACAAATGTGACTGATACTCTGTGGTTTGTGGTCTAGAATCTTGTGAATGTGTTTCGGCTTAACAGTGGCTAAAAGTGAACAAAAAAAACACGTTCACTCACACGCAAACTGCTGTAGATAGCTAAACGGTTGAACTGTGGTTTTTGTTCAGCTTAGTCACCAACATAAAACCTTTTTAGTTCAAGTTCAACACATTTTCTTTGTCTCCAGCCTCCTATAAACACGTTTACAACTGTGTTCAGAAAAACAGCAACACACACAATCATGTCTCCAGATACACACATGTAATTAACAGCTGGATTAAAAGAGACCAGACATGACCCTCTTGCAATGAATAAAGTGTTACCCTTTTTAAGCCAAGAAAGGCACCTCAGGATACAATCACTGCAATCAAAAATGAGCTGTAAACCCACACATTTAAGCCTCAGAATTTAAACTGCAGATATGTTTGCTTTCATACATTTATAAAATAGTGTAATTATGTAATCAGCACCTTATTAAAAGTTTTACTCAAAACAATGAAAAACACTTGCCCCATTACACATAAATGGCACACCACTAGAGTCTGTACAATAAACCACTGAACATGAGATCATATACAGTTTATATACACAGATATATACAGATTTGTGCACTACATACGAACAATATTCACCACAATCCGTATCTATTACCTCAGCTACACATAATCCATAAAATGAAGGTAAATTCTGTGCATATTAAGTCCATTTCCCACATTATTTCCTTGTTTGCTGTGCAGGCAGCATAGTTACAGAAAGACACAAAATGGCCAGATGGTTCATTCACTCCATAGCTCGCAACATGGAGGAGGAAGGACGCGCCCGGTCCTTCCGTCTCCGCACCTCAGAGAGACGTCAATCGATCCATCCACCATCGGGTTTGTTGCGGGAGGGAGCATTTATGGAGCCGCGAAAACCAGAGCAATGTGATATCACTTCACACGGTCCGATAGTTTAAAAAGTTGTCAGGAAGAATCAGTGCGCGATATTGATTGGGTTGGAAAAGCAAGAAGAAAGAGAGCAGAGAGGGCAGAGGCCAATTTGGAAAAAATTCTAGCTTTTTTAGCTTTTAAAAAACCCTACAAAAAACCTTTACTTTTTGGATACTTAAGATCCGTCAATGACACGAAAACATTCGTCCTATACCGATTGGCTGGACACATTTACCCAGTTTTATAATCATCGCTTGTTTCACGTAACGCGTAATTACGCGTTCTCTCATATGCCACCGGCGTGCGTGAATCAAGTCAACGTTAAGCAGCGAGTTGAGAAGGATTCATAAAAAGAACCAGAAAGAATTCACATCAAACCCGCAGCCTAGGATCAGAACCAATAGCTGATCCGAGCGCCGTCCAGGCCCACAAACAGGATGGAGCAGAATGGTCATAAATAAGGAACTATCATTAAATCAACTTTGAAAAACCAAATATGGACTATAAACAGTAAAAAAAATAAAAATGGGTTTTTTTTGTTTGATGTCTATAATCATCTTAAGAGAGAATATATAAATTATTAATTGTTTCGGGAATTGGGCTCGCTAATGTGTCACTCACATAAGCTATTAAAACCGTTAAAAGACGCCATCAGAACCACTGAAAAACTTCAAACTGGTTTTTTTTAGACGGGTCGGAATCAGAATTAAGGTCCGCTAGAGGACGTGAAACGGAATCATTTCGCCAAGAGGTAACTATATTTGGTTGTGGGTTGTGTATATAATAAAGGTTTGTATAAAGGGTGAGTGATTAAGTAAGTTGATTATTGTCTTTATAATTTCCGCACACAACCACTTTTGGTAACAATGGATTTGTTTCTGAACAGAAATATAATTTAGGAAGATCAGAATAGAAGATACAACTTTATAATGATGGTATAATTAGTTTATATTACAAGTCTACTCAAAGGCAATAATTTACTAAATTTATGAACATATATAGTTAATGTGCGAAGGTGAAAATGAAAGGAAGTGTTTATTTCCGCATTAGCAGGTATCTCCTGGTCTCGATGTTTTTGTCTGTCTACATTAAAAGTACACTGAACTCATTAAAAGCCTTTTTAATCAAAGTATGAGGTAATGGGGGTTTCTGTTCGTCAATGTCACTAAAGATGCAGAAGCAACTATACCAGTACTAATAATTCGATATACATTTAAAAAAAATAAAATAATAAAGATAAACAATACTCTACATCAGCGATAAACACTGACAATCAGCAAACTAAACCAAGTAAACGTGACGTTTAATCCAGCACTAGAACCGAGCCAGGCCGTCAACTACACGCACAGCGACCATAAAGAGACATTTTCTTGTATAATATTCACATATACGCGACGTTTGCGAACCCTGAGCGACGTTATTGCGCTCAGGAGACAGAATTTCGGGTCCGCAGGTCGAGCACAGACCCGGCAGAGCTTCGGAAATTCAACTGATATGATGCCTATAGCTACACACAAAGCGGTTCGCAATGCTGTCACTGCGCCGCCATGTTGAGACATTTCCCTTTAAACCGAACTCAGAATCACTCCGCAGATCCGGCCCGGTTCAGCCGGTCCGCTTCAGATCGTCCGCACTGCACTCACCGGCGGCGGTCGAACCTTGCAGATCCCGGTTTTCTCGGCGATGGGTCGGATTTTATTGATAAACGCAAACGGGTCTGCAAATTCCTCCCAACTGGGCTCGAACACCGGACACTCGGGCGGTGGGGTAAACTCGGCCGGGCCCCGCTGGGTCATCCTGCAGGTCCGGTTCCGGAGCAAAATCGAGTGGCTCAGAGAAGCGGAGACAGAACTTCCTGGGATCCACAACACGGTCTGTCAGTCCGTACTCCCCCAGTCCGGCCCACACTTGAACAACACGAACAATCAACACACACGCGCACATACACACACTCACCGTGACGTGACTGCTCTTAGGCTGAGACCACATCCGCTCAAAAATCTAGAGACCAAGCGAGCGTGTCCACTCATTTTCTAGCTTTGAACAATCACTTTAAAGGGACAGTTCGGCCGTGATATTTACCGTTGATTGTTGTATTATTTAAACAGCTTGTCTTTTAGATGCACAACGATAACAGCTCGGAAATACCTTGTTATTCGTTTACTTTAGTGCAGGCGCCATTCATGCTATAAACATACGCTCACATTTACGTCGCATTCAAACAAAAGTTCTAACTATAGAGTCATTCGTCGTTTACTCCATTATAATGTAATTTTAAATTATTATACAAATTAAAGACAAATCTTTTTATTTTCGAGGAGGTACCTTTTTGTCAGGTTATTGTTCCATGTGCCAATGTACATACAAATAGGGCCCACAGTAGAAGCAAACAACTGTGAGTAACAAGGCTTTACAAGTTCTAACGCAGTCGAGTTGTACTGTACGTTTACTTGAAAACTTTACAAAAAAAGACTACGTGTTCTACACTGCTCACTGTTAAGAACTTTTGAGTTTTTACAAACACTTCTAGGTAACAGCATGCGCTCGAAGCCGTCAACCGCCTCGCTCCGCCCCAGTGTTTACCTCCGCGTATGAATACCTACAGGTGACAGCTGATAGTCGTCGGGACTTCTTCTTTAAATAGACTCCCTGCGGCTGCTGATTGGACAACTTGCGCGGGGGAGGTGGCGTTGTAGTAAAGCGCTTTAAATAGAGGTCTACTTTTGTGTTTGGAAATAAAGGCAACTCTAGTAGCGTTTCACTTCTGTTACATTCAACATTGTAATTTTTGTTATAATTCAATATATAAATTACAAGGCCACGTCTGAGACTGATTGAGATTCAGAAAGTTTGTATTACAAGTAAGCTTAGCATGAATGGACATGTTCAAAAAAAAAAAGTGTTGGATTTTGAGTCTATAACATACTTTATGCTTTCATTGTGAAGTCTTTAAAATAATCAGTGGAGTATGGAGTCATTGCATTTTAATTTCACAAAAAAAAATAAATAAAATGATCGGGATGAAAATACAATTATTATTTTGCAGATTGTCCCCTTCTGGAAGACCTATCATTTAGATCAGAATATTTGTAACAATACTTAAAAAGTTTACTCATTTTTTGTTTTAAGTCTAGAATTAGAATGAGGAGATGTATTTTTTTGGTGGGGGGCGGAGAGGGTGGGGGGGGGGGGGAGCAGCAAGGAGGGGAGAGCAAAAGGAACCTGAAAAAAGAACAGCCTCCCTTGCAGAGTCAGCAAAGAATTTACCCCATCTTCCGTCATTTTGGCTAGTTGATACTTTCAGCTAATAAGAGTGTAACAGATCCACCAGCCTGGTCATGATTATAGTATGATTGATTCAATCATGAATTCGAGTCATCATAAAGGCTAAAGCTTCAAATCACTAATACATTTTGTAATCAATACACAAATCAATAGACACATTTGACAGTTTATTTTGAAACCGCATCACAGCATGTGTGAGAGACACAGACAGCTTACAAAAAGTGTCCACAGAAATCAGACAGAAATACGTAGAGACATAGAAAAAAAAAAAGAACGAAAACGAACACTTTATAAACCACACCATTAGGGCAAGTGTCCCCACATTGGGCCACATCCCATAAGGGCACTGAGAGGGGTAAGGTAAATACTCTGCTTTGTAAATGCTTTGATAGTAGGAGATGTTCTCTCTGACTGTAGCGGCCATTGTGTTTAAAAAAATGGTCCTCAGATCAGCCTTTTTTTTTTAAGCATATTCTTTAATACCCCTCCAGCTTCATCTCCGCCAGGACTCCGTGCCAAACCTCCTCCTAATCTTCTCCAGTTTACGGCAAGATCGCTCTGGCTTCAGCAGAAATCTCCAGTCTGCCATTTCCGTACCGAACATACCAATGGGAACGAAGGCAACGCTTGGCGTACATCCAGATCGAACTTGTGGTCCCAGACGTGGCCCAGGCCTCAGCAATAGCCTGTGGGTTTTTGTCAAGCAGCACACCAGCTCTCTGTCCTTGCCAAGGCTCAAAGGGACCCCGCTGTGGTGGCTGGTATTGATAACCAACCTGTTGTTGAGAAGGAGGGGAAGGACATTGTTAAATTTATAAGTTTGAAAGAGAAGAAGAAAGGACACTCTTAATTAATCTTGTCAGCCTTCTCCCACCGGAATCCAGTTGGGACCAGTCACAAACTGGATGGAACGTTTGGTTTTTATTAATGTTGGCGGGTGATGTTGGCGGGATTGGCGGCTGGCGGCATTCATTGGACATCTTTAGGTACGCCATCAACAACGATAAAGCATAACAGCAGTTGCAATGTCCTTCACATTGCCGTTTGGGGCCGGGGTGAGTGGGTCACACTGCACCATCTGATTGGAGGGCCTCTCAAACAAAGCAGGCGAGGGATGGTGGGATTTCTCGGACCTACGGTCAGCAAGATGTCAGGTAAGCCTTTTCAGCAAGAGAGCAGCAGAGTGAGATGAATGGAGAGCTATGAGGGAGAGGTGAGGTATGTGACCAGGGGGAAGGAAGGGGGATTCTGGCGATATGGCACCCACAAGTGTTGGTTTCTGGAAATCATGGGTCAGTTTAAACGTTGTTGTGAGGGCACAACCTTGAGGGCACCATCAAAATCGCGAGAAGCTTGATGGAGGGACAACGATATGACCGATGAGACGGTTGAGGTTTGTGGTTGTAGCTGGGGACGATCAAGGTCGAGGGATTTTTCCGGGGACAAATGGCCCGAGTAGAGTAGCCCTAGTTAATATACCATGAAGGCGCAGTCAGAGTGCTCTAGGGTAGTGTGGGTGGTCAGGACTGAGTTGTAAGGCTCTACCACAGCGGTGGAGACCTGAGGAGCGGGATAGATGGCAAACTCGAGCTTGGACTTCTTGCCGTAGTCAACTGAGAGACGCTCCATCAGCAGGGAGGGATAGCAGGGATGTGAAACCAGAGCCAGTGCCTCCACCAAAACTGTGGAAAATAAGGAAACCTTGGAGACCGGTTTTGCATTCTTTTTTTTTCTTTTTTTTTTTGCTTGCATTGAACTGGTCGTCTCGTATAGATCAGGATGGGGGCAGGGAAGGAGAAAAAAAAGAGAGAAAAAAAAAAAAAGAAAAAGAAAAGATGAAGGGAAGAGAAGGGGGCCGGGGGGGGCAGGGGGCCAGGGAAAGAAAAGGAAAGAGAAGGAATAGGGGGGGCCGGGGGCTGGGTGGCGGGCGGGCCGGGACAGAAAAAAAGGAGGAAGTAAGAGGAGGAGGGAAAAACAAAAAAAAAAAAAAAAAGAAGAAAAAAAACAAAAAAAAAAAAAAACAAAGGAAAGGGGGGGCAGGTGGGGCAGGGGAAGGAAGAGGGAAGAAAAAAGGGGAAAGGGAAGAGAAAGGGAAACAAAGAGGGGGGGAAAGAAGAAGGAAAACAAACAGGGAATAAAAGAAAAAAAAAAAAGAAAAAAGATTGAAACGGGGGAAAAAGAAAACAAAGGGGGAAGGGGGAAAAGAAAAAGGAGGAGATGGAAAAAAAAAAAAGAAAAAAAAAAAGGGAAAAAAGGAAGGAGAAAGAAGGGAGGGGAATGGGAAAAGGATGGGGGCATAGTGGGCGGTATGGGGGCAGGAAAAAAAAAAGAAAAAAAAAGGAAAAAAACACTTCACGGTCGGTTAAACAGAATTACGTATATTAGGGCTGTTGTGTTATGTTTGTTGTTGTTGGTTTTTGTTGTTGTTTGTGCATTTGGGGGGAAAAAGGGAAAAAGGAATTGGAGAGAAAACAGGGAGGCGAAGAAGGAATAAGACAAAAAGAATGGAAGAAAACATCAATGCGGATTTTATGATTTTTTTTTTTTTTTTTTTTTTTTTTTTTTTTTTTTTTTGATTTTTTTATTTTTTTGTTATTTGATTTTTTTTTTTTTTTTTTTTTTTTTTTTTTTTTTTTTTTTTTTTGTTTTTTTTTTTTTGTTTTTTTTTTTTTTTGTTTTTTTTTTTTATTTTTTTTTTTTTTTTTTTTTTTTTTTTTTTTGTTTTTTTTTTGTTTTTATTTTTTGTTTTTTATTGGTTTTGTTTTTTTTTTTTTTTTTTATTTTTTTGGCTTTGTTTTTTTTTTTTTTTGATTTTTTTTTTTTTTTTTTTTTTTTTTTGTTTTTTTTTTTTTTTTTGTTTTTTTATTTTTTATTTTTTTTTTTTTATTTTGTTTTGTTGACATATTGCGATTTTAAATTTTCTTGCTTGCAAAAGTCAAACGCTTCATCTCCAATACGGTCAAGGACGTGCACCAGCACCAGATGGTTTATCATTACCCTGCAATAAAAACAAAAAAAAAAAAAAAAAAAAAAACAATAGAAGAAACCATCACAGAAAGGACAAATTTCTTATAGTTGCCATTGAAACCATGACAAAAATTGCCTTTTTTGTTTTGGGCATATTAAAATGGGGGATAATATTAATGTTGTTCTATTGGTTGCAATCTGCAAGATTAGCACCAGATTACATCCCACCAATAGAATACATCAAATAGACACCATTATAGTTTACATAAAAACCAATACAATTCCCATTATAACCCTGAAACCCATTACATTTTTATTGTGTTTTGGGAGGGGGGTGGGTTGGTTTATATGAGAATGCGAGTTTAAGTTAACAGAGTCTTTTAAATGCATTGCATTCGGCGGGAAGGCTCCCCGCCCCCACCCCCCCCCCCCCACCCCCCCCACCACCCTCCCCCCCCCCCCCCCACGCCATCCACCCCCCCCCACCCACCACCCCCCCCCCCCCACCCCCCCCCGCCATATTAGCAGCGATACCTTTCCCGTTCCAAGGTATTCTCATTCTCTATAGGAAAATAAATGTCTTCTCTTTTTGTTTTTGCCTAAGTTAAAACCAACCATTCATTTCATTGTCGTTTGCAGGGGAAGAGAAGATAGAGGAAGCTATAGAGCTATTTACGCACTGCATGGTATTGCACTGCCTTTCTCTCTTAGGTTTTGTAGATTTGTGTCAGTGTGTACCCCGATTAACGTTGGAAACAATTTCGGCCAGCTGGTCTCACGCTTGCTGCCCTGCTTCATGCCCTCATTTTATTATGGTACTGGACTACATTATACAAATATGATAAAATGTTTGTTGTTCAAACAAGCTGACAGGAATGGTAGTCGATCCATTTCTTTGTGGAAATAATTTTAAATGACAAAAGTAATAATTGTTTTTGTTCATTCTTTAAAGATTCATTTTCCATGGCCACGGAGGAAGGAAGGAGAAGAATAGGAGGAGGGGAGAGGAGCAATAGAGGCGGAGAAGAAGGAGAAAGAATCACAGGATTGTGGGTACATTTTCAGCGAAACAGTCACGAACCAACCACTGTAATTTTTATATTTATTTCACAAATGACAAGCAAAATCAATAAAGTCTCTAGGAAGGCTTGAGCTTGGGGAAAGTTGTGTTTTATTTTCAAATGCTGGTTAACTTGGGCTAAGACAGTAATAATGCTAAAAAGACATGCAGGCAAGATGAGCAACGAATATTAAACGCGACATGTGTAAATGTAAAGCGGTTTTTCATCTCTTTAGAAACCTGTAAATCAGAAAGCGCTTTGGATTAAGAGAGAGGGGAGAGGGGGAAGTTGAGAGCGATTCAAAGTCATATTTTGGGCCTGCTCATCTGTTTTTCACACAGATATGCTTTATTAGAAGATGGTGTACAGAATGTGGTCTTTATAAATATCCACTGTCTGGTGCATTAAGCGCGGTCTGTATCTGAGAGGAAAATACTTTTTGGGCTCATATGCATATCTGCACATAGTGTGCTTTACAATTTTGTCTTTATCACTGTATTGGTACATTAAGCCACTTTAAGCATTTCAGAAAGTCCCCTGTTCAAGTTCTGCTAATCCACAAGCCTAGTGAGAGTGAGAGTCATGCTCGCAAAGGTAATGTTAACTATTAAACCAACCAAATCAACTTTCAAAAACACACATCAATGTGATTCTTTTGAGTGAGAGTCAGTGGGTTTTTTGGGTTTTAATCAGTGACATTAACAGATTTACTACTCGCCGTCTTCTCCGTGACCTCCTTTCCTTGGTGTTTTTACACATAGAAAAGGCGAAAAAAACATTACATTTTCCAGTTTTCGCTCAGAACGATGTTTTGATTTTCGGAGCTTAATATTGCAATTACGATTGCAGTTGAATGATCATACCACCGGTGGTTGGTGGTGACATTTTTCACAAATCACGACACAAACAATCAACTACCTGCCCTAAACCAAATAGCGGAAGCAACGCTATCCTGCAAGTTTTTTTTATGGCGGGATTATGATTCAAGACGGAATAACAAAGCAGGTTCCCAGGAAGCCTCAACTCAAACGCGGCCCTACGTTACGTCACATTTCCATTCTAATGTTGTTTTTTTAGCAAAGGCAAAGCATTAAAATGATAACTACTTTCGAAGAAGATTAACTTAATACTTGAATGTACAGAAAATATTGGTTTATTTTTTTTATAATAAAGAAAGAACTGTTATTTCTTAAGGTCACTTTTAAAGTATTACATATGTTACATAGGTTGATTTATTCATTTTAAGTATTTGGAATTTTAAGAAAAAGTGGAAAATGTGCTGAATGTTTCAATTCATCCAAGTGAAATTAGCAAGCAGTTGACAGCAGTTAGACTGAATTTACAATTTCGTTTTAATAGGCGGACCAGCAGTGTCGAGTAGACAAGGTTTTGTTCTTTTTTGGCAGCTGCCCTGTTTCAGTTGCGTCAAGCTCAATACTGAAAGATGCGCTCGTGGAGACTTCTTGCGGTGCGGAGCTGGGATGGGGGGATGAGAGAGGTTAAGTGGGTGAGGGAGTGAGGAGCTGGGTTGATGATTTGAGAGTATAAAAAAAAAGGTTAAAAAAATTGGTGAGTGGTTGGAAGTAAAAAAACAAAAAAAAAAAAAAAAAAAAAAAAATAAAAAAAGTAAAAAAAACGATAAAAAAAAAAAAAAAAACACGAGAAATTACAAGGACAGAGGTTGGTGTGGGCGGCAAGGCAAAAAGCATGAACGGCTCGTCCGTGGTTGAGTGGTGGGTTGGGATTGGGATTGGGAATTCATGCCGTCTCCGTGGGGCAGCGAGGAGAGGAGCAAGTATAAGTATGAGAAGCATCACAGACACAGGGGCTGTGCCCCTGTGTGTGCGGGGTCGGGGGGCTTCTGAAATTGGGAAAATAACATAGCCCCCAACATGCATTATGAACTTATTTCAAATTAATCTGTTGGGGAGATCAAATGTTTCACGATGGTTCACGATGCGCCGACGCACCCGAAGTTGATGGCTGCCTCCGTGGCGTGCTCCGTAGTTGTTTTTATGTTTTTGTTAGTTTGTCCTGGCTTTAGTTATATCCCTGCAATCAGTTACACCAGAGACGAATTGCTAGACATTCGGAAGTACACACCACCCGAAATTTCGCCGGTTTTCGTTTGGTTTTGTACTCCACAACATATTCTGGATGTTTTGCTGGACATTAGTCGGGGGGGGAGAGCGGGAGAGAGGGGGAGCTCGAACCTCGGCGCTGATTCAAAGCATTCAGTGACGCAGCAGGACGGGGGTAAGGGAGGTGGAAAAAAAAGGAAAGCGGCCGGGGGCGGGGCAATGACGCCGGGGCACCAGCGTCAAGCTTGGGCAGCGCGGGGATAGTCAGAACATCCGTTTTTTTGCCTAGCATCCATCTGGAACCTCCGCTCTTTACCCAACAACCTTTGGCTCTCCGGAATATAAAGATTAAATAGGATCTTTTTCAAACTCATGACTGCCTCTGTTTTCATGGTGAAACCTGGCTTCTGTTGATTCGAAAGATTCGCCCATTTCCGGACCAGCGCGTTGATGTCTCGGGCTTCAGCTGGGCAGAGCGGGAGGCCCGACAAAGAATCTAATGGGAAAAAAAAAAAAAAAAAAAAAAAAAAAAAAACAAAAAAAAAAAAAAAAGAAAAACGCCGCCCGGGGCCCTTCCATAGGTTTGCACTGCTCACGCGGCTGGCGGGGGACATGCCTCTTACTCAATGAGCGGTGTTGTGAAGATTAATGTAGTTGTAACTGTGGTTTAAAGGGGTGCCTGGTTCGATCTAGAATTGTGCCTCTTCATTAAATGCAAGGCAGTTCTATTTCGCACAAGGGGAGAAGTTGGGAGGTTTTTGTGATCATCATTTCTCGTTCAGTTGTTGTCTATATTCCTCCGCAAGCTGCGCCATATGAGCTTTCGCTTTACAGAAAACTCGCGGTAGATCAGATCACAGAACAGTAAACAACAACAACCTACGGGCCCACGGACCGCGCTACCGTTTTTTAATCCATTCTCGGGAACTTTAATATTAGATAAAGCAAATCTATCCCCGGTGTTGTTGAACTTGTGTGTGAAACTGCCAAATACAGACCGCCAGCACAACAAGACCAGCACATCACATGGACAGCACATCACATGGCCCCACAGGACAGAGACCAGTAATATATTGGCTAATCAAATGTGTACACAACAATAATGAATGCATATTACTCTGTTCACACGACAGCTTTGGGGGGGTCTCCTTGATCACTTTTGGTTTAAAATATTTTTTTTTTATACCGACTACACGGCAGAAGAAGAAACATGAAATCACTCTTGCTGATCTAAAACACCTTGTTGTATTAAGGACTGGTTTAAAAAGCTTTTTGTGGGACTAAATTGAGCAGGCCCTTCAAGGAATATTTTTAAAGCCTTTGTTTTTTTAATACCCACCCATCACGATGGAGTCCCCCCACAGTTGGTCCTCTGTTTTGAAGCTGTCTTCTGCGTGCCACTTGAATCTGGACGAGCTCCCGAGGACTGAACACCATCCTAGTATCACAAGGTTATGCGGGACACGATATGTGCATTTCTACCAGGACTCATTTAACTTACAAAAACGAAAACCATGGTTCACTGCAAAACTCAAGACAGCTCCATCAGGCCAAAGAAGATACTTACAGGAAGGGGGACAATGTCTTGTATAAAAAGGCTAAATACACACTGGAAAAGGAGATCAGAGTGGCAAAGAGGAATTATTCTGAAAAGAATAAGGATTCAATTCTCTTCCAGTGTCTCAGCATCAGTGTGGAAAAGTCTGAGAGGAATCACCAACTACAAGACACCATCCCCCACACTGTGGAGAATCAAACAAACTGCACCAGACGATCTGAATAGGTTCAAACTGCAGAGGTTTGGAAAAAATAAAAAAATATAAAAATAAATTCACCCCAGCACACACCCCTGATCACCTCTCCACAAAACAGTAACCCCTCCAGGCAACCCCCCTCTCCCCCACACCTGCAATTCAGATCAGCGAAGACGAAGTGCGCCATGTCTTCCGGAAGCAGAAAAGGAGAAATGCACCAGGCCCAGATTGTGTTACACCTGTCTGTCTGAAATCCTGTGCTGACCAGCGGGCCCCCATCTTCACACAGATCTTGAACAGATCACTGGAAGCTGTGAGAAGTCCCTTCATGCTTCAAACGCTCCACTATCATCCCCATCTCAAAGAAATCCAAAATTACAGGACAAAATGACTACAGGCCTCCCCTTGTGGATATCTAAAATTGTGTCATGAAGTCTTTTGAAAAACTGGTGCTGGGCCACCTGAAGGACATCACTGGACCCTTGTGGATCCTCTTCAGTTTGCCTACAGACCAAACAAGTCTGTGGACGATTTCACACGCAGTCGGCAGTCAACAGGTGGACCTGCATTCGTTCTGCAAATCTAGGACAGACCAGGGACTGGGACTTATGTTTGAGGAGCTGTTCGTGTGGACTTCAGCTCAGCCTTTTAAACCCCTCATCCCAAACACTCCTCCTGCACCAAACGAACTCAGCTCTCCGTTTGCCCACCTCAGTCTGTACAGTGGCAAATCAACAGGCTTTCCGACAGGACAGCGCAGCTGACGCAAGCTAGTGAGGGCTGGTTGGAGAAGAAATACACATGACCAGCACCCCGTTATAATCGGCACTGGCTCCTCAGGGTGGTTCTCTCCCACTTGCTTTCTCCCTGTACGCCCAACGACCCTCCCTTGAACTCTAAAGACCCCTCTGGCAAGCTCCTGAAGTTTGCAGACGACACAACACTCATCGGCCTCATACAGGACGGTAACGAGTCTGCTTACAGACAGGAGGTTAAAGAGGTGGCGGTCTGGTGCAGTCTCAACAACCTGGCGCTCAACACGCTAAAAACTGTGGAGTTGACCGTGGACTTCAGGAGAAACCCCCCGGCACTCCCCCCACTCACCATCATGAACACTGGTGACTGCAGTGGAGTTTCATTCAGGGTCCGGGGCACCACAATCTCTCAGGACGTGACGTGGGGACACTCACATAGACTTTCCATTGTTTAAAAAGGCCCCCAAGCAGAGGTTTTGTACTTCCTTGCCAGACTGAGGAAGTTACAGCCTGTCACAGGAGCTGCTGAAAAACCGTTTCGCTTCGCCATCATTGAATCTGTCCTTGCACTTTCTAGAAACTGTCTGATTGTCACTAAGCCAAATCTGACCTCCTGGAGTACCGGGGTAGTCAGGACTGGCCGAGCGAATCATGGTACAACCCTCCCTTCTCTCAAGAACTTACTCATCCAGAGTGAGCAAAAAGGGATCAGCAACTCCCACTCTGGACACTCACATCCGCACACCCCTCTTTGGAAAAGTTGCCATCTGGTTGGTCGACGCAACAGAGCTCTGAGCACCAGAACGTCCAGACACAGGAACAGTTTCTTCCCTGAGGCAATCCATTTCATGAACACTTGACAATAACTGTGGGACACACACTATTTATTCACACATACACTTATTTATCTACACATACTCAGTCTACATTTCAATTCGTACATAATATACCTGTAAATACAACTGTCTATTGTTATATACCTATACATACAATTGTCGATTTGTATATTTGTATTCCTTATTTACTTGTTCCATTTTTTATTATCTGTGTTTTTTTGTTCTGTCACTGTCATTCTGTTGCACTGTGGAAGCTTCTATCACAAAAACAAATTCCTCGTATGTGTAAACAAACATACCTGGCAATAAAGCTCATTCTGCTTCTGATTCTGTAAGATAATGTTCATGTACTAACAAAAACATCTAAGAACGTATCTTTTATTCTCCAGTACTGAAAACAAAACCTAGAAGGGAGCTTTTGATATGCGCTCTGACGCAGCTCTTGGAAATTACCTTTTTCCTTGTCTGTCATTTTGAAGCTTAAGTTGAATACGTTTTTCTTTAGTTTTAATTTGCCTAAACTACGATCTGACCCAAGTAGATGTAGACGCCATAATCCCACTCTGTCTCTCGCCCGTCCCGCTTTGATTTCTTTTTTTTTTTATGGTGGGTGTTTACGCAGTTGGTTTTTTGTGTAGGATCAGCGTGCTGTGATTGGGAGGAGGAGGGGAGAACGGAAGGGAGGTCGCTCACTCTTGCCCAGGGCCGAAAGTAAATAAGAATGCAACAAGGCTCTGGCACAGTAAAGTCATGATATGCTCTGGGGAACAAGAGTCAGATGTTTGTCCCATCGCAAAGAGGCCTTTGCGATTCGCAATCCGATTTTTGAGGTAATCCACAAAGCCCACGGATATTGGTTCTCCCCTAAACTGTACTAAAAGGACGTTGCCCCAAAATAAAAATTGTCACTTACCCGCTCTTCACAATGCATTCACCTTCTTGTGTTAAAGAACCACGAGTGTGAGGTAAATGCAAATTTTTATTCTGGGGGGAACTATTCTTTCAAGACGCCCCTTTATAATATCGATAACATTATAGTGATCGCCAAAGTAGATTACCAAAATGAGATGACCTTTACCCCATAATATAACACTCACTTAATCTTTTAAAAAACCACCCAAATTTTAAAAGATGAAACAGTTTAACTTTTATACTTTTATGGGTTCTCTTAACAGTGCATCCTTACTTTGAGTTCTCTGATGCTCAATCAGGTTCATACCAGTTTAGTTTGAGGACCACGTCTTTCAGGTACATATCACTAATCTCATTGCCAACAGTGTATGGCCACGGCGGAACGTAAATATTGGCCTGCATCGTCTTTCCCAGAGGATGAGCTGCTCGGATGATTGAAAAGCTGTCTGTAGGTTCCAGGCCTACCCTCATCTGAAAACATAACCAAATACAAGATATCATCACTTTTGGTATACACTCTTTTTTTTAAAGCATATTTATTAAAACAAGCTATTCAAAACCTCACTTAAAGTTATTGAAAACTAATTGAATTCGGGATGGTTGGAGTTGGAGCTAAATACACGTTAATTTCAAACCATTTCCAGGCTATAAGTAAACACTGATTTGCCTACAAGCCAAAAGCTTGTTTTATGTGGCCTGCGATATAGATATATATTTATACACACACACACACCTACGCACTCACCAATGACTGCAGGCTCCAGATCCACAAACACAGCTCGTGGCACATGCTTCCCAGAGCCGGTCTCACTGAAGAAAGTTAGTGTTTTAAAAGTTTGTTGGAACAGTAGTGAAGGAAAAAGTCATCAACTCCACCAAATGGTTTCTTAGCACTAGGCATTAATATTGCCATCAGGATGGCATGCCATGCTCGAGGCAAAATACAACTCCCGCATGCATTGCCAAAATATGGAATCAGAGGCCCAATGGAAGTGGAGCCGAAGATGCCACCTCACGCTGCAGGGGGGGGGGGGGGGGGGGGCAAAATTTAAATGGCTTGCCACACCAACTACGGCTCCAGGCACAAACCCAGATATATTATGGTTGCATTCAAGTCATGTGGGATTAGAGCGTATTTACGAGTTGAAGCACATGAATGAACGCCACCACAACGATATTTGGTTCATTAGTCCGAAATGGGAAACTCGAAATTTGTCTTTAAGGCCCCGAGTTTCCGAGTCTAGCTGGGGGGTGGATTTGTGTCAAGAGAAACATGGCGGAATCGATGGATGCGACGTCTGTAGTTGACGGTAAATTTTTATTTAAATTGATAGTTTAGTTTTCCTATAAACTTAAATTGGTTATGTTCTTGTTACACAGCTAGTTAATGAAATGCAAGTTTTGCACCTATAGGTGAAAAATCTTTTTATTTGCCATGTTGCATTTAGCTAACAGCTTTTTTAATCTCTGTATTTTAGCATTTGTTGATGTTGATAATCAGTTATACCTGGGATCCCTGGTTCTAAAAAAAAAAAAAAAAAATTTTTTTAACCCAAAAACACACCTGGTGCGAATCTTGCTCTTCATTTTCTATAAGCAGAGTTAACAGACCCTGTTGTAATTTTCTTGTAATTTATTACAAAAAAGGTACCCACCAAAATTGTGCCGATCCTCAACGACGCGGCCCTACGGGGTGAACGCACCTGGAATCGTAATAAGGACTTGTCAAACCGGAGTAGAACAAGTCCCACGGAGGACTTGAAGCAGCCAGTAAGTCCAGCAAGCAGAGAAAGCAGAGTAGTACGATGCCGGAGTACATGATGGACAGAATTCTCAATGTTTAAAGGTATTTTACATAATTTTTTTCACCATATTGTTGATGCCATGTCCCAGCTGGAGCGACGAGACAAAAACATTAAAACCCATTACAAACGACGCATTTGTTGCATCCAGTTGGGACATAATTATTGATTATAATGACTTGTACTGTCTTTGTACGCGTTGCATCGCGCCGCGTAAACATAAAAACCATGTCTGCATTTGTGATCGGAGAAATAACAAACAACAAGAGCTACTCCACACTGCCCAAAAAACTCGCGTTTGAAACATCAGTGGCAAATCCTATACATGAAAACATTACTTACTGACTGTGAGTCAGAACTGCCGGCATTTTAGTCTAACGTTACCCTCCCAGGATCAGTAAACAGTCCTCCATAAAATGTGCTGCACACATCTGGATATTTTGGGTTTGTATTGAATGTTGAAAATGTTAGGAACAGGTTCCTAAATATAACTTAACCACTGATTTCTAGTCGTGTCCTCTCTTGGAAGACCGACAAAGTAGTTTTGCTTTCACAACGAAAAACACAGCGTCCTAGTGTGAGCGGAAGCCCCGGCTAGCGTGAGCTGAGGCCGGGCTTTCTCTTAGAGGAGAAGAGGGCGGCCCCCAGGCAGGGTTGAGAGAGAACGGGGCAGCCGGCGGCTAATAAGAAGAACTTCAGAGGAGCGGCAAAGGAGGCGGCATAAGCACAGGTGACGACCACGGGCACATTGTACACGGCTGGTGAAAAGTGTGATGAAAGCCGATTCCACAGCATGTTGATGTATTCCTCAGCACCAGCCCGGATCACTCCAAGGCATGACGTCAGAGGGGGCCAGCGGGTATCGTCCTCCTTTGGAAGGACAAACAAAGTAGTTTCGTTTCACAACGAAACACACAGTTGTGTCTCAGGACCCCATGGCGGGGGGGGGGGGGAAGGGAAGGGGGGACAAGCTGGCAAAAATACTACAGCGAGAAATGAAAATAAAAGGTTACGCGTCTTTCTTGCATTCGAAACATTGGGCGGGCGTATGCAAATCTTCCCCACGTGAGGGTTAGAATGTTTGGGGCGCGGTTTTAGGGATTAGAAACGAGCCTCGTTCTCCCGCGCTTTTAGGGTCGCCTTAGGTGTGGCTGACTCTTAACTTTTATAAAAGAAAATCTCTTTGGATTTGAGACTTTCGTCTTTACTTGCAACCCTTTTCAGAGCTTTATGATTTTGCACCAGGCTTTTGAACACTCCAAAGCGAAAGGAAAAAAATGAAATGCCATATCATATGACCCCTTTAAAAGGACCAGCATGACCCCGCTCCAAGTTTGTATCTTGAAATAGGCCTAAAAAGTCTTAGAAGTTGGGGGATAGGAAAAACGTCAGAAGGCCAGACTTCCCCATCCCCAGTCTGGAACTCTTCCGGGCCGCCAGCGCCGCAGCTTCGTGAGTTATTTCATATTACGCTTCCAAATCATACATACCGGCGGGGAAAAAAAAAAAAAATAAAAAGGAAAAAAAAAAAAAAATATATTCATTTTTTGTAAAGGTCGCCTCTCTACAAAAAGTCACAACTTCCCGCATAGCGCACACGACAATATTTCACCGTTTTGAAAACTAGACAAGGGGAAGAGATGGGAAGATTTTAAACGACGTTGTTGCAGTTATTTAATTAGTTGGTTGATTCAATTGGGAATACATTGACTAGTAGTAACTTTTGTCGACCTCATTTTTATTTAAAAAAGGGAGACCGTGAAGTTCACGTACAACGTACTTGAACGTGATGAAACTGTACGGATTCACCTTCCCAAAATGTCAGTTTGTGTTCCACGGAATAGCAAAAAGTCCCTGTACGGCTGGTTTGAAAAACGTGAACTGTGACATGACAGAACTTTCACATTTAGGGGACTGTCCCTGTAAGGATGCCATCAAAATAGGTCACAAACTACGAAATCAAGATACGCAACATCAAAAAATAATTCGTCGGGGTTTTTGGATTTTGGTGCTTGGACAGACACACACGACTTCTCGCCCTCTGACTTTTTGTTAAAGCTTTTGTTCTGGATGTGAAGGTTTTCATTTTTTGAGGAATAGGAGTCTCACTACCATTTTCGCCTAGTCTTCGTATGTCCGGATACAACGTTCTTCAGAAGGGGGAACAGGGGGGGAAAACGTTCAGTTCTGTCTGGTAGGGAATGGGAAAATCACCAACAAAAATCGTTTTTTTGTTTTTTTTTTTTTGGAACTACGTTGAGGCAGAAGACCCCAGACTGGCGTTACTCGTTGTCTCACGCCCCCAACACAGCAATGAGGGGCAAAAGGTGCGCCGGTCAGTCTATCTACCCGCCGCGCGACGCTCACACGCACCCTGGCAGCGCGCGGCGAAATTGGACTAGAGGCCAGCCTCATTCATCAGCACACTCCTTAGCCATAGATCATGGTGCTGTGTTTTGTTGCAACCAAAAACATCTTTAGGATTTAAAAGGATTGCAACACCTTCTAAACGTACAGAGAGGAGCGAAAAGGTTGTCCTTTCCCTGGGGCAAAGTTTCAAAAATGTCCTATTAAGTGCGTCAAGGTATTGTGTTGTGTTCGACAGCCTTTCTGTTTCACAAAAGATCTCGAAATTAGTTGCCGTGTGGAATGATGAGAAGGATAGAAAACTCTCAACGCCCAAAGTGTCGTTCAGGTGTTGAGCAGAGGAAGGGAAGGAGAACAACAAGTTTAACATCAACTTTGATGGTTTCTTTATGTAACCAAAAATAATAATAATAAATAAATAAAAAAGAGGCAGAGATACCGTGTTTACATTTTTAAATCAGATGCAGTTATTTGGGTTTTATTGTTCACAAAATAATTAATTTGCTTAATTTAGTCTTCCATGTTACATATCTTGAATGGTATGATTTTCCCAGGTGCACTTGAAGGCAGCATTAGACACATACCATCCCAAATATATCTTTTTAGTAGTACGTCAGCATTTGGCGGAGGATGTGCAGCTATAGCAAAAACAGGCAAATATGGCTTAAAATTGAAGCGCAGAATCTATTTTAAAACCTTCTCACAGGTACGCTGATGATGTGAAACCTCAGTTGTGTTACATGATAAACAGAGTTTTCCTTTATTGTCTTTATCATGGAGTTGCACTATTCAAATTGCATACCACATCAAAGATATACTGCAGAACATCCACCATGCAAGTCATCCTTCATTCATATTAATGGGTCGGTTACCAGTATTTAACGAGACAGTTTCACTGAGAGAGCACAGCTAAATTCACGCGTGCATTCGGATTCACACTATTAAACACACTTAAAACACCAGCACACTGGCTTCATGATTTCTCACTGATGGTTCTGTACATGATGATGGAAAAATCCCTGGCGCCTTAGGCACGTAGATAAAGGGTTGAGTCAATGAGAGGAGCCCCAGCAACCAGAGATTTGACGGATGTCAAAGACAGGATTGACACAGATTACACAAAGCACCTCTGTTGTCACATCCTGATGAATCTGGCAATGTTCACTTCTTCAGGAAGGATTCAGTCACTTGGGCAGTAAGGCATACACATACTTGTCTCTTCTCTGAGACATTTTGACACCAGTAGATTATTATATTGCACTTTAAAGGACCCAACTGAGTGAATCTCAGGGAACCAAAGATCACAGAGTCTGTACGAAGAGGACAAAAACATGGTGGCAAAACACTCATGTTGACTGTATCATAAAAGTTAGTGGTTTCTCCCTCATAAAGGGAAAACAAGGACTGAGATCTCAGATGGCAACAAAATTTAAATCCAAAAAGGGGGAAGAGTCATTAGGCTGGTAATGGTATCTGATGCTCTGCTGATCAGTGAAGCACAGATTCCAGCGTCCAAATTTAAAAAGTGCCTCTATGTCAGAAACGATTCTCTTCTCATTTTTCTCTGAGCACACAAACTCCTGCATCACAGCGTTGTGTTGCCATTGAAGTCACCACCTCCCAGCTGTCAATCACAGGGTCATAACATTCAATACTGCTGAGCAGTGAGTTCCCATCGTATCTGCAGAAAGAACAGAGATGCAATATCATAACAGAAGATTAAGTCATTCATTTATTTTCTTGTGGTAACAAAGACCCAATAGAGAAGAGTCTACCATGCTATTTTGACATCTTACCCTGCAATGGCATAAAGGCGGCCCCTCAGGACCGTGGCTCCTACATAGCAGCGTGGCGTGGTCATATTGGCCACAGAGGTCCAATAGTCTGTGCGGATGTTGTACACCTCTACGGAAGACAGGTGGGCCGTGCCGTCAAACCCTCCGACAACATATATGTGATCATTCAGCAAAGCCACACCAGCCCCTGTAGATGAAAGCAGTCACGGTATGTAGCAGCAGTCAAATTATTGTTTGATCTCAGACTAATTTAAGATTAAAAGGCTTAAATTTACATGAACTTTGTTTTTGATCAAATAACTGCAGTTTTTGTAAGCATAAAAGACTAATTTCAAAAAATTCAATCTTACTGACCCCAAACGTTTGAACGGTAGTGTATAGAATATTATAATATGTGTTAGCATGTTAAAAATTATTCTCATGCGAGTGTACCTGAGCGTTTGTTGGCCATGGGAGTGACACTGGTCCAATGTCCCGTGTGAGGGTCATACCGCTCTACAGAATTCAGGATGTTCAGACCATCATAACCACCTGCATTCACAACACAACACAATGTTTACCATGTCTGAAAAGCTATATGTCTATCTGAACATGTCTGTGCCAAGCCTTCTGAGTTTTGCCATTATGAATGCTAGTTATGAGCAAGTGTATTTCTGGATTCTCAGCACAAGAAGACCAAAAGAAATCACCACAGACATTGACTCATATTCATTTACCTTCTACAACAAACAAAACATTACCCAAACAGTAAATGAGTCCACTGGCTACAACAAGTCCTGCTCCCTCCCTCGCAGTCTGCATATCTCCCAGCATGCTCCACTGGTCAATATTGGGATCATAACGCTCCATGCTGGTGTGACGTCTACTACCATCAAATCCACCCGCAACGTAGATCATATCTGAAAGGGAAAAAAATCTAGTTCTGAAAATACCAACATTTTGATTGACACGAAGCTGGTTTACTCAACTGACTTGCAAAAGAGAAGCGCTTCAGGCAATGTAGCCTAAGAACATTGTTTAGAGAAAATCATCCAGCTGTACATCCACTGAACCCACATAATTCAGACTCACTGAACTTGTTTGGTTGGCAGATTCAGTTTCAGTCTTATGTGAACTGTACTGTTTCATTCAATGCTCATGTGCCTGAACGTCTTCAAAAATGCAACCCACCTTGACCCAGAATCCAAAAGAACTCAACAAATGTGTGAAAACAAGCATCATGTCATCATACAGAACAGGTACCTCCGAGGGTTGTAGCTCCTGCAAGGCCTCGGCGTACATTCATTGTGGCGACAGAGTACCAGACTCCATCTTCATCTGCTGTGTAGTCCAAACACTCGACTGAACTCAACCGTGATCGGCCATCGTACCCACCGATAACATAGACACGATCATTCAGGGCAACAGTGGCAACGTAGCGCCGTTTCCTTGCAATGTTCTGGTACATAAATATATTTTGAGAGAAATAAAACCACCTCCTGCTGGTCAAATTACCTTCAAAATTCATGCAGCATTACACTTTATAACACTAACATGTAAAAAAAAATACTATAGAAAGACACTGACATGCTTTTAAATGAATGGACAACATAACTTACAGGAAGAAAGCTCCACTCTCTGGTTTTGGGATCATACTTCTCAACAACGTCAATGGGTGATTGCTGGCTGCCAAATCCTCCAATTACCAAGAGAACCTCTTTGGCACCTAAAACCCAATCCAGTGTCAAAAAACAGTTGTACGAGGCTTCACAAGTAGATCACGAACATGTTAAAACATGCAAAACTAATTCAGCGAAAGAGTGAACTGACATAATGATTTATATATACTGAGAATCAATTAGACTGAAGGATTTCAGGCCTAAATACTGAAAACACACAGAGGCATCAGACCGAGTCTTGCTTGGGTTCGAGGACTCTGCATCTCGCTGCGTAACTCTGGCCGAAGGTGAAACTTCTTTGCTTCGTCCACCAAATCTCGACATGGCAGACTGCAGTGTATCAATGGCTAAAACGTAGACGCAACACTCAATACAAATGTACAAATATCATGAAATAATGCACACAAAATAAACACATTGGTTGGGACGTTGACCCCATGAACATAAAAATTATTTGGTTCGAAATGCAGCATCCTGTACATTCATACAGTCAGCATGTATTTGATTAGCAGAATCTGACCTCTATGTCAATGACATCAGTGATGTATCGTGGGGTGAGCAGGGGCATGCGCACATACTCCAGCAGATCGGGCAGATACGGCTCTCTCTCTTTTCTTTTGTGCTTCACCCAGTTCAGAACTGCCTCGAACACAGGCTCCTCTGAGTCAACCTTCACACATAACACACAGATTTGTTCAGACACAAACCCCTGTAGCAAAAGTAACTTTATCTGTTGCTTCTAATTTTCATGGTTTGAAATCTGCGACTTCCCCAAGTAACCATAAATTTGTCCAAACGCTGTAATTACACCTTCAGAATAAATGGACGGTGGTGAGAGACAGGAATTTAACAACACAAAAGGCAGATGTTTTTGTTTGAGAAAGCCCATGTGTATAAAACAAGATAAAAAAGCAGTGTTACAGGTCTGCACTTCTGTATTTACTTTCTTCATTACGGAAAGTGGCTAGAAGTCTCAAAAACACAAAAGAAATACCATTTCAAACTTGTGGCCAAATATGTTGCTCAAACCCAGCCTGAACTGGTTCCTATGTGCAAACTTTGCCGACTAATGTCTAACTCTGACCAGTAGGTGTGTAAACTATTGAGTATATTCTATAATAATGTTTTGTATCACTTGTGCCATTTAAGTAGAGAGTGGAAAGTTTCATGATTATATGTTCCGAGCACATGAAAATGATTTTTAGAAAGTGAAAAACTCTGAATTCTAGATGATACAGAAGATAATATTATATATCTATATTCTATAGAGCCAAGTGAGCAGAAAGCATATCTGTAGTGAATGGAAATGAATGATTTTGCTAGTTATTTTAATTTTACAGGCTGCATTTCAATCATTTTAAAGGTGTGATAATGGAAAGGTTAACAGAATACAAGTGAAGTTAACGTTTTGTTTTGAAACCATGTATAAATAAGTTACAGAAATGAATCATTTTCATCATTTTGAATTCAGATGAAGAAATTTGGGCTTAAAATCTTGTAATTTTGTTATTTAGACTACTTCTGTGTTATGTTTCTGACTTGAATGTTGCAATAACGAATGCCCGACTCAGAGGTGCGAGTTTCCCAGGTGCACTTGAAGGCATAGACTCGTCAGAGAGCAGAGAAGGTCAATGCAGACAATCCCACCTGGATCTCATCACACTTGATAAGTTTTTCCACCTCACTCTGACTGAGCAGCATAAACTCTTCCTGTTGCACCACCTCAGCAAAGTGTTTCTGTGAGAACAGTTCAGCTGCCTGCATCAAGTCCAGACAGTTGTGCGTTTCTGCAAAGTCTCTGATTCCCAGACAGTTTGATGGATCCAACTGACTATTAAGAAAATCACAGCAAGCTCTCTTCACACCTGTGGAGAACAAACACACAAATAACATCAGAATGGTTTATCTGCATTAAATACAGCAGAACTACATCTAAATCCACAGCAGGCATACTAGCAAATCAAGAAAATGCATTAAGTAGATATGAAAAAGCAAATTCAATGATTTATATTGTAGATATATTATGTGACAGAAAAGCCTGCTTTGATTCAAGAACAGTCTTTTTTTCGCAGTTGGTAATTTAGTATGCTGGGAAACAAGTCTTCGCTTTAACGCTGATCTCTGACTAGAACGGATTCGCCTGAGGGATTTGGCTAGTTATATTGCTCTTGCAACTTGCATTTCCTTCTGCTCAAAGTAACCCAGAAGCCTGATACTGCCCCAGTCATTCTTGACAGAAGGGAAGGTGTTACCCTAGGTGTCAAGCTACATTTTGTTTGTGCCAAACATAAATGTTTTACTTCCGGGATGAAGTGCACAGGGTTTTTTTGTCACAACCTTTGGCAAAACATCCTCTAGTTTAAGTGCTCAAGGGATTCTGCTGATGTTTGAAAAGTTTCTCCTATTTCAGACAATGTACAATTGCTCTCCTTGTCAATTCGCTCTCAATTTGGTAGAAGTGCCTGATCTTAAAAGGATCTGGGATGTGTTTTCCATTTTGATTCCAAGGACACAGTGTTCCTTAAAAGGCTAAAAGCAATGCAAGTCTTTTTATAACCATATACAGCTTTTTCTTCCACTTCCAATCTCAAAGTTGGACAGTGGTTACATAATTATATTGTATACATAATAAGAGACACAGAATTATTAAGTGAAACACTAATCCTGAGAAGTGGGCATGACTGGCTGCACATCACTTCATATTTCAAAGGCAAGTCACTGAATGTGATTCATGTGATTTTTGTATTTAATTATTTTTAATACATTTTAATATTTTTCCAATTTTTGATTAAAAATGTTTGTTTCATTTTCTTTTTATCCCACACATCTACAGAGAGGCAGCTTTAAGCTAAATTGGATGTATTTGGAGAAGGAGATACAATTAAATTCAAAAGATTTCAGTAAGGTTTTTCTTTTAAAAAATAAATTAATTATTCAGCAAGGACTCGCTAAATTGTTTAAAAGAGTAAATATTTTTACATTGTTACAAAAAAATAATCTATTTCATTTAAATGCTGTTCTTCGACAATTCTATCAGCCAATGTGAATCTTGAAAAAAAAAATGTATCACAGTTACTAGCAAAAACCATTAAGCCGTGCAATACTTAAGCACTAGAAAACTGATTGTCATTTCCTTATAAAAGGAAACAAAATAAATAAATCATGCATTTTTTTTAAATGACAAAATGTGAAATAAGCCAGAATTAATGTATCATATATAGCACAAGTAAAAAATGGTTTCAGCATGTGCTTTATTCAGATAAATTAATCTTGAATTGTGCTGATCTTATTTACTTTTGAGTGTATATAGAAATTCATAAATGTTTGGTAATATTAGAATACCCCAACAAAGAAACAACAATGTGAGCTGAGCTGGTTTGTGTGTTTGTACCTTTAAGCTGCAAGAGACAGGCAGCAGGCAGCAGCTCCTGAACATTTTCTACGGTAACCAGCACCGTCTCTGTGTAAACAAAATCCAACAGGATCTCCATGGTGGACGCTGTGAGGCCCTGAATGTCCACAAAGGACTTCCCTTTTTCAGCAAGCTATAGAGCAACAAGAAAATGATGACACGGTAAAATAAATATTTTTCCCCCTTATCTTGGCAACAAAAAAAACTGACCCATGAGACACATGCCAGCATTCTGGAACTTTAATTTCAGATTAAGAGTACAAAATAAAAGTCACAGCAGTGATAACAAAGTGGAACAGAAGTAAGCAATGTGGACAACAAATGAATATTTCTGCCCAACACCACAGCTGT
>JADLZN010008803.1:0-41807 GCA_018155175.1 Sinocyclocheilus anophthalmus | reverse complement strand
TACTGATAAAAACTACTTAATTAATTACTGTAACGTGAGTATTTGTAATTCGTTACTTCACACCCCATGCACTGCAGCCTGGTATCATGTTATACAGGGGGAAAAAAGTATTTAGTCAGCACCAATGTGCAAGGGTCTCCCACTTTAAATATAGATGAGATAGGCCTGTAATTTTCATCATAGGTATACCTCAACTATGTGAGACAAAATGAGAAAAAAAAATCCATTGTAGGATTTTTAAAGAATTAATTGGTAAATTACTCGGTAAAATAAGTATTTGGTCACCTAAAACAAGCAAGATTTCTGGCTCTCACAGACCTGTAACCTTCTTTAAGAGGCTCCTCTGTCCTCAACTCGTTACCTGTATTAATGGCATCCGTTTGAACTCGTTATCAGTATAAAAGAAACCTGTCCACAACCTCAAACAGTCACACTCCAAACTCCACCATGGCCAAGACCAAAGAGCTGTCAAAGGACACCAGAAACAAAATTGTAGACCTGCACCAGGCTGGGAAGACTGAATCTGCAATAGGGAAGCAGCTTGGTGTGAAGAAATCAACTGTGGGAGCAAGTATTAGAAAATGGAAGACATACAAGAACACTGATAATCTCCCTCGATCTGGGGATCCACACAAGATCTCACCCCGTGGGGACAAAATTATCACAAGAACTGTGAGCAAAAATCCAAGAACCACACGGGGGGACCTAGT
This sequence comes from Sinocyclocheilus anophthalmus, assembly GCA_018155175.1. NCBI lineage: Eukaryota > Metazoa > Chordata > Actinopteri > Cypriniformes > Cyprinidae > Sinocyclocheilus > Sinocyclocheilus anophthalmus. The sequence continues at coordinate 41,097 of JADLZN010008803.1, read as the reverse complement.
GAAAGACCTGCAGAGAGCTGGGACCAAAGTAACAAGGCTACCATCAGTAACACACTGCGCCGCAAGGGACTCAAATCCTGCAGTGCCAGACATGTCCCCCTGCTTAAGCCAGTACATGTCCAGGCCCGTCTGAAGTTTGCTAAAGAGCATTTGGATGATCCAGAAGAGGATTGGGAGCATGTCATATGGTCAGATGAAACCAAAAAAAAATTTTTTGGTAAAAACTCAACTTGTCGTATTTGGAGGAGAAAGAATGCTAAGTTGCATCCAAAGAACACCATACCTACTGTAAAGCATGGGGGTGGAAACATCATGCTTTTGGGGCTGTTTTTCTGCAAAGGGACAAGGATGACTGATCCGTGTAAACGAAAGAATGAATGGGGATATGTATCGTGAGATTTTGAGTGAAAATCAAGGGCATTGAAGATGAAACGTGGCGGGTCTTTCATCATGACAATGATCCCAAACACACCGCTCAGGCAACGAAGGAGTGGTTCGTAAGAAGCATTTCAAGGTCCTGGAGTGGCTAGCCAGTCTCCAGATCTCAACCCCAAAGAAAATCTTTGGAGGGAGTTGAAAATCCGTGTTGCCCGTGACAGCCCCAAAACATTACTGCTCTAGAGTAGATCTGCATGGAGGAATGGGCCAAATACCAGCAACAGTGTGTGAAAACCTTGTGAAGACTTACAGAAACGTTTGACCTCTGTCATTGCCAAAAAAAGGGTATATAACAAAGTATTGAGAATTTTGTTATTGACCAAATACTTATATTCCACCATAATTTGCAAATAAATTCTTTTAAAAATCCTACAATGTGATTTTCTGGATTTTTGTTCTCATTTTGTCTTAATAGTTGAGGTATACCTAGGATGAAAATTACAGGCCTCTCTATCTTTTTAAGTGGGAGAACTTGCACAATTGGCGGCTGACTAAATACTTTTTGCCCCACTGTAGATAGATAGATAGACATTTACAAGCACAAAACGTACACTTTTGTACGTTTTTAATCATGCTAAATCGTACAATTTAGATGTATTTCAACGTTTAAAACATACAAATCACTACGTATTTTTAGCTAAAAAAACGTAAAAATATTTACGTATCTTTAATATCATTAAGATATTCGTATCAATGCATTTTTATCATTTTTAATCAATAAGCGATTTAGATTTTTAGACCCCTTAACCTACCCCCAAACGTAAACTTACCCATTTTATAGCGAATATGCATTTTCATTTTATCAATAAGCGATTTAGATTTTTAGATCCCTTAACCTACCCCAAACCTAAACCTAACCATTTTATAGCGATTATGCATTTTTATCATTTTATTAACACGCAATTTAGATTTTTAGACCCCTTAACCTACCCCCAAACCTAAACCTACCCATTTTATAGCGAATATAAAGGATATAAAACGCAAATGACCGAAATAAGCAGGAAAATAAAACTTTTAGTAACAACATAGCATTAACATCTCATGAAGGCACTGGGACACATCCTCAGTGATGTGCCCTGGGGTCATTGGGTGTTTCGGGTCTCGCAACATCATACACCCTCGCCCAGGCGACCCAGCCGGGGTTGATCAAGCCCCGACTTGCGTCCCAGTAGCAGCCCACGGATCAGCCCTCTTAAACCAAAGCCACCTTGTGGCCTTCTCTGCAGCTTCACTCGCGGCTTGAATGGCCCTCTTCTTGGCCACCCCTGTAATGCCCAAACGACTGAGGACTTTGCAAAGTGAACGTCCTGCAAAGCCTCTACAGCCGACTTCTATAGGCTCATAGAAGGTTCTCCAGCCTCTCTCCCTGCACTTCTCCACCAGTTCCTGGTACTTAGAGCGTTTCCTTTCATTTGCTTCCTCAATACACTCTTCCCCCCCCCCCCATTCTTTTTCCACCCCCACAAGGGAACCGTAAGTTCCAGCATGATTAGCTGTTTTGAAACCTTGGCGGTAACTATCATGTCTGGGCGGAGACTTGTTGTTACAATGTGCTGAGGGAACCTCAGCTGTTTTCCCAGGTCGACCTGCAGCTGCCAATCCGAGGCTTTATGAAGGAGGCCTGTTGTTAATTGTGGGCACACCCGATGTTTCTTTCCAGCTTTAATAAAGTGGATTGCCTTCTTCGGAGCATGATGGTACTTGCTGGTGCTAATGGCTGAGGCTAAGCTCTCAGCAATTGCCTTAAGCACCTGGTCATGGTGCCACCGATAGCGCCCATCAGCCAGAGCCTTTGGGCAACTGCTGAGGAGATGTTCTAGAGAGCCTCTTCCAGAGCAAAGAAGGCAGAAGGGTGTCTCACTCTTCCCCCAGACATGGAGGTCCGCTGGGCTTGGCAGGGCATCATAGACAGCTTGTACCAGGAAACGGACCCGATGGAAATCTGCCTGCAAGATGTTTGCCCAGGTGATCCTACGCTGCAGTGTACTCTCCCACCTAGTCCACGCTCCCTGCTGCCGGAGTCCCCCTGCCCTGCTCACTCGCTCTTCCTCCACGCCTGCTCGAACCTCTTCCTGCAGTAGGTGGTGTCTTTCCTTACCGCGGGCCTGGCTAACCAAGGTCTTTGGAAAGTAGCCCAAGCCCGCTCTGACTGTCGCCACGGTGCCCACCAGATCCTTTTGTCTCAGGCGTGACTCTGCCACCTCCACTGCTTTCCCAGCCTTCCATTTCCTTCCTGTCCTCACCTCGATGCCGGCTGCTGACACCTTACAGTCCCTGGAGTCCCTATACTGTAGGGCTTCTCTGGTGCGTACCACCTTAAATTCTTCTGTAAGACCACTGAAGGGCAACTGCAAGATGTTACTTGTCCCATACAGTGCAGCACTGGTAAGACTGCGTGGAAGACCCAGCCACTTCCAAAGAAAGCCACTGATCTTCCTTTCTAGGGACCTCAACTGTTGTCATTGGGACTTCATAGATCAGCAGGGGCCACAAGACTCGGGGCAGTATGGAATGCTGGTAGATCCAGGCTTTAAATCTACCAGGCAGACCGGACTTGTCAACCTTAGTGAGCCAAGCTCCAAGTTCTTTGTTGGACTTCTGAATGGCGGCAGAGTCTATAGCATAAAAACAAAACAATATAGCATAAAAATATATTTATAGTCGCTAATTCCACTCCTACCTATAAACCTAAACATTTCTGTACAGTATAAAAAAAACATGACAGACAGAAAAATGCAATTAACGTTATAATAATTTATTTATTGCAAAAATGTCAAAAGCAGTACTAAAAGTAATCCAAATGATGATGCGTTGCACCCGCAGTCCTCTCTGGCGGAATACAGTAGGATTGTGTGATCCAGAGCAGAATTTAAGTTGTTAATCGCAGAAAATATTATCCAGATAATTTCTCCGATGCACTCCGTGAACTCGTGAAGAAACGCACGGCGCATCATTCAAACACACCTCACCATAAACACGGCATGTCGCAATCTGTGACGAATGCAGGCGAGAGCCAATGAGCGTTCGATTATCCTGCCGTAAAAACCTGTCGTTTGAAGCGGCAACATTTGAATTTGTAAAGAGCGCGTCAGTCAGACTCAGCGCGGGCTTTGCTGCTCACGGTACCTGCACTCGCTGCTCGGGATGGAGAAGCAAACAGATCGCCAAAAAAAGGCTTGGATTTGAGTCTGTTCCTCGCAGTCGTATGGATTCGGAAGATTTGGATTACAGCGCACTAATACAATTGTTTCATTTCATAATTATGTTGCGTTTTTGGTGTATTTTATAGTTCTATTGTCAGTCACAGCATGTCGGAAAAAACGCAGTTTGTGGCCCATGACAATCAAAGTAAACATTACATGACAAGTAAAGGTTAAACGATTGCAGAAATGTTATTTATTTTAAGGTTTAAAGTGAAGTCGTGTTTAACATTACGGAAACGAGCTGGCAGCAGAAATCACAACAAAACGAAATGCTATAATTTCATAAGTAAACAATTTAATAATGCAATTGAAAACAAGTTAATTCATATGACAACTAAAAACTAATAAAATTAATGCCGCGATTTCAATATTCATAAGGATTCATTTTTAGGTGTCGTCAATACGTCAGTTTTGTACGTTTAAATGCTGAAAATACGTAAGTATTTGTACGTTTTAGTGCCTGTAAAAACGTAAGTAAATGTACGTTTTATAGAACCACATTTTACGTAAAATACATACGAGTTATCATGAGATCACGTTGCAACGTACCTGACTGCCTGTCTGAGTGTGTAAACAGCCAAAGGCAGCAAAACATTTGAAAGGAAAGCGGGTGCCTCATAATTCTCTTTGCAGGAAAAACACTTATTACATATATAAAGAGTTTTGTGAGCATTTGTCAACTCCATCAGCTTACAAGTCAACACCTGCATGGAGTTAACAAAATGGAATATTTTTCCACATTAACCACATGTTGTACAGTGCAGCAATTTAGTTTTATTTCTTCAGTTGTAGCAGCATTAATAAACATAACAAAAATGCCAAGATTGATCCCACAACTATTTACAGAAACTATTACACTGAGATGATGGAGTAGACGTGTTAAAGCTGTGACTGAAGAGACCTCAATATTGTTTGTATAAAATCTAAAAAAGTAAATAAAACTTCCAGGACTGTGTGTACGTAAGATCCACAATGAGCAGGAAATAGGAAAGGGTTTCTCAGAGTTAAAGTTGCTGCTGACATTACCTGATTACCTGAGTTGACATTAAGTGAGGACACAATTTTGATAGATATTTTTTATGGGAAATATAATTCAAGATTTACTTTTTGTATTGTTTGATATATTACAGATCTCTGCCTTTTAATATAAATGTATAGTTTTACATTGTGACCTCATGCTGAGGACAGGTTAAATTACATGTGTTTTCAAGTGTAGATCATGTATTTAAAATAATACTAAAGAAATTATTAAACAATAAAAGCAATGTATAAAGATTTCCTTTAAATGTAACTTTTAAGTACTTTTAGTTTGATGAATTTCTTAATTTTTAACATAAAGAGGGCTTTTGGGTGTCTATTGTGCGCAATCTAAACAATTAAGATATGTTTTACATTGATCATTTTGACTCATTCCTTTTTCTTTTTTTTTTGTGAAAACCTGTATCTGAATTGTAAATCATGTCATTTTATGGATAAATGTTACTATAGACATTGCTCTACTCCACTCATATGGTATTAATTGTATTTGTGCAGCTATTAACAAAAAAGGTCTTTAAATACCTTACATTTTTAAATTTAAAAAATCCTGCAGATATATGGAAACAAAGAAAACGAAAAGACAGTTCAACTAAAAGTTTAAGTCAGGTTGAGAATTGCTGGTAGGCCTATATAATCTGGCAAAGAGAATCATGTACTGTGCCAACTGTAGGACGCATGGCGGTGAAAAGGTAAAAGACGAAGTGAATTTGATTTTTCTTCTTTACAGTATTTACTGCTGTTAATAAATATTTAAACCAATATTTTTTTGTTTGCTCATTTATCTTTTCAATTCATCTTATACACCCCTGCACCACATTTATTATAACTATGTGATAAGAAGCTAATCTTCTTATGCCTTAATAGACTGCATGTTTTCATAAAAAAGGAGCTTTACACACAGCTTCATCAGAGCTAAATAGTCTATTTGATAATGACCTTTAGTGTTATATATTTCAGTGGTCATTTGCCTTTAAAAGGGTTGTAAATCTCACTTAAGTAAACTTTAGCATGCCATAGTCAACTTTAATCATGTTAAATGTAATTTCTCAGGAACAAAATTGTGGCCCATGAAATGTTGAATGGCTAGTAACTTGGGAAAACCACTAGAAAAAAGCTATGTCAACCCCTATATTGACATTATATATACAGTCATAGCCAAAGGTTTTGGCAGTGACATAAATTTTGTGTTTTGCAAAGTTTGCTGCTTCAGTATTTGTAGATTATTTTTCCTCATGTTTCTATGGTATACTGAAACACAATGATAAGCATATCATAAGTTTTAAAGGCTTTTATTGGCTAAATGTTTTTACCAATAAAACACTGTATTTACAGTGTTGACCCTTGTTCTTCATAACCTCTGCAATTCGCTCTGGCATGCTGGATATTAGCTTCTGTGCCAAATCCTGACTGATGGCGATCCATTCTTGCCTTATTAGTTCTCGGAGTTGATCACAATTTGTGGGCTTCTGCTTGTCCACTCGCCTTTTGAGGACTGACCACAGGTTCTCTATGGGGTTGAGATCCGGGGAGTTGCCTGGCCACGGATCCAAAATTTCAATGTAATGATCTTCGAGCCACTTCTTTATCACTCTTGCTTTGTGACATGGTGCTCCATCATGCTGGAAAATGCATGGATCATCACCAAATTGCTCATGGATCGTTGGAAGAAGTCACTGCAGGACGTTTTGATACCATTCTTTATTCATGGCAGTGTTTTTGGGCAGAATTATGAGAGAGCCCACTCCCTTTGTTGAAAAGCAACCCCACACATGGATGGTCTCAGGATGCTTCACTGTTGGCACAAAACAGGACTCATGGTAGTGTTCACCTTTTCTTCTCCGAACAATCGATTTTCCAGATGTCCCAAACAGTTGGAAGGGAGCTACATCAGAGAAAATAACTTTGCACCAGTCTTCTGCTGTCCAATCCTTGTACTTCCTGCCGAATTTCAGTCACTGGTGGTGACACGATTCCATAGCTGACTCTACTTGCTTGCTGGACACTCTGGGACGTCCTGAAGACTTCTTCACTGCAGTCGAACCTCTCTCCTTGAAGTTCTTGATGATCCGGTAAATGGTTCTTTCAGGCACAATATTCTTTGTGGTAATTTCCTTGCATGTGAGGCCATTTTTGATGCAAAGCGATGATGGCTGCACATGTTTCTTTGGAGGTAACCATTGCTATCAAGAACACCATGATGGGAAGCGCTTCTTCCCTCCTTTTATAGCAATCAGTCTGCTCTTACAGTCTAATTAGTATATTAACCTGACTAGTACACATTCACACTTTCACGTGTGCTGCTGATATGATTAGTCAATTAATATTAGCTGGTAATTTTGTGTCAGGACCAAAAAAAAAAACAGTGAAATTTTTTTTTTGTGTGTGTGAAAAGTTCATTTTTTGCCCAATTAAGCTTTTAGTAATTATTTTAAATACATCTGATCACTCTACACAATAATCTAGAAACAATGTGAATGAACACCCAACAGCAGCAAACTTTGCATAACACAAAATTTATGTCACTTCCAAAACTTTTGGCCATGACGGTATCTCGCTCCACAGGCTATCGAGCTATCCCTTTAAGATCATTATAAACTCCAAACCACAGTGAGGCAGTGTTGCAAAGATTGTGTAAAAAAATTCTCTCGTTCTGGGTTTACGGTGGAAACACAGAGGCAGGTAATGAAGAATAAACTAAGGGGCTGTGTTCGAAATCGCCCCCATACCCTTAAATAGGGCACTATTTGAGGGAACAGCCATTTTTAGTGGTGTCCGAAACCATAGTGGACGTTCTCGAGTGCACTCATTCAATCCCACAATGCACTGCAAAAACGAGTGTACAACTGGTGCACGCTCAATGGCTAGATAATACCCATAATGCACTGTGAGAGTCACGCACCAAATGAATTCCCGCATCTCGTCCAGAAGATGGCGCTCGCAGCTGAATAATCAATTCGTTCATTTTTACAAAGCGCTCATCCATGGCGTACAGCATAATGTACAACACGGGTATAAATTCATTGTAAATTATTAAATTGTTTGATTAAGGTTTATACATAATTTACGTGACAGAGTTCAAGATAAATCATTTAATCTTACTACTGGAGCTGCTAGTTTGCTAGTTTCAAATGATTAATAAACAGTAAGCACAAACTATGCAAAAGCGGGATTCCTTCCGGTGCACTCAGTGTCCGAATTCACTACTCGTTTTCATTCACTCCTTCTAGTGAACTGAGCTAGTGACCTAATGTAGGAAATAGCGAATGAGGGTATAGGGGGCGATTTCGGACACAGCCAGGGAGATTGGGGTGCAGGAGATCACATTAAAAGGGTGACTAAGCACAGTAAAAAGGGCACAGGGTAGAATATTGATTACTTTTTTAAGGGAAGCAGGGGTTTTAAGCAGGATTTGATGTATGATGTGTGGTGTGTGTCTGTGGATATTAATGTGAGGGGTGAGTGATGTGTAAGTTTCAGTGGGAAAAGGGAATAGAAAACCTATTATCTGATCCACACTCCGGAGCAGAAGGGGGCGGTAATGCACCAATAAGCTGGATGCCACCCTCCGTTAAACTGGAAAGAAGAAGAAGGGTTTACGGTGGGACGAGTCTCGCGATAGAAGAAATCACGGAGAAACATGGCAGCGCTGTATGAAGGATACACGTTGTGTGGAGTTGGAACAGTGCAAAATTCCTCTAATATAGGGATTCTGGGAGTTGAACAGGGCAGAGATATCGACCATGTCCTCGTCACTGACTCTTCGAGATTTATTACCGTTTATAAGGTAAAAGGAGTTAGATATAAATACTGTCTAATGAGAACCTGTCGCACGCGGTTTGGTGTAACGTTAAACCAAAGTGCTAAAATCACACAGTCACACTCCAGGAATTTCTCCAGCAGCATCATATGCTATTAATACATTTTGTATTTACTGTTTATTTATTTGTATTACTGTTTAACTGTTTTCTGATGACTAGGTGTCTGATCAGAGGCCTACGGGCAGTTGGTCAGTGAAACGGGGACAGATGATCTCTTGCCCCGCTGTGTTTAACACGCAGTCCCAGGAATATGTGGTCGTTACAGATGACAAGGTAAGAAGACAGACATGATGTTCCCCATAAGACTGATTCAATTTCACATGTTAACAACTTGATCTAGGAATGCTTTTTGTGTTGTAGGTCGTCAGAGTTTGGAATAAAGATGATGTCAACTTGGAAAAGGCTTTTAAAGCAACAGTAAGTAAAGTTACATTTCATAAGGTTTGAATTTGATGCATGGTTGCTGCAGTTGAACTGGTTACTTGTCAATCAGCAGAAGCTTGTTGTCTAAACCTACAATGTGGTTTTGAGTCTCAATTATTTTACAATTATTTCAGGGCTCCAGACTCCTACTTCCAACTGGTCGCTCTTTTGCGACTAACTTTCTCAGTTGGTTGCATGAGCACATGATTTGGTCACTCTTTTTTTTCTCTCTTTTTTTTTTTTTTGCTACAACATGGGATAATCAGTGCTTGCTGATGAACTTTTATCATAGTTTATAGTTGTATGTAAAAGAAAGTGGTTAACATTCAACCTGTTCTTTTTCATCAGTAGTATTATTTGTGATTTGAATTTTGTGAACGGGTGTTTCTCTTTTGCTAAGTTCTACCGAGCGTACACACTGTTGGTGTGGGTACTCTTACGTAGTTAGAGAAGATTAGCCAACGCGTGTGCCGGAAGTGTTTGTAAACGAGGGCAGAGTCAAGAAAAGCCGGAATAAGTATTGTTTAGGGTACTTACCTGAAAAGTCTGTAGCATATAGTGCTGGAAAATTAAGAATTCAAATATGACCCGCGCCCGCGAGATAGCCGTTTTTTATTCGAATAATCACAGGCGGCGTTGATAATGCATTTTAAAACAAGGAAATTGCGATGATTTCGATATACATACCAGCTGTCTTCCGACGAATACAAACGTGATTTATTGGTGCGTGGGAGGTGTGAAACCTTCGTAACAATGGAACAAGATCCATACAAACATTCTGAGCACTGCACGGTTGTCAAAATCAAAAAGCATCAGAAGATGTGTTATATGAGTATATATGAGAGGCTGAACGGACGTCTTCCAGACTCGTTTAGATGCATTTTTATCTGATTAAAGTACGTTCAGGTTTACAAGCCATTACTGGGAGAAACCGTTAGGTTCCACCGTCTCACAGCGCTCCGGATGCCCAGTCCAATTCAGTTGGCATGTTCAATAAGAAACCATTTCCAAGTAGCCACATGCTTTTGTTGTGTGCTTAATTTTTTGGTTTCGGAAGCAACTCGGAGCAGGTTTTACCGTATCCCAGCTGAACTGCCCTTTGACCGCACCCTCTTCCAATCCGCGCCAGGGATGGCTAAACGAAATGACGCCTTAGAACGTGGAACAGAGCAATCACATAGTCAATCCAACCAGCTTTGGGGCGTTCAATTAACGCCGTCCTCCTGGGCCCATGGCTAAAACTATGGGACGGCCTGAGACAGTTGAAGGGCTAACCCGTAAATTTGTGCAGTGTAGTGAAAGAAGATAATGCGACTTCTGAAAAATCTTAGCAATTCGACAGTAGTATTAGTAGTTTTAAATTTAATTAGGGGCACTGCTGCGATATGCGACTGTCGCAACCAGGTTTGCAGCCAACTTACTGTCAAGCGAAGTACGAGGTGCTGTCAGGGTGATCGGCGATGCCGATCTTCTGGTGCTTCAAGTTTATAGTAGACGTTTCATCACCAGAAGTTAACTTCCAGTCTGTGGTCCTTTGTTTATCAATTGGATATGGTGTTCATACAAGACAAATGCAGTTAAAGTTAAGGTGATGAGTAGAGTGATGTTGGGCTCAGGTGGTTGTGCTCGGGGATGTGTTTCCCATACATTTTGGATGTGGCGCTGCCACAATATCTCAAAAACGGAAAGATCTTCAAAGGCCTTCGGTTGAATTCATAAACAAGCTGAACTGCCCTTTAAAATCCCAAACGATGCGTTAAAACCCCCGTGCGACCGTGAGATGCTATCACGGTACATTTTCTGAAGGAAGACTGTCTTTTCAGAAAATTTATAGAATGTCCATTTCATTAATCCTGCATTTATAGACTGCATAAGCAGCGTTTTTCCGATCCGACACGTGCCGCGTTGCGTGTTGTGTACAGACATACCCGGGGAACATCTATTTCTCCCGAACGTTTAAAGAACCTCCGGCGGGCAGATGAAAGTGGAATTGCATGATTCGTAAGTCCGTACTGAGTTGGGGGGTGCATGCGGTAGACTGGGGGGGGGGGGGGGGAGGGGGGTGTGGGGGGGGGAGCTCAGGGTGGGGGATCGAGCAAACCCTTATTTTAGCTTTTCATATATCCGGAGTGACTGCGGATAAGCCGCGGGTGGGTAACTCAATAACAAGCATTCGATTATTTGCGGGTGTGGCTCCAAAAAGAAATCACAAAGTCTGCAAGATTAAACTACATTTTTGAAAGTAATGTTTTCAATGAGGCAGGCATTGGTCATTTTGTGTGTGTCTGTTCGTGCGCATTGAATGGGCAAGGTTGCGAGTGACAACGACACGGGTGACATAAGCACCCAGATAAAGTTGAAAGGTAGTAAAGCCGGGTGTTAATCGCTATGATTAGGCTTTTAAAAAATCAAGAGCACAAACCCCCAGCCCAGATTTTGTTTTATAAATGTTTATTTAAAAGCAGCCCACGATCAGCGTGTTATTTTACTGTTATCCCTTACGGCTCTGACAAGGTTTTGTTCCTTCCTCCACACTGACACACCTCACAAAAGACTATTTTTAGCCAAGCAGCACGGAAAGCCGTGTCAGAAACGTGCCGCGACTGGCTGATAAACACAAGCACTCACTAGAGCGGCCGCGATCAGCTCCAGTTCCCATGGATCTGTAATGCGCCGCAGATGTGTGCAGTGAGGCGCAGATCAGCTCTAACGTCACTGAATCTGCTGTTAAAAATGAACCATCCATTCATCATATCATCATGCAAAATATACACGACAAATACCGAATTTTTCATTGTTTCTCGAATTGTCATAGCATTTCCACACCGGCGATGGCATGACTGCGGCGCCAAATCATTTATGTCCCCACGCATCATGTACGTCGTCACGCATTGACTAATTAGACGCACTGACTAATCTTTAAATAAACCAGTGCCTTTTTGTCTCAAGATAAACACCAGTAATGTTTTTTCTAAGGCACATTTATAAAAAAATTACTTGAATGTCCTAATTAAACTATGGCCTAATCCTGGCTTGGTCTAAACCTTGCCTGTGAAACTGGGCTTATGCTTGACTCAACCCATTTCTAAAAAATGGTTTAAAGGCTGAAATGCCATTTTATACGATTTTATTTGTTTTTGCAAACACCTGTATCTAAAGCTGGTAAATCGTGGCATTTATGGCTTAATGTTATATACAGTCATGGCCAAAAGTTTTGGCAGAGACATAAATTGTGTTTTGCAAAGTTTGGTGCTTAAGCTGTTGTGGTGTTCATTCACGTTGTTTCTAGATTGTGTAGAGTGATCAGATAATAAATAATTACTAAAAGCTTAATTGGCTAAAACATGAACTTTGTTGCCACAAAAAACAACACCACACAGTGTTTTTTTTAATTTTTTTATCCTGATACAAAATGACCAGCTAACATTAATTGAGTAATCATATCAGCAGCACATGTGAAAGTGTGAATGAGTACTAATCCGGGTTAAAGATGCACTATATCATACCTAAGATTAGAGTGTGAAGCCGCTCTGATTGCTATAACACGGAGGCGTCATAAAGAGTGATTCCAGCACGGACACGATGGTCGGAGTGTTATTGTTCGCAATGTGTTACCCCCAACCAGATAAAGAAACAACGTGCACTGCCCAGTCAGTCACTGCTTTGCGGTCATCAGAGGAACTTCTTGAAGGAGAGAGGTTCGACTGCAGTGAAGAAGTCTTCAGGACTTCCCAAAGTGTCTAGCAAGCACCAGGACCGTCTCCTCCTGAGGGATCAGCTATGGAATCGTGTCACCACCAGTGCAGAGCTTGCTCAGGAATGGCAGCAGGTTGGTGTTAGAGCATCTGCACGCACAGTGAGGCCCACGAGGAGTGGTTACTGCGATCATCGGCATGCGTGTGTCCACGCGCGGGGCAGCAGAAGCCACGAATGCCACCTTTATTAACCTCGCATTGTCAACAAACGTCAAGGGACAAGACTGAAATTCTGCAGGAAAGTACAAGGTTCGAGACCGCCAGCAGAAGACTAGTGCAAGTTATTTTCTCTGATGAAAGCTGCCTCCAACTTTTTGGACATCCTGAAAATACGATTGCTCGGAGAGACAGTGAACACTACCATGAGTCCGTCGTGAGCGACTGCCAAGAGACGACGAGAAGCCATCCTGAGGGACCATCCATGTGTGGTTATGCTTTCAGACAAAATGGGAGTGGGCTCCTTCAGATAACTCTGCCCCCAAAACATGGGCCCATGTGCATAAGAATGGTATCCCCACAAAGTCGCTAATGTCCCTAGGTGAAGTTTCTTCCAACGATTATGAGCACAGTTTGCGGTGGATGAGTTTCGGGATTTTCCAGCCACTGAGCGAAGAACCATGGCACAAACGCAGACTATTGTGATAAAGAAGTGGCTCGAAGCGTCATTATCATTGAGCCACTTTGGGATCCCTGGCCAGGCAACTCCCCCGGTTTCTCAAGCCCATAAACAGCAACTTGGTAAGTACCTCACAAAAGGCAGGGGACAAGCAGAAGCCCACAGAAAGTGGATGATAGGCAACTCTGAGAACTAATAAGGGCAAGAATTTGGATCGACATCAGTCAGGTTTGGGCACAAAGATAATAGTCGCAGCCACTAGCCAGAGCGCAGTGCAGAGGAATATATAAGAAAAAGGGTCGTACCAACGAGACTGTAGATATTGACTCATATTTTTTTGCCAATAAACGCCTTTAAAACTTATATGCTTATAATTGTTTTTCAGTATACCATAGAAACATGTGGAAAAATCTACAAATACTGAAGCAGCAAACTTGCAAAACACAAAATTGATAAAAATTTAAAACACTTATCGTGTTCAGTTTACGGTGCAGCTCGTAAAAAGGGTCTAAATGCTTTAAATTAAATTTTATAAAAAGTGGCGGCAGAAGTCAACCTGTTAGCAATGGGGATAATAAAATTCTCTTTAAGAGTTGGGTGGTGTGCCCGGACAGCTATGCAGTCCTTTATAAGGGAAAAATCCCAATTCTTACACACCGTGTCTGAGACAGCCGGGATGCGAGGCACGTGCTGGCTGGATAAAATGCGATATAGAAACACTGCTCTTAATCGAAGATTATCGATCTAATAGACAGTCTTTGAAAACTGTTTATCAGACTCCCGTGATGATGTCTACACCTGGATGCGAGCAGCGCAAGTGAAAATCAACCGACAGTCCACTGCTGCCATGTTCTATTATGATGTGCGTACACATTAGATAGATTTGCAGCTGCATTTGACAACGGCTCGCTTGTGTCGCGTCCAGTGTGAGACAGGACTTTAGCTTGATGGTGGCACACGGCAGTGACGCGTGCGCCTGGTGTAAGAAACGTGTAACGGTGGCACTGTACAGTCTAGTACAGTAAGAAGCGCTAACTAAGGCATGTTTGCAGATCTCAGTACCACTGCATAACCAATCTTGTCATAAATGTGTTGCAAGGACGAAGCTACATAGTATAAACGGAGTAGTGCGATCAGCGAATCTCGAAGAGAATATAAAAGCGCGTAGCGGGCATTCCTACAAGCACAATGTACTGTTTTGATACTGTGCCAACGGTATCCAACCCTGGATAGCCGCGGGCTCCACATGATGACCGAAATATATAGTAGCTATTGAGGCCCGCGTTGAGCGTCTGGACGATGAAACCCCGTCTATCGCTCTATTTTCGACCGGGTACACAAGTTCTTCGAGTTGAGACGATGCGTATGAGGTATAATTGGTCACTATAGGCACGATATAGCAAGTACTATGAATGAGCACTACCAGCACCACATAAAAACCCGAACACAGCCTGAAATGAGTGCTTGCCTCTGTGAGAGGAGTGTGATAATGAGGTGCCGAAAAGGCAATATTAGTCTAACATAAAAGCCCGTCCGGGCAACGGGTGCATCGCCGTGCAGCGGGTGGCTGCAGACTCAAGGAGCATTCATCAGTGGCCGCCGAGATCGTGTTGAGTGGAGCTGTAAGTGACGTTATCTGCATTTAATGTGAGTGTTAGTCCTAGCCACACATGAAGATGCCCAGACGCATGCTCACTGCCTTATTCATTCAAAATATTAGAGAATATAGAAGCTCAATGTGGAGAAGATATTGGTTAGGTTAAAACTGAAACCAAGCCATTAACACAGAACGCATATTCAGCACATTTTTTAGACTGACAAATACGACTGCTGCACTCACGTCTCACACAAGAGATGTATAGAAAGCCACGCAAAGAGGGTGAAGATAAAACAGTTTAAACTGTTAGAAAACGCGTCACGAATTTGTGGAGGTTTATTCCTTTTTCACTGCGTCTCATGTGTTTTTAAATGCAATCTGAGTGAATGGCGCTTCGGCTATTTGGATTACGCAATGCATAAATACATGATGCTGTTATGTTCATAACAGCTGTGTATGACCAATTGATGAAATTATCGACGGATTGATCTATGATGTAGATCGGCCGTTATGCATATGTTTTTATAGAGTTAGGCTTCCTGTGTGTGAACAGCAATTGATGCGGACTGCATATCTTTTTGCTCATTGCGCACCTCCGGTGGTCTACGGGCGCACAATGGGACCTATACAATAAGAGACTCCCTATTTAATCTGCATTTAAAACATTAGAAATTAGATAATTGTTAAATTTTTTGTGTGTTTGACAGTAAAAAAAAATAAAATTTGTTGTTTATCTCACTAGAATTGTTAATATAAACTTAGTGGTAATTAATTATAAACTTTTTGTTTTTTCTATTGTTTTGTTTGAAAGAGAAGGTTACTATTAAAAAAAAGTCGCACAGAATTATCGTACACCAAACGCTGGCAGCGTCTAGCGCCAGCCCTAGTTTAAACCCTACTTACACTCCGAAAGAGGTTTATAGATATTGGACCAGATTCATTCTAGTTGACGTGGAAACGTGTGACTTTTATTCTGACTGTTACTAGTCCGATTACAGTTTTGCATGTATTCAAACTGCACGAGCTCGCGGTGCCAGGGTCAAAGTGCGGAGGAAACAATCTGCCACTGAGACACCCCCCCCCAACCTCCAGGCCTCTACTTGTCAGTTGCTCAGTACCATTTTAATGAATTTGTACAAGGCGGTTGACAGCAGAAGTATACGTGCAACAACGTTTTACCAAATCGTAAGGAATAATACATTTAGGAAATCTGATGGTCAACAAAAAGAAGCACTGAGGTCTTCCTGCGGGTTTTTGCCAAAATAAAAGCTGAGAAAAAGCAAGAACTCAGTCAACATTAATAAATGTTATTATTGTAATTTCTAAATCAGATTTCTTACAGATTACTAAGGTCAGTGTAAACACAGCTAATATATTTGGCCATCTTATAGAGGAAAAATATGAAAGGTCAGGTATTATTTAGCTACTCACTCAGGTGGTGTTCAAGTGGTATGATCATTTTTAGGGATGCACCGAAATAAATGTTCTTTGCCGAAGCCAAACAAAATGAAACACTGGGCCGAAGGCCGAATACCAAACACGGTTTTTCGAATTTTTTTCACCATTGCATAAATTAAATAGCCAAAATGTGCTTTCAAAATGTTTACTTAACACTGAACATTTTTTAACATTCTAGCAGACATTATATCAATATAATACAATTTAACTGATAAGTTAGTAAGATTAGTTAAAACAAGTTTTTGGCCATTTTTGAGACCCCCTTCTTGAATCAGGCATGTATTTTTTACTGTACAAATAAATGCAGCCTTGCTGAGCAGAATAGACTTCTTTTAAAGCATTAGAAAATATTACAGATCTGAACACTGTGTGAATGCTATAATAAATGTATTAATAGAACTGTTGTTATTATTATTATTATCATTATTGTCTTTTTAATTTAATTTTACAGAACAACAGTAGAAATTACAATAATAACATTTATTAATGTTGACTGAGTTCTTGCTTTTTCTCAGCTTTTATTTTGGCAAAAACCCGCAGGAAGACCTCAGTGCTTCTTTTTGTTGACAGCAGATTTCTAAATTATTTTCATTACGAATTTGGTAAAACGTTTGTTGCACGTATCGCCTTGTCACATGCCTTGTAAAAATTCATTAAAATGTTACTGAGCAACTGACAAGTAACACGATTTCAGTGCAGATTTACTCCATTTGGACTTTGAACCCTGGCACCGCGAGCTCGTGCAGTTTGAATACATGCAATTCACGCGTGTATTAGAAAACACAATGTTCGCGAGTTATTAATTGTTTTAAGGGCCTTCGGATTAAAGTCATCATACAGTAACCAGCAACAACCACCCTTTCCACTTCTCATCGAGACATGCGATGCAATGACTAAACAGCTCTCGCGGGGTGTCGGTGTTTGTAATGATTTTTGCGTCTGTCTCTGACACTTTTAAATGCTTCCACATGCCACATATTTGCGCTCTCTGTTTGATCCCGTCACATGATTGTTCTGGTTACAAATTTATTGGTCTTTACGTTTTTTTTGCTATTTTCGGCCGAATAATTTACGTTGCCGAACATTCGGTGCATTCCTAATAATTTTCTTTTTGTAACACAAAATGAGAAATTTAAGAAAATGTCCTGCTTGTGCTTATTTAATGACACTGAATGTGACCAGTGACCACCTTCAAGCTTAAAGTATTATAAAATACTCCCAAGCGACCCATTCTGTATATTCCATGTGTTCTGAAGGCACCATAAGGTTAGGTAATAAGCAACCCAGAATTTGGTTTGAAAACAACACTAGGGCTGCGTTTACACTGGCATAAAAATCTGATTTTTGATGTCGGATTCAAGTCGTGTCTTAAGTGTATTATAAATAGGCAGTCCAAAAAATTATATGGTTAAAAGATTGGATCTGTTAATCAAGCCTTGCAGTGTGTAAACAGCCTGGGGGGGAGTAAATAGTCTGTTACTTTATATTGCGCTTTATACAATACAAACTCTTATAAAGCAGCTTTACAGTAATAAACGGGAAAATTAAAAAATCGGCATTAAAAACTTCAAATATGAGACGCATTCAAATTCTAGCAGGTCTAAAAAGACGATTGTTATTAATCAGCTCAAGTCAGTTTTGGTTAAGATTAATAACTGTAAAGTTCATCAATTATGAAACAAATTCAATTCAGCTATAAAGCATCTCTACAGAAGACAAAAGTGTCATTCGCTCCAGTGTTCATTTGACAGCAGATTTTGATTTAGTTTTAGTAATAGTCTTTGAACTAAAATGCCATTTAGTTTTAGTAATATTTTAGTCATCTGAATTGTTTTTGGTTTTTTAGTCTAGTTTTAGTCGACTAAATGTATGATTTTAGTCGACTAAATCTACAGTAGATTTAGTTAACTAAAATCTAATGGGTTTAGTTACAGTGTAATGCATTTATTAAGCATTTCTCTAAAATTTCCAAACTCATTATGGAGAAAACATCTGGTAATATGAATGATTTGAACATACAATCAATGTAGACACATATTTAAGTGCTTTGACACGAAACATGTCTTTGCCTCAAAATTAAATAAAACCTCTTTTCATAAAGAAACAAGAACATGGTCCTCTTTTGAAATACCAAATGAAATACCAATGGTTATATAATATGAATTCTTTATAACAATTCCATCAAGCATCCATCTTCATTCTTCAAGAACAGATAAATTAAAAATTGGATTAATCCTTATTAGGGCTACTAAAGTGATTCATTCAAGAGCAGTGATTTTTTTTTTCTTCTTCTTTTGTTGATTCATTAAGAATAAGGACACAGACAACAGCAGCTAAATTAGTCTGTTGTCCCTTTAAAACTGAATGCACATGGATTCAATATACTGGTGCACACATCCGATATTCTCCCAACAGTTTACATTCACTTAAGACGTAACCGAGTGTGTTGTCATCATTGTCCAAAACTGATAATTTGAGAATTTTGTGTTTTCTCTCCGTTAAGAGAGAACTGGATTCAGTAATCGTGCGCTGTTTGAGAGGTGCTTTTGTGCAGGATTCGGCTGTGTGAACCGAATTAAGTGCTCTTTCACGTCACAATTATCAAATTTATCCATGTCTGCACTTTCTTACTCCCAGGCGCTGGCATTTTTTATGTTTTATGAGACGTGCAGCAAGTGTATGTAAGCTTATGATCAGAGAGTTAGCTACATTTCAAATGTGTGGCATCTGACCTCCGAACCATGCAGCAGATTCGTTCTGAATGAATCTCTTCCCAAATTGTTCCTCCCTAACATTTTCGTCTAGTTTTAATTCATTGACAAATGTCAATAGATTTTTGTGATTGTTTTTGTCATTCAGAAAGAGTTATTTTATCATCTTGCTTTCATCTGTGAAAAAATGTTGTTGACAAATCATGACGTTATTAGTCAACGAAATTAACAGTTCAGCTCTAATCAGTTCAGTGTTTCAGTCGATGTTGCAGAATTGGTCAGTTATGAATCTAATTCAGATGGCTCTACAGTTTTTTGTTTTTGTCAAACTTTGTGGTTACTCATTCTTAGAAAATTCACAGAAAATGGCAATTTTTGAGTAATCATAGATCCATACGTGGGTCTTTTTTTTTTTTGAGACCTCATAATTATTCAACGTGTTTTATTTCATCAAATTTCAATCTTTTTTTTTTTTAAATTAGCCAAATTTAGTGACTTCTGGTTGAGTTGTGTTATTTGACTACTGAGGTGTGCCTTAGACCCTGTTATTTGATTTCTCTAGGAAAAAGCTGTTTTGGTCAGGCAAATGATTGACATTTACACTGCAAAATCAATGTGGCTACTTGCATTTTTGAACACCTCCAAATGTTGAAGTGGACTATTTCAAAAACATTTTGGACTCCAATTATACCATTTCAAATAAATTGTCGGAAACTGATGTTAATGCCAAGTGTAACATTTGAACTTTAGTATCTAAGATGTTTTTTTGGACTTTTTTCAGGTTTCAGCTGATGTTCTCAAAGTGCTGTCAGCTACTGACTCTGAGCCGGTGGTGCTGTTTTGTTGTGGGGCTGTCAGGTTCCTGGACTTACTGCTTGCTTCACCACAACAGCCCATAGAGCATGTTTTGGCAGAGGATGAGATTATCAGGTCAGAGATCACAGACTTCTGACTATAAAATCCTTTTTAAGTATGGCTTTATATTATTAAATTGAGTTCTGAAAACTTACTGGCTGGGGTTTTCAGTTGGTGAGTCATAGCCTATAAATAGGTTTGTTCTAATGGGGCTGTGAACAGCAGGCACAAAACTATTAAATTCAAGATGAGAAAAACAACTAACCAAGTCATTGTGTATATTCAGGATGTGTAGCAACTCATAATGTAATAACTACACATAATGTAAAAACTGCACATAACTTAAAGGGAAGGGGAAAACATTTTTTTTAAAAAGTAGGGCTGAGAGATATGGCCAAATATATTATCACAAAGTTGTTAATATCGGGCAATTTCGATAATTAGCATGATAAAGGCAGATTTATTTTTTCAAGCTATACAGCAGAGTTTGATCCGGTGGAGATGGTGAAACATGTTTTCTTCAACTGCTCTTTCACAATTATAGTCAAGTTTGTCTTTTCGAAAATCACGCATTGCCACTCACTACATTTTAGGGGTGGGAATCACTAGAGGCCTCACGATACGATATTATCATGATGCTTGTGTAGTGTTATTTTGTGCTTGAAATTGTACTAAAAAGTTGTGCAAACCCTTAAGCAATTGGGGCATTTGAAAGTAAATTAATGTTAAATTTAAAATAAATAAAACATAGTCATACATTAAAATAAAAAGGTTAAGAATGTAACATCTAACACATAACATGATATCGTAAGTAAACAATGTGCTACAACAGGTATACTATGCACTGCTGTGCTACTACAGGTATTTGGAACAGTGCAACTTGAACTACAAAAAAAAGTTGTGCAATTGGGGCATTTGAAAGTAAATACTGTAAATTATAAATTAAATAAATAAATTAGTATTACACTCTAGGGATGCACCGAAATGAAAATTCTGGGCCAAAACGGCAACCGTTTCTATTATGTAATTTTGTAAGACTTTTTAAATTTAACAAAATTAATGATACCGAATTTTAAAAAACACAAGCCAATATTTAAAATCTAACCAACAGCTATTTGTGAGTCTGGGAAACGTAACAAAATAAAACGGGCACAGAATGTTATATCATGATTGGCTGGCTCACACTTTACAATAAACTTCATTAGTTAACATTAACTCTAGTTAAAAACGGGGGTTCATCATGTCGCGGGAGTTTCACAATTTCTTCTTTCTCTTTGGAGCCGTTACGAGCTCTGGTGCATACCAATGAGATCTGTAAAGTTGAAAAATGATCACAGATAATAGAGGCGAACATCCAAAGGAGCTATTCTGTAGTAACAAGTTAAGACTTGTCCTGCCCGGCACTAAAACGCCTCGTGGTATTAGCAACGCACGACCTGACCCACATGTCTACACGTCACTGTGTGGTGAAGATTTAGCCCAAATGTGCAGCAATAGACCATGAAGGCGCGTAGCATTAGTTATATTCTGCGGGCGTTTAGCTACCGTGTCGCCCCGACACCCCCCCGCGCACAAAGCGCTGGTTTGGGAACAGTACGGCTGTGGTGTTTCATTGTGAAAACGAAAACTAACTTTGTGTGGCCTTCCAAAGAGGACATAATGCTTGATCAAGTGGGGCAGTTCCAAACTTGGACAAGGACAAGTCTGGCGGGTTCTGACTCAGCGTAAAGGACGGTTTTTTAATTTAAAGAATTTGCCACTGAGATTCAAACGCGAGTTTTGAGCAGCTGGTAGAGCATGTAGGGCTTATGTCCGTTTCCGATACTACAACTGCAGACATGATTTTAGGTTTGACGCGGCGCAATACCAAAGCGCAGCAACACGAGTAAAAACACAGGTAAAGTCAGTACAAATCAGGAATTATGTCCCCACTGAGGCAACAATGCTCGCTTGTATGGTTTTATTGGTTTTGTCTCTTTGTCGCGCCGGGACACATGGAAACCATAGGACGTATGATGGAATCACAGTATGGTGAGGGGCGTAACAACTTGTACATCTATGAGAGCGACACCTTGAGTATTCCGCAGGCCGCAATGTATACAGCGACATACGATGCGATCACGACAACCCAGAGACCCACACACATATAAGAGCACTACCCCGTCGGCGTGTTCAAGGACCATGAGCTTTGTAAAAATCGACGAGAAAGGCGGGGCATAGAGGAGAAACAATTATGTACATTATGTGGAAAACAATGTGTTTTTTTAACCTTAAACCGCATAAAACATTTCATTACACCAAATACACAAAAAAAAATTATTTTTAGCAACATCATATGACCACTTTTACATGAGAATTGCAAACGTTTACTAAGTATTTAAAATCAAACAGTTGTGCTGAACAGTTAATGCACTCTGACTTAACATGAACTAACAGTGAACAACTATATTCTCATTAACTAACATTAAGAAAAATTAATAAATACTGTAATATTGTTTATTGTGCGTTCATGATAGTAAATACATTAAAAACATGAACTAATGTAAAAACTAATTGAAATGTTACCTTATATAAATAGCAAATATTATTTTTATCACTTCTATGTACCAGAATAAGATATAAGTTTTTTTTAGAATTATCTAATAAGTGTATAGTTCCTACAAAGCAGTGTATCAGCGCATATGATGCCAGAGCATTGCAGTCACTGAGGTAGCATCATTTAGCTTTAGCGTTGCCCAGTAAGCGGAACTGCTACACCATTGTTACAGCACAGTAGCGCTACTGCAAAAGGGAACAAGTTGGTCTATACTGCATAGAAATTTCCTGTCAACGCGTTATTTGAGCAGACTTTGCTTTTCCAGTGAGCATGAGCGGTACACGAGCGGAACGCACATTCATAGATCGGAATACTGAGCGGAACGCACATTCATAGATCGAAATATTGAGCGGAGCGTCAAACCGCGCAGTGACGAGGAGAGTGAACCTGCACGCTGATCAATGAAGGGCCCAGGGCGCGCCGCGGCGCGCCATATATATTAATTATTTATAGGTAGCCTATATTTCGGTGCATCCCTACTTAATTGGATTTGTAAACAAGGAGGGGATGTAAGTCCATACATCCGATTTAAACGCGGATGGGGCTTTCCTGATAACTTTCTGCGATGCCGCCTCTTTATTTTACTAATTTACTGCATGCTGAAGGTGACCCAGCTGACCTCACCAGAAATAAACTCAACACCACCATCTAGTGGATTGTAAAAAAATATATTTTATTATTCTACCAAATAGTATAATAAAAGATCGATACTTGGTGTCCGTGTATCCATGCAGTATTGCCGATACAGTATTGCCGAAGAAAATATTGCGATACTATGCTGTATCGATTTTTCCCCCACCCCTAGTTAAAAGTAACTATTGTTTTTATGGCATTTAAGAAAATGCACAGAAACAGCTAATATTAATAACAAAAATGCTTTATTTCCCATAACTCCTTTTATACATTTAATTTTTACATTAATAAAATAGTCTAATTCGATTGAATATCCCACATTTCTGCCAAAATAACCTACAAGTTAGTGTTCCTACAGTAAATCCATGGTAAGTGTTGGTGATTTGTGGATTAAAATGTGTTCTAACTAGATTGTTGAATTGTAACAATGTTTGCCCTGTTTTCCACAGCATTGTTGAGAATGTCAGTGCTGTTACATCTGGCTTTAAATTAGTTTATATCACTGAGACATTTGTGGTTTGTATCAGAACTCTGTGCCTAGCTTGAATGCTTTTCACTGGATCTCACAGCACTGTTTAGTGGACGTGAGATGGTTAGAGAGTAAATGCATTTGCTTGGTGTTTTGGGCCGAGCTGTTATAGTCTTTGTGGCATGGTTCAAACAAGTAGCGCTTTTTTGTTCTGCTTTTGGTGCGTTTGCTGTTTAATGTTTCCCATACGCAACAGAAATGGCAACACTTATCTGTTAGGTAAATTGGTATTGGCACCAGTGTGACTGTCTGCAACATGCATGTGCAGTATTGTGTGCATGGTGTGTAAACATTTATCGATCGAAAGACATTTATCAATCTTTTGCTATAATTATATCAAGGAAAATTGTCGTGATAATTACTGTTATTTTTTTATCACCCAACCCTACATCAAAGGCAGTGCATCCTATCAGACTCTACGGTGAATGGGGACGGTATACCGTCAGAAAGCGGCAGAACACACACTTTGGCTTCTCTATCACCATCTGTACTTAAACAATTTCCACATTACTGTTCTTGTAGATCTTTTAGTGGAGTGTTTCTATCAATTGTGCTTTAGCACTGCTCTTTTTGCACAGTCGAATCTGATGGTTTGAGAAATCCCTGTGATTACTGGTGGTCACAATGTCAGAGCAGATATGTCATGTTGCAAAAAAAGGTTGCAATGATATAAGCCTGGAATTTCCTGTAGATTTACCATAGTGAATCGGGGTAAGACAAAAACACAATTTTGAGCACATTAGGGCTGTGATGGTCGCCGTGACAACCGGCGAACACTATTGCCATCGGCAGTAGGGCAAGAGACGTTGCTCGCACAATCTAACCGACAAGCATACCCACTGCTTACAGGTGCATCTCAATAAATTAGAATGTCGTGGAAAAGTTAGTTTATTTCAGTAATTCAACTCAAATTGTGAAACTCGTGTATTAAATAAATTCAATGCACACATATTGAAGTAGTTTACGTCTTTGGTTCTTTTAATTGTGATGATTTTGGCTCACATTTAACAAAAACCCACCAATTCACTATCTCAACAAATTAGAATATGGTGACATGCCAATCAGCTAATCAACTCAAAACACCTGCAAAGGTTTCCTGAGACTTCAAAATGGTCTCCCAGTTTGGTTCACTAGGCTACACAATATGGGGAAGACTGTTGATTTGACAGTTGTCCAGAAGACAATCATTGACACCCTTCACAGGGAGGGTAAGCCACAAAATGAATTGCCAAAGAAGCTGGCTGTTCACAGAGTGCTGTATCCAAGCATGTTAACAGAAAGTTGAGTGGAAGGAAAAAGAGTAGAAGAAAAAGATGCACAACCAACCGAAAGAACCGCATCCTTATGAGGATTGTCAAGCAAAATCGATTCAAGAATTTGAGTGAACTTCACAAGGAATGGACTGAGGCTGGGGTCAAGGCATCAAGAGCCACCACACACAGACGTGTCAAGGAATTTGGCTACAGTTGTCGTATTCCTGAACCACAGACAACGTCAGAGGGCTTACCTGGGCTAAGGAGAAGAAGAACTAGACCAGTGGTCCAAAGTCTCTTTTCAGATGAGAGCAAGTTTTGATTTCATTTGGAAACCAAGGTCCTAGAGTCTGGGGGAAGGGTGGTGAAGCTCATAGCCCAAGTTGCTTGAAGTCCAGTGTTAAGTTTCCACAGTCTGTGATGATTTGGGGTGCAATGTCATCTGCTGGTGTTGGTCCATTGTGTTTTTTGAAAACCAACGTCACTGCACCCGTTTACCAAGAAATTTTGGAGCACTTCATGCTTCCTTCTGCTGACCAGCTTTTTGAAGATGCTGATTTCATTTTCCAGCAGGATTTGGCACCTGCCCACACTGCCAAAAGCACCAAAAGTTGGTTAAATGACCATGGTGTTGGTGTGCTTGACTGGCCAGCAAATTCACCAGACCTGAACCCCATAGAGAATCTATGGGGTATTGTCAAGAGGTGGCCGCGGGTCCTTAAAAAGTCTTAAATAACGTTTTCCTAATATAAGGCCTTAAAAAGTCTTAATGTCTTAAATTCAGATTCGATGAGTCTTAATTATTTTTGGTCTCATTACCGCTAAAATATCTTCAGTCTGACGGACCTAATGACTTTACAATCATTGGACAGACCCGCGGTAATTACTGCGTCATCAGAGAGAATTGCAGTAAGTTAGCAGAACACAGAATACAAGCTCGCGCTGAGGCTCACTCTGTTTGTCTCGAGACTTCAGAACAAACGAGCGTGACGGCACACATAAACTCAGAAGAAACACACTGAGGTAAAAATTCAAAATGTTTATTCAAAGTGTTTATTCATAACATGATATAGTTAAATAACACCATGACAAGTGAGCTATTTTACTCAATATTCTCACGACGCAAAAAAAACAAACATTCAAAACACCTACAGAGTGCACGCATTTACGTTGAAGTCTAGCTGCACGCGCCTTGCAGTGCGCTCTGCCTGATCACTGCATGATTCAGTCTATTAAAATACATTCGGAATGATCACAAATTCAAGACATGGGGGCAGAAAATGTGTATATTTATACTCAAGTTCACACGGAAGAGTGCCTTTTTTTCTCAAAAAATTACCATATAGAAATGTGATATTGATTTTTTACAACAATAAACTGGAAGTTTTATTAAGAGACTTACGTTTTAGACACCATATTGCCTGTTTTTGCACTAACAAAAATAATTCCAAACAAAGCCACAGCGCGCTGTTTTTGGGTCTGGTAACATGTATTGGCGTTTGGTCCGAATGAATCACTCGTTTAAATGATTCGGTTCAATCGCAATGACTCACTTAACAGTGACTTACTGCCACCTACTGGCAGTTTTAATTTCACATTTAAAGTATCTTTTCATTTTTTTTATTTCAAATATTCAACATTTCATGTTTAATATATCAAAACATTATTTATGCACTTGTAACTGCAGGTTAAATGCATTCATGTCCTGCATTAAACAGTGTGTAAATACATCTAAATGCCACTTCAGACGCAGCTTATGTCTGGATTGCAAAGATGAAGTTTGTTGATACTGATTTAATTTGCTTGGTAACAGCCCAAAGGTCTTATTCTTATTCACTGATTAAATGTAAGAATTTGACTCAAAAGATAATGCACACTTATAGAAAAAATGGCTTTATAAAGATAAAATGCCCATAAAAAGACAAAAAACTATTAAACTGAATTGACCACCACACAGAATATGAAGAATAACAAAAACTTTAGGAGTCAGCTGTCCACAAAAGTCCTTAAGATACCAGCATGATAACAAACTCAATCAGTTGAATGAATGACTCAAATGACTCACTCATTAAGTGTCTTACCACCACTTACTGGTAGTTCAGTTGAGAAGTTTGTTGAAAAGTATGCATTTTTCCCCTCAACATTTCTTATTTGTATACTCATAAATGCATTTAAAACATTAATCTCATAACATTATTTATTTATTGCAGTTGTAATTATTGTTTTTGCAGTGTAAATTATTTAATCTGACTGGTAGAAGCCCTATAGTGTGTATTGAATTTATTGATAAATTGTAATAATTTCACATGTAAGATGATGTATACATCTAAAAAGGTTAAAAATAGGCATTTGCAAAGGTAAATATGCAGATTTAAGTACGTAAAAGCTGATAGAACACTGAAAATATTGCTTCAGAATAAATAGTTTACACCACCAAAAATCTCAGTGATGTGCAGTATTTAGGGAAATTTGTATGGAATATTGTATGCGACATGGAAAAGTCACTGTATATCATCGTAATAAATCAATTTATTACAGCATATATTTTGTTTCTTTAATTTATGACACAGTAAATATTAACTATATGTATGTAAAAAATGTGTAATTCCATTACAGGTTAGAGTCTTAAATTTCAAAAAGGTGATTAAAAAGGTCTTAAATCTTAAATTTTAACCTTTTTCAAGTCTATCAGAACCCTTTTGTGTAAAATGCAGATGGAGTGAAGGCACTTCAAAGAAACATGGCTTCAATTACCACACTCAGCCGTGCCACTAATACTGATCACTTACCATGCAGGCCGAATTGATGGCCGGAATTAAAGCAAAAGGAGGCCCTACAAAGTATTGAGTACATGTACAGTAAAGAACATACTTTCAGAGAAGGCAACAATCACAAAAAAAAAAATGGTATGGTCTTATGATAGTAGTCTAATTTGTGTATGATAGTGAATTGGCGGGTTTTTGTAAAGGTGAGCCCAAAATAATCACAATAAAAGAACCAAAAGACTTAAAAGACTTCAGTCTGGTGAAGTGAAATTATTTTAATACACGGTTTCACAATTTGCCGTGAATAATGAAATGAAACTTTCACGGACGTTCTAATTTATGGAGCCTCTGTCACTGGATATACGTCAGATAATCTTTGTTTCAGAACCTCACACCAGAGTCAGCATGGTCAGGTGGCTAAACACGCATTTGAATATTTGAAAAGCATTAAAATGCACAAAATCACCGACTTTTTTTGTCATCTGATCCTCTTTCGCCTAATATATTTACTTGAAGTACACCTGAAATTTAAATATATATATATTTTAATAATGAAGTAGGCCTATCACATTTGCAAATTCATTGGTTCTGTGACACTTTCTTTAATGATCACATGACATGCAGGTAAAACAAATATAATATTACAATTTTCAGTAAGTGTTTTATTTTGTTCATTTTAAAATTGTTAAACTTAACATTTTTATGATAATTAATTATTCGCTTTTCATAGGTAAAGCATAAATCCCCTGCAGTCATTCACAAACCGTTTGGGAAACCTGACCGACTATAGTGTTAATGCACTTGGTTGATAACAACAATGGAATATATTTTGTGTGCACTGTATTTTTATACAATATTGTACAAGATTATCTTATTTTAAATCAATTTGAAAAACAAGTAGGTTGAAAGTAATCTATTTACTTAAAATGTGGATTAAGTTACTACCTACAATTTTGTCATGTCATTGGAATTAGTAACGGATTACATTTATTTACATATAAGATATATATACACTATTTTTAACCTATATAGAGCTAGGGAGATAATTTTATATTTTATGTATATATATAGTAGAGCCATTATATTTATGTATATATATAACAAATAAAAACCCACCCAAACCACTAGGTGGGAATACTCACTCCAATGTTGAACTCAAAAGTGGCAGCCCTGCGTTAATAGATATTTATATATATAATTAACATAAAGATATATATTTATATCAACACCGCGCCACTGGCGGTAGTTGGTCCATTACCACCGTGGTGGTAAAAATCTGCCACCATCACAGCCCTAGAACACATTTATTTGCAGTTTTAAATATGGGTTCACTTGCAACAGCACCATGGTTTGTGCAGTATATTGTTTTGAAGCTAATGCAAACGATTTTAATACTGCATTAGCTCACTACTTGACATTCAGTGCTCATTTATGCCAAGATGTTTAAATTAAGTGTAAGATTCTTGTTTATTCCCTTTCACAGGTGGAGCACTATCGTTAAGGCAGAGCACCAGCTTGTCATTTTGTTCAGCACAGAACAGGTTTTTTTCTGAAGTCTCTTCGAATCTTGGTGGATGTTTGTACTATCAGTGCATAATGAATGAAACCTAATAAACCAGCTATAAACTTTTTTTATTATTTTTTTTATTTTATTTTTTTGTTTAGAGAGGAGAGCACTGCCTGTATATTCAGAGATTTGACCCCAACACTCTTGTGAAACACAGATTTGAGACTGAACCTGGTCTCTCTGCACCTATTAGCTTCTCTGCCACATGCAGGGGTAGTAACATACACCTGTTGTACTTATGTAAGTCTCTTTTTATTCATTTTATCATCAGACCCAAATTACAGTTTTGTACTACTAACAACCCAATTACTCTGCATTATTTCAGATTTGAATGGCAGTGTGTATGAGAGTGTGTTGCCACTCAGAAGGTCATCTACAGGAGCTGAAGGTGTCCTGTCTCTATCTCGCTCCCTATGTCTCAGTCTTCCTCTTGGGGAAGAAAAACTGATGTCTGGTGCTGTTGTTGTGCTTGATGAGGCTCATGTAGCTGTGGTTGGATTCCCCCACCCGTCTGCTGGACCTTGTAAAGGTGATTCTTCATCCTCAAACCAAATAATCCATTCTGTTCGCTAGGGGTGTGCAGCATTATTGCAGACAATATATATCTTGATTGTTGTTTTAACAATATGCAAGCTGTCATTATGGACTAGGTCACTTACTTTGCCACAAAACAATTAAAAAAATGCTTTAAGAGAGTCCATGCAGTCACTGCATGATGTATCCTAGTTTGACAGGCAAAGGTGCATGTGCATTGGCGAGTATATGAAACGTACCAGTTGGCTGATGAAAACCTTAATTTAAAAAAATGATTAATCGAAAAAACTTTTTTTTTGCCCAGCCCTACTTAGTGTGATTTAGCACATTGCAAAGGCTGTGATTTTAATTATATAGTCAGATGTATGACGTGTGGCATTGTGTTCTTTTAAAAAGGAGCAGCTTATGATCTGGTGATTTCAGTCTCTGAGCAGCTCGTTTAGTAGTAAATGCTGCTCCATGCAAACTCCATCTCTGCAAGGTCTGTGAGTTTGGGTCATGTATAATGTACTTTTGAAAATCCATCGTGTGCCAACAGTCTTTCCAAATGTATTTTTTCCAAAGAGATTTTATACATCTGCAGTCAACAAAAAATAAGCTTTAATGTTGCCTTGTGTTTTCCCACCCAAAGACAGTATTTTGAATTCAGTGTTTCAATGTTATTTTTCCCCCATTAATTATTGCTTACTAATATACTATATGAATTAATAACATTAACTAGGGCTGTGTATCACCAGCAAAGATACGATACATATCACGATACAGAAGCCACGATACGATACATATCACGATACATAACTGCACTGAATTTCACCTCAGCAGAATTTAAAGTCCCCCTGTTGTCAAATATTTTATCCCTGGAAAACTTATCTTTGATCATCAAAAAGACATTTAACTGTTTTTTATACGATGTGAAAATTATAGGCCGTAAAATAGCTGAAGTTAACTACACCATTGCTCATTTTAAAATGTACGCCTGATCATGAATATGCAAATCTAGTCCCACCCCACCCAGTCCCACCAGCCGCGCCTCACTGAACTGTAGTATACGCAAAACAATGGTATACACGGATAATGACTGATAAAACTATGCTTTTACTAGCGGACAACTACAGTGAACACTGTAACATTCGTTAAAGTTACTACTTGACGATGTTGTTGTCCTTAAAAAAGTCTTGAAGACTCGAAGCAGGCGTTTGCTAAGATTATTAATTTTCGCGCCCGCGAGAATCACGCGTGTGCAAACTGAGTCGTGATGCCAAATGCGGGGAGGTGGGTCTGACTACAGGGCTACTTTTACACTGTTGCAACGGGTTATAATGCAAGTTAGCGGTTCTAAATTCACGTTAAACCACGGCTTCATGGGTTTTTTGCTCCAATTTTTTTTTGGTTTTGTGCTGGTATTGGTATTTTTTGCATGCTAGTGATAGGAATCGATCTGTTGATGTGATTGGTTATTGGATTGTGACGTAATAAACTGAGGGCTGTTTCAAACCGCATTTCTGTGACTGCCTTTGGGAAACTACACTTTTAAGGAGAAAATACTCAGCAATAAGCATTGGCTGATTAACGGGTCAAGGTATACCGTGATTTGAAAATTTCACGGTTTCAAAAACACTAATATTTTCCGTTATACCGTTCCTGCGGTATGCGCTGTTTTTCGTGTCTCCTCAAAGACTGAAAGTTTAGGAATCCCTCAGGTTGAGTGCAGTCAGTGTAGAGAGTAACATGACCCTCCTCCTCCTGTTGGAGCAAGCGAGCGATCAGTCACGTGTGTGTATGACGGCCGAAATAGCTTCCCCTGGAACTTACGCGATCGGCAACCGGCCGGTTTTTGTCTTATTGCAACTTGTCTCTGTTCTGGACTTGCACAATCTGCGTTGCAATGCAATCATTTTCCAGAATGTAATTTATGTGAAAATATGAAGTTTGTAAACGCCCGTTAACACAGGCCAGAGACCCTGAAGACGGACGCACAGAAAAATACTGTAGCAGGCAGATCAATCACTGTTCATGATTCACGGGCTATTGGAAGAAAATCCTCAATATTGATATGGGGGTTTATATGAATGTGTTTCAGGGGAACTGATTGTCTTCAGAAAAGCTTAGATGGAGTTTTCTTTTCATCTGTTCTCTGTATTAGTTCATAATCAGCAGTGTTTCAGAGCTAGTGGCTGCTGTGTGTACAGCGCGGTAAACAAGGAAAGCACTGTTGGGTTCCAAGAAGAGCCTCATGCTGCAGAGAGGAATCTGGTCTCATTAGATGCTCCTGGCTTCTGCTTAGTTCAGGCATGTAGTATAATCACAAAGCTAGTCAGAACATTCTGTTTTTGCTTTAAATTGGGATATTATTAAATCAAATTGTTTATGAAATTATATAAATAAATGATATGAAATTATATAAATGATATGTGTTTGAATTATATAACTAAAATTAAATAATTGTAATTACAGATTTAGGTTAAAGATGTCAGTCTTTATTTTTTCTTCTTTTTAGGAAACATATCAAAGAAAAAAATAAACAAATTCTACTGGTCCTAATATTCTGTATGTTGCTCAAAAACAAAATTATATTACTAAAATTTTTTTTAACCCCAGTCATTAAAAATGACACATTTTATAGCTGTAACGACAATACCGTGATATTGTGAAACCGTGATATTTTTGCTTAAGATTATCATACCGTCAAAATCTTATCCCGGCCCATGCCTATTCAGCAATGGTGTTGATTAATGGATTGGCATATGGTTTGTCTAAAAGCAAATTAAAAACACCACATAGACAATAAACAACAAAAAAAAAACGTGATTTCAATAACAGGGGGATCTTTTAATAAAACAGCGTTTATTAAACCGCATACTTAGGGCCATTGATAACATATGGCATTATGCAGGTCTCCATTAACTTACAACTAGTACAATATTAGGTTAATGGCATCTGTCTTGTTTATTTGGGCACTTACCCACAGGTACACATTGACTTGTTGGATCTTGTTTTTAAGCCAAAAAACTGTTACTCATTCTAATAATGTTATTGTCTAATGTCCTCTCATAATAATAAAAAAAATAATATTAACATTGCTGGTCGGTTAGCATGTGTACAAATACCGCGCACTCTAATTAAAATAAAAATTAGACGAGTTAAATTTATTAGATTGGTGGCGTTGTC
The DNA here is from genome assembly GCA_018155175.1 of Sinocyclocheilus anophthalmus. Taxonomy (NCBI): domain Eukaryota; kingdom Metazoa; phylum Chordata; class Actinopteri; order Cypriniformes; family Cyprinidae; genus Sinocyclocheilus; species Sinocyclocheilus anophthalmus. The sequence goes on along the minus strand of JADLZN010008803.1, from coordinate 8,140 downwards.
TTCCGTCCTCATTTTTGTACTTTTGGTGGCCTAAATATGAGAAAATTAATTTAAGACTTTTTAAGGCCGCGGAAAAAAAGGCATCGCTGACATGAGATTGGAAAAAAAAAAACGGAAAAGAAAAGAAAATATAATAAAGTGCTTTAAATTTTTCAGGTACAGTACAGGTTAAGTTAAATGCAGCATTTACGTAAGAAATATACTAATCAAATGAAAAATAATTCAAATGCATATTATTAATGGTATGAATAATAGATTCTGCTGATTTTCATATTAGGCTGCTGTACTAGAACTACATGCTGCACAGATCAGTTACACATGCGATTTCTTTCCCAAGTGTTTACATTAGATTGAGACAAGACCAACTGTCTTTATGTGAACCATGGGTGTTTTTGACAGTTGAAAAGATAAACGCTAAAGAGTGTAGTTTAGCCCCCGCTGGGACGTGTGCACTCGTAAAAACTTATCAAAATGTTTAAACTGGCCAGGCGCACAGCCACGTCTCTTTTACACCGTTTGGAAACTGTTGAAATTAAAATAACGTAGTGTACATTTAGTGATAAGAGGAACAATTTGTAGGATATCTGCACAGATAGAAGCAGCCACTATGAAAAGCTGACTTTGTACAGAAACATCTGATGCCAGGGACATCATCCTGGAATAGCACAAATGGAAAATCAGTGAGTCCAGGGACGCATTTTGTGGTCAACGCACGTTTTAGCGAAACAGTTCCTTAGCCGAAAGCGAACGTACTATAGACCAACCTCCCGCAGATGGTCTCGGCGTTGGTCTTAGCTTCTGAGGGGTCGGAGAGCTGGACGTGCGTCACATTATGGGCCAAAAAATTTTTCCTGCGACCTGCCGCTCAGACCCCTGGAAAAGGACCAAGTTGTGAATAACATCTAAAAGGAATTAAAAGCAACAGCTTCACTGTTTTTTTAAAGGGGTCCTATTACGCCTTGCACTTTTGATCTTTAGTCAGTTGGTATTACAGTGTGTGGTTGAGCCAAAAAAGAAGAATACAAAGTACAAATCTCAAAGACCAGTCCAAGGGAGATAGCAAAATCCTTTTCAAGAAATACAACATAATGGCTAGTTTGGCTACAGCAGTGTAATATCTGGGTCTTTTGTGATGTCACAACCAAAAAAAAATGGCCAATTCGAGATCATTAAATATTCTGCCTACGGAAATTGAATGGTTTGGGGGGTTCGCGTGGGGGGTGGGGAGGGGCGTGTTTAGAACAGTTGGTTGAGTGCATCAGACAAGATGATAGCGAAGAAGTGCTTCATGTTTTGTAATACATAAAGTAATTCATAAATAACTATTCAAATTGACAGCAATGCATATTTACAGTACCTTCTGAATTTTTGAAATAAACATAATACATATTACCGTTGCACTTGTCTGTACATAGTAAATGCAGTTATTTTTCAGCGGGTGAGGGTGTGCCCGAAGTGTGAATTTGTATTCAGAAAGGCACGGAAAACAAATAACGGTTGCCTGTTACATTACAGTAAATAAAATTTCACTTACCACATAAACAGAGTAAGTAGGAGAGATGACTGAGGACGATGACAAATGATTTGTAGATTCTGAGCACCACAGATAAATCATCTATTTTTTCTGGTAAAGTGTGGTTAAGTAGTAAGTACTCTGATCCATAGTAGAAACCACGAGAGTACGTGCGATCGCAAATCTCGAAAGTGAAGTGAAACTAAAAAAGCGATTGTGCACTCAACAAGCAGGTTCAATGCCGGCATAAGAGAGGTCACAGATGCCACAACTTTATAAGGCCTAAGTAATTACCAAGGATATACTATGAGAGAAAGTATGAAATATGTCTTTCTACCATCTGTATTTTATTCCATTGCAGGTTTGGGATCTGGAAATGTTGGTTTCTACGGAAACGGTATTGGATGCGGGCGGAGTTGAATGGGGCGTATGGGGGGTGGGGGAGTCACGATGCCGCCTCCAACATCGTGCATGTCTGTCAGCAGCGGCGATAGAACATGCAATCTGCTCTATGGCCCAACCTAGTAATCCACTCAATATGTGGCAATATCCGGGCAGCAAAGGTTGCGCGATTCTTGTTCAATATTTTCGGTGGTCTGAAACCCGGAAACTCTCAAGTTGATAGGAATATGACACGAGGCATGGGCTGAGTATGAGATTTGACCGGTATGATACCTTAAGCAAACAAATCAACAGTTTCACGGTATCACGGTTTTGTTGTTACAGCTCTAAAATGTGTTATGTTTAAATGACTGGGTAAAAAAAAAACTTTTTCCCGCTGAGCACAATATATTTTGCTTTTGAGCAACATACAGAATATTAGGAACAGTAGAATTTGTTTATTTTTCCTTTGATTTGTTTCCTAAAAAAGAAAAATAAAGACTGACATTTATTTAACTTAAATCTGTAATTACAGTTATTTACGGTGTTATATAACATTATATATTTATATAATTCATAATCCTTTAGCTATTATAATCTATACATAATTGATTTAAATTAATAATCCAATTTGAAGTAGAAACCAGAATACAAATAGTACGGATAGTTTGACTAGCTTTGTGAAATTATACTACCTGCCTGAACGAAACAAACAGCAGAAGATCTGAATGAGATGCAGATTCACTCTCAGACAGCAGGTGGCGCTTATGGAACAACAATAATGTTCCCTTGGTTATTGCTGTAAACAAAGCAGCGCTGCCTGAAACACTGCTTTAATATGAACTATACAGAGACAAGATTAAAAGTAAAACCCAACGTAAACTTTTCTGAAGACAGTCAGTTCCCCCCAGAAACACATTCATATAAACCCCCAAATCAGTATTGAGGATTTTCTTCCAATAGTTTGTGCAACATGAACAGTGAGTGATCTGCCTGCTACAGTATTTTTCTCTTTGCGTCCGTCTTCAACATCTCTGGTGCGCTCGTCTTTAGGTCTCGGGAAGGGGTTAAAGATCTGATTGCCCAAGCAGAGTTTGTGCAAGTTCAGAACAGAGACAGTTGCAATAAGAGAAAAAATAACCGTCCGGTGTTGCCGATCACGGTAAGCTCCCAGGCAGCTCGTAAGTTAGGGCCACCTACACACATGGCCACTGACCGCCGCGCACAACAGGGTCGTGTTACTCTCTTCACTGCACTCAACCTGAGGGATTCCTTCACTTTCAGTCTTTGAGGAGACATGATAAACAGCGCATACTGCAGGAACGGTATAATGGGAAATATTTGTGGTTTTGAAACCGTGAAATTTTCAAACCGTGGTATACCTTGAAACCGGTAATCAGCCCATGCCTAATTGCAAGTTCCGTAAATAATACCGGAGAGGCACTGAATTTGGCTGGCAAGGAGCGGTTGCAGTACGTGAAACACGTCTAAGATGTCACAATCAAAAGACACTGGGACAGCTAACAAATCACAAACTTTTTTTTTTTGGAAGGGTGGCCTTCATCAAACCAGAACTAAGCGAGCGTTTGGCCGTAAGCTAGGGAGAAAGCTATTGAATGTAAATTATTGTGAAAAATTATTGCAGTTTTTTTTGAACCAAACGCATGAGAGCATGTTCTCTAGTACACCCCCAAAACAAAATCAAGAATTTGTAAAAGAGCATAATAAGACCCCTATAATAGAGGAAACTCTCTTCTTCGTAAATGACCACTTGATGATGCACTTTCTGAGAATTAGAGTATTGAAAGTGGATGTCCTAACACAAAAAAAAACATGCAAAACTAGAGTTTCAGAAAGGCTAAGCGCATATCACGTGGTAGGAAGATGTGCGAAGCTGCAATGGTTGCCAGGTTGACAAAGATAAGTAACACACTTGGTAGATATTTCCATATTGCACCAAGTGGGAAGCTCTGTTTCGGGGATTACGTCTCTTTATATCAGGCAACCCCAGTTGGTTCCTGTGGACAGATAAATGAAACCTTGTTGGTAGCATTTAGTTTATGCTTATTCATGATTTTGAGGAATCCTAACACTTTTCTACTCCATTATCAACATTGTTCTTGTATTCAAATTAAGCACGGTCATTTGGCGTACGTCCACACCTTGATACAGGGCCAGCTGTATTGATACTCGTATCTTCAAATCTCTGTGACGATACATTGTCGTATTGATGTATCAAACACCGCACTAATATTAACAAATGTGAGCTAGTGCAATGTAAGGCTTTCACAAACACAAGACTAGTGCACACCCCTATGCTTCCCCATTAATTACTGCTTACTAATGATATACTTTATGAATTAATAACATTAACAAATGTGAGCTAGAGCAATGAAAGTCTTTCACAAACACAAGACTAGTGCACACCCCTACATTTCACATTCTCATGAATGACTTTATTTTTAACTTCTCTCCACCCCCACCCCTTTCCCGCTTTTATCACTCTGTATCTGACTGGTGCAATGATCATTGAGTTGTTGTCATCCGTAGATTACATTTGCATCTGGAACACACATTTTCAAACTCTTCAGGCTTGTAAAGAAATGGCAGGAAGGATCTATAGTCAGGTGTGTTTATTACTATTTTTTTATATATATATTTCTGTCAAATTAGAGCGTAAAGCAGGTGATACTTTTTAGTTAAAGCTCGTTAAAACTATTCAACATGGTGAACGCCAGGGGACTGCGTGTGTAGGTGGCCACCTCCATCACCAACTGCTGCCTCGCTCTTTTTTTCGCTGGGAAGAAGTGCATTCTTAGTCGCAGAAACAGAACTATTAGAACTGTCTTATACCCACATCAAACAGGAGACGTTTCAGATGCGAGCTCCAACTTCTCAGTGCCAGGCACGGATCAAACGAACAGGTGAATTATTGCAAGATAAATAGTATATTAAAAAACTGTAAGGTAGTGGGATAATCGCGATAATTGAGAAAATGAAAAATGTGAGATTAATTAGTAAAAAAAATTGTAATCGAGTGACACGCACTAAATAATATATATATATATATATATATATTTATATATATATATATATAGATATATTATCTATATTAGATAATATATTATATATAGATATTATAGATACTAAATTTGATTTATTTTTTAATCACCTGTCATGAAAAATAATATAAAGTTTAAATCTGCAGTGAGACAAAAAATTAATTTCTCCTGAATCCAGTTGTGGTGTTTTCTGTGGAAGATTAAATCCTCAGGAAAATGTGTCATAATTCCTTTTTTGAGTGCCAGAAGTCATCTTCTCGCAGAGCACGGGAAAACAGAAGCAGAAAGTAAAAGTGGTACAAGACTTTTCTTTTGTAATATCGTGAACCTATGCCTATTCCTTTCTTTATAGCGACCTATTGGAAATGAAGCAAACATGTAAAATACTTTTCCTTATCATTCGCAGAATCCAAATCATGCAGCTTTGTGTCTTCCTGAACCGCCCAGACTTATAGTGACGTCACACAGACAGCAGAAATCAAGAGCAGAATGTCAACCCAAAATGTAAGAGGACTATAAATGATACCAGTTTTCTTATGGAGTTCTGATTTTCCAGTGGGAATGGTCATGCAATGCAAATCGGATTAATACCAGGAAAGCAAGAACCTGATAAGGAAAAAAAAAAAGAAAGTCGCTTGGAAAAAAACATCTACCAAATGATAAATGACAATGTGAAAATGTGAGAGAGGTTTATGTATTTGTCCCTCTCACAGGGTTTATACAGGTTCTTGAATTCCTTGAAAAATGCTTGAATTTTGGATAAAATGCTTGAAAGTGCTTGAAAATTCACATGCATTAGTTTCATAATAATTAGCTTTTTTTACTGAATAGTTCATAATTTTTTTACATAAAATAAGCCTAAAACAGCTCCACTCGAGTCTGCTCGTGTGGCTGTAGCGTGATCTATATTGGCGCGCGCTCTCTGATGGAGCAGAGCAGGAGATAAAAACATGCTGGGAGGCTGCTGCTTCAGTCAGCGATGGCTTGAAAACGACAAATACAAATTATGGTTAAAAGAGAACTAAATACTTGAGTAGCCTCCTGTAGTCTGTGCTTTCAAGCCATATAAAAGATAAACAAAAATGCCCCTGCTCAGTTATACCAAACCCTTTAAGACTGTCACGATTAAAGTGAAATGTGAAAATGAATGAAAAGTGTTTATTGCGGCATACATTTAGATCTGCTCACAATGATTGAGCATTATAATAGAGCTGGGCGATAAATCAATAACGATAATTACCAAACGATATAAATTTTCTCAAAAAAACGATAAGAGTTCGATAAATGTTCGAGATAATGTTTATGCGGCAAAGGCAGAACGAAAGAGCGCTAGTCATTTGAAGCGTGCCACTCGGAGCGTTTATCCACTCGGATCAAATTTCAAACAGCGGCGCGGAGCGAGCTTCACTAGAGCAGATGAGTCTCACTCACGCGACACTGAACTGCGCTATGAGATCCAGTGTGAAGTGCTTGAATTCAGCGAGGAGCACTAATAACTCCGTTTACAGCCAAATGAAACAGCGCTGACAAACAGCAGAAACACTGTGCGCAACGAGAAGTAAGACTTTTTTAATCAATCGCATACCTGGATTTACTGTGTAGCACTACACTGCACCCATGGTATGTCAGACAGTGGTATGTAAAATTTTTATCTTATAATGTGACGTATTGAAAGAGTAATGGAATATAATTACAGTATTTTTTGTGATTTAAGCTATAGTGTTTATACATTTATAAATGTGTTTAGACAATTTTTGTTTTGTTTTTCATAAATACCTACAAGCCGTATTACATTTTTACCATGGTATTGAAGTGCTATATTTGTGGTTTTAACAGTTATTATCATGATCTAAATATATGATACTATGGAAGACATATGGTTTTAAAAAAAAACGCCTAAACAATAGAATAACTAAAATTTCCACAATCTAAAATGAGATTTTTAAAGATATACTGATTTTGATACATGAACTAAATCTACGTATGGGGCCCATATCACAAAACATCTTTAGGCCAAAAGTAGCTTGCAACCGCAGATTTAGGAGAAATATTAAAAATAATGGGCGTGTTCAGTCCTACAGGTTAGGCTCATAAATTTGAGCTAAAAGTATTTCACAAAAGATTTAGAATTAAAAACAACCTGCCGAAAATCTGTGAATGTTAGGAGTAGTGAAGAGGACTCTTAAGTCACTAAGACCGAAACACATAATATCCTAAAATGGCTGTTGCCGGCAATGTGCCTCGGAACGTAAACATTTTAGAAATATTTGACGATAAAGAGCTTTTAAAAGGGTATCACTTGGTCTAACAAATCAACTTTTCCTCGATTATGTCATGGTTTACATAACAGCTGGGGCAAGAAAGAACAGATGTGTTGGGTAAGTGCGTTTTCTTGTACATTTGCGTGTATGTATATATCAAGCCATGATTATTCTACTATGTTATTGAAAGGCTGTTTATATGCTATTCTATAATTATGCGAAGCATAAGGTAAGGGGCTGACAATTAGCGAAACATACATGTGAATAGGGACACTGGCGCTTTTTAATCTTGATTTGAAGTGGCAACAGTTCACTTTTTTAACCTTTTATCTTTACCTCTAAAAGATTTCTATGAATAAATCTCTGAGAGAGACTATCAGCCAATCATTGTGTGAATAGTTAGTAAGTATGCTGACATCGTCCATAGCAACAAGGTCAACCCCGCCTTTACTCTTAGCTTAAGACTTCTCTCTAATCCTTAGGAAAGTTGTCTCGATTCTCTATGGGGCTCAGTTTCTGGTGAGTTTGCTGGCCAGTCAAGGACACCAACACCATGCTCATTTAACCAAATTTTGGTGCTTTTTGGCAGTGTGGGCAGGAGCCAAACCCAGCTGGAAAATGAAATCAGCATCTCCAAAAAGCAGGTCAGCAGAAGGAAGCATGAAGTGCACCAAAATTTCTTGGTAAACGGGTGCAGTGAAGTTGGTTTTCAAAAAAACACAATGGACCAACACCAGCAGTTGACATTGCACCCCAAATCATTACAGGCTGTGGAAACTTAACACTGGACTTCAAGCAATTTTGGCTATGAGCTTCTCCACCCTTCCTCAGACTCTAGGACCTTGTTTCCAAATGAAATATAAAATTTGCTCTCATCTGAAAAGAGGACTTTGGACCATTGGGCAACAGTCCAGTTCTTCTCC